>OZ025200.1:6194821-6699821 GCA_964019065.1 Catostylus mosaicus | reverse complement strand
AATCATAAATTGAATTGAATTACTAACATCTATATTAAGAAAAGAAATGTATTAGTACACAGGAAAAGAACTAATGATGCAAACTCCACATTGCATCCATTCAATAATGCAATACCTTCATCTTGGGTGTAAACTTTCATTTCGCAGAAATTTATAAATTCTGAATAATTTAACTGCAATTTCAATTGCTTTCCTCTTAGCATTGCTGTACAGGGTAACTTAACTGATGCGCCTTCAGGTATGGGGTTGCTACGATGGAAGCATCTGCAATAAAAAAATAACTATGTTGCCATGTACTTTCTCGTCCGACACACATTATGAAAAGACATAAAATGATGATAAAAATTCCTTGTATACAATAAAATCAAAAAAAGAATGTTATGACTAGGTCTCTATGTCACTGATTTTTTGCATAGTGGAAACCCCAATTGATCAGTACTTGATGACCAAGCCAATTTTTGAGTGCCAATTCCCCCCCCCCCCTTTCTTGCAGACCCCAAATTGGGCATCAATCAAATATGTGGCGGTAAGTGCACAAAAGTGGAAAGATTCTTCTTCACATCTCAAAGCCTACTTGCTTATAAAACAATTCCGTTTTTCCTTTTTGAATCTCTTACTAAAAAGCACTTTCAACTTGCAAATCATCGCTGGCTTTTGTTTCAATTGCCGCAACTACAACCATAACTACTAAATAGAAGTCAAAAGTGACGTCAAAGCTATCTACAAAACTAGAATGAATTTGTATTAATTTAATTCACGTGCATATATTCTACGAAGTTAAATATTTTATACCAGATGCCAGTTTTAAAGAATGATTAAAAACCCCATTATTATTTCAAAACATTTAAGTACGATTATCGTGCTTCGTTTAGAAACTCAGAAACTAAGAAACTAGGACACTACTAAACCTTTTATTTTTCATTCTAAAACTAGCATATTTTTTGAATGAGTACCTCTCACATATCGAAGGCTTTCAATAGGCAAAAACATTTAGATAGGCTGCAGTAAAAGAGGGTAAACATACAAGTTTCCATCGACGGTGACATCAAAATTCTTCAGTCTGTCCCCACAACAATCTCCTCTATTTGTGATCTCAACTCCAGTTACGTTATAAACCTTCCCAAAATCCACCATCCACCATGGCTCTGCATCTGCCTTTGTATGTGCGCAAGACAATTGGTCCATTCTTGTATCAAGGTTTCCATCGGCTGCTAAGTGTGATCCATAGTCATAAAAATTTGAAGATTGGCTTGTTTTCTTGAAGAGAGCAACATCTGAAATGGAAAATAATAGCTTCACTCTTCCAGGTTTTCTAAATTTTGTACCTTTGCACATTTGTTTGCTCTCGAACTTTTTCGTTCATAAATTTGCACCTTTTTTCGCTCGTTAGTTCATTCGTTTCTTTGTTCCTTCGTATGTTTGTTAGTTTGACCCTTCGCTGATATGTTCCTTCCTTTGTTCGTTTTTATATTCTTTCATACTTTTTTCATTGATAGACTAGTTTTTTCGCTCAAATCCATGGTTATATCTAATATTGAATCTTTCTCCGTTCGTTCTTCTATTCGTTTTGTAACTCTTTCTTTCACTCGTATGACAATTTAATTGCTTGCACTTACAGGCTTGATATTATTGTCACAGAATGTGAAGCATTTGCAGAGGATAGCTGAAAATTCCCCCCCCCCCCTGCTTCAGTTATCCATGCTATGAAAAATGTCGGATGAAAAAATTCCAAGCCCAGTCTTGCAATGCAGTTTTAGAGTGTGAAAAATCACGAATAAGTCATTCAAAATAGAATCGAAAAGCAACAAATTACTTACTTGTAAGAGTAGAACATGAGTATGCATTAATTTGGTTCATACATCGCTCAAAAAATTGACAGGGGTTGCTCTGACATTCATCATAATCTAAGGGATTAAGCCAAATTTCTATGAATTTAATTAATTTCAATACATCAATAAATTAATTTGAATTTAAAATTTTTAATCTTATTTTAATTGATAAGCTAATAGTAAGTAATCGTTTATTTTAACAGGATAAATACTGATAGCAATGTACCTAACACTGAAATGTACATCCAGTATAAAAGATTTCGTTTATTATTATTATTATTATTATAAAATCACTCATCTTGAGAATACCTCAAAAAAGAGACATAAATACCAAAGAAATTTGTTTTGTACCTGATTCACAATTTGCCCCTTCATAGCCTGGTGCACATGTACAGTTGTATGAATTCACGTGATCAGTGCATGTTGCTCCATTTTGGCATGGGTTGCTGTCACATTCATTTATGTCTAAAACATGAATTAGTATGATGATTATTTTTATGATTTTGATGACGGTGCAGATTTTCATTACAGAAAAAGCCACAACAAAAACAAAAATACAAAAAAATTTCTTTTGTACCTGTTTCACAATTTATCCCGTTGTAGCCTGATACACATGTACAGTTGTATGAATTCACGTGATCAGTGCATGTTGCTCCATTTTGGCATGGATTACTGCCACATTCATTTATGTCTAAAACATGAATTAGTATGATGATTATTTTTATGATAATGCTGATAATGAAGATTCTAGAATTACAACAATTACCACAAAAAAGACATAGATACAAAGGAAATTGTTTTTGCACCTGATTCACAATTTGCCCCTTCATAGCCTGGTGCACATTTGCAGATGTATGAATTCACGTGATCGAAGCATGTTGCTCCATTTTGGCACGGGTTGCTGTCACATTCATTTATCTCTAAAACAGAAAGCAAGACGATAATCTTTGGTTAAAACGATGAAACTTTAAAAACTCCCCATAATGGTAAGGGACTGTGCACCTCCCATCGAAACAAATACCAAGAGATTCAACATTTTTAAATTGAAGTTCTCCCAATATGAGTACTTCTTATATTTGATTCTAGGCCAGTTGGTATATTTAATCGAAGCCCATCACGCAAAAATGTACAAAATCGAGAGTTTATGAGGGTGTCGAGACAATTAGATTTCTATTTACCTGACTCGCAATGAATGCCGGTATATCCTGGTGCACATGCGCACATGAAACGTCCAATGTAATTTTGACATGCTCCTCCGTTGAAGCATGGCAGGCTCGCGCATTCGTTGATATCTGAAAAAGGAGGAATTGTTTCTAAGCAATTGATTAGCTGAGTGAAACACAACACAGAGAAAGAATTATCACAAACGGCATTTATTTGAATAGAAAACACACATGAAACAAACAACACTTGTTTTATCGTGTCCTTACCAATCTCGCAGTTCTTCCCAGTGAATCCAGCTCTACATATACATTTATAACCATCTTTTTCATCTACACAATCTCCTGAATTTTGACATGGGCTGTTTTCACACTCATTGATGTCTGGAAAATGAAATTCGCTTCTTGAATAATTTTTAAATTTGTGCAGTAAATGTAAGTCAGATCACTCGTACTCACAAAAAAAAATGTTTGATAAACCAAAGTGGCGACTGCTGTACAAAAAACGTGGGCGAAATTGGATGACTATTTTTTGGATACTCATGTAACTAATTATGAATGACTGCAAGAGTAGGTTTACCTTTTTTGATGTCACAATGAAGTCCTGTGTGTTTATCATCACAATAAACGCATTCAAAATAAGGCGGAGAACATTTATCTCGGCATAGAATTCCATCTTCACATGGTCGAAGTGCCTTGCAAACAGGACCAACCTGAAAAGACGAATGTAATTACAAATATTTTCAATCTTGAGATGAACTGTTGCAAGGAAGAATAGAACTCCACTGTATATAATAAATGAGCAGAAAAAAAGCATAAACTATGTCATAACAATGAATAAACTGGAATGGTCCAGGCAAGATAAACTAATTCATCATCCAAAATCGTCTCAGAGGTCAAACAAAAAACGCAGCATCTCTCGGGAAAAGCGCGAACATGAAAGTAGAAGTTGAATAAAGATATTTGCATACCCAAGGAAAACTGTAATTTGTAGACTTATAAACCCATTCTTCATCATCAATTAATTTAGTTCCATTGTCAACCAAAGCTTTGCTGTTTAATTCACAAATCATCTGTGCCCGATTAATGTTATATGACCGACATTTGTCATGTCCAACACAAAGTATTGTACATTGCATATCATTCGTATGACGATGTCTACTGATGAGGTTGCCTTTGAGACGTTTACCAAATTCAAATACATTGAATTCTGCATCATTCAAGCAAGGCAATCGTAGGATTGTGCAGAATACAGCATGCCAAAGGCAAACAGATGCCACTAACCCACTGCAAATCAAGCGAAAAGAAATCAACCACTGTTTAAAGCCCGAAGAATCATTGTTTTAATGTCGTCTGGGCGATCTGCGAACAATATCATTTGCAGGTCGCAAAGATATAGTGGATTGATGGAAGTGTGGTGTAGCAATGCAAGTGAAAATTCAACGAAAAAGTAGATTAAAATGTTAAAATCAACAAAATGACATAAAACACGACTTGCATGATTTTTAAGTGCATTTTCCGTTATTTAATTATGTTTCATTTTATCTTATTGCATCTCAAATTTCATCATCCCATCTTATTTCAAATCATTTCATTTGGTTTATTTGATTCCATTCCATTTTTCCCTTTCAGCTCATCTAAACTATAACCCGGCCGAGGAAAGCAAGCAGATCTGGGTATTAGCCAGTCTGCGAAAGTGTGTTGCCAGTCCGGCGTGTAACACAGTCCGATTAGTGAGTTGGTCCGCCAAATATACCGATCAGGTTAGCAGACCCTAACGTGCTAACAGTATGACATTCGAAAGCAATCTCTGTAAATTGATCCCCATAATATTTTTACTCGGTTGTCAAAGATCAAAGTGAAACAAAATTGCATGCTGTTGCATCTTTGCGATTGAATTTCATTTCATTTCCCTCCTCATTATATATTCGTTATAGCATACGTTACCTTAAAACTATACCAGCAGGTCCCATCTTCTCAGAAATCCTGAAGCTGGCAAGTCTTTCCTTATTTCAGCAAACAGGTCCTCCTAAAAATTAAAGCAGAATAATACAGTTAGAAAAAAATTCAGGCTTCTTAAGCACAGTTTGATAACCACTCAAGTTTAAACTGTTCTACAAGTAGGTACATTACACTTTTCTTTAATCAATTAGCCAGCATAAGAATCTATTGTTTTTATAAATAATTATCAATTTTATCAATAAAACAAAGTATCAAATAGTAGAAGAATTCATCCAAACCTTTTCAGTTGCTCTCAATTTTCTTCTGCAATCTGAAATTTTTCACAGCGTTTAACCCGTTCCACCAACAATCACCACTTACTTTGCTGTGAATTTCCAAGTTTGCATTGTGAGTTCGAACTCGAGCCTTATTCATATAAACTGATATTGTTAAGATTAACAATTAACGAATAGAATAATGAATAATTTATCAAAGCTAAATTGATAGAAAGCATTTCCAATCGTCACTACTTTACTTAATTCACGCTTATGATTGAAAGCTGAATGCACTTTGTTGGTGCTCATTTTAAATTTAAAAATCCACACAATTGAGTTATTCGTCAATTTTTAATTACTAAAATTTTTTTCTTCATCTTTTATGTTCATATATTTTTGTCATTCAGGAGGTGTTCACAAGTCAGGCAATCAAGTAATGGAGGGGGTGTTCAAAGTGCTTATTGCCATCGTTCACCCTCTAGCTCAGACAGCCAATCAACAGTTGAATAAGCGGGAGTGGGTATCTTAAAATTATGATCAAGAGAACATGAAAGAAGATATAAAATTAATCATTTGCAATTTCCCAGAACGTGAAATCTTTGGAACAAACAGGGACTATAATCGTATAAATCGTATAAATCAATCGCATCTGCCGCATTCGGCTACGCAGTACATCTTAATCTGTTACAGATTTCCAATAAGCTCATTCTCTTACCATCTATGTTTCAATGCCCCTCTATTTTTGGAGAAAAGTAATGCTAAGTAGGAACCCCCGTCAATTGATTCTATGGAAACGCAAAGACGACCCCCGTTTATTGGAAAGAGCCCTGCAACTCATCGATATGTTTCAAAAGCTGAAACAGAGCAGAAATAAATAAACAATAAAACAAAGGTTAACAAATACTTTTGTTTACGTGATAAAAGGTTTGTTAGCGAATGATTTACAGCCATGTTCACTTTTTATTTAATCTCTCTGTTTCACTAACAATAAAACAAAACACGAACATAACTACAGCTACCTTCCCATCCCTGTCCTATCTCCCTGCCATTGCTCCTTCGAAGGGCGCATAATTTCGTCCATTAATCCACGCAATTTCGGATATGGCCTTGCGTTCGGGGGCCGTGTTTGTTCTGGTATATGTGACCCCTCTTGACCCTCATGAGTTTGATGCCTAGGGTGTGGTGGCCTTTGAGATGGACCCTGTCGCACTGGTGGTGGTCCACCGCCATCGTGATGCATTCCGCGACTCTCGCTAGGCGCTGGAAAACGTCTTGGGCCAGACAGATGATGCCCTCTGAGTAGCAACGGATGAGGGCCTCTTCTTGGATGTGGAATAAAATTTGGATTATTCCAATCAGGTTCTACTTCCTGTTCATCGATATTGTTTTCTTCCATATTTGGTCTTCCTCTGCTCCTCCATTGCTGCTCCATATGTTGATCCGGGGGCATTCTATTGCCCTCTTCATCGACAAAGTATTGATTGTCACGTGGCATAGAAATATCACGTGACATTGATGGATGTGCGAATCCTCTTCCTCTTCCACGCGGTCCAGACATACCACGCCGATTAACAGCATTGAATCCCTGTGATTCGTTCCAATTAGTCTCGTTAAAGTCACTTTCATTATCCGCCATGTTCACGGATAGCTCCTCCGTAGGTCCGGATTTTGATTGAAAAGAGGCAGGGGGCCTAAACTGGGAAAAGTTTTCTGAATTGCTTGATGCCCTAGCACGGAACTGCGGAGGAGCTTGGCGCATCCTGGCTGATTCATTTATAGATCTGGGCGACGGACCATGCATACCTGGTTGCATTGGTGGTTGGACAATTTGCCGCTTTTCAGGGGGTTCCATCTGTTTTTCGTGAAATTCTTCTTTGATATGTTGGAAACCTCGTTCTGATGTAGCCTCGTCATTGTGAAAACGATGCCGTTGCGGGCCGTCCGGTTTCCGACCACGCTTTTTTAATCTGCTGTCCGGATATTGCATATCATCAGACGAAAATTTCTCATTAACCCAAATCTCCTGCGCATCGACAACAAAACCAGGTTGTATTACATTTGGATCGAAAATACCTTTCGAATCAGACGGGGGTATAAGCATCATTGACTTTTCAGGAGTTGGCAAGAGACCAATAGCTGAAAGCGACGATTTTGCTGCAAGAAAAAGGATACAAAAAGTCAAATGAAAAAGTATAATGAACAAAGCTAACTGCTGGCATTGCAAAAAGCATTAGGTTCAATGCAGGATTCTCGATTTTCGGTTTTAATTCCAAATCACTAAATGATAATGCAAATTAAAGCTAATTGGAGCTATACCAATGACAAATAATAAAATTCCATCCACTAAGCATTAATGAAATGTGATAAATAATCTTACCTAAAACATTATTTCCTGCAGAGAAATTTGTAATCATGGTGTTGCTAGTCATTGATTTTGGTTTAAATTCTTCAGCATTGACGTTTAATTTTTCACCCTGGAAATAACAAAATAGGAGATCAATATCATACTGCATGAGAATATGTTTACAAGCAACCCAGCAATTGCGCATTACAAGCGCAAATAAAACTACATGTAACTGTCTCTAATTCCCGTTTGAATGAGAGTTTGTTTGACAGAAATAATTTTCGAAACAGCAGTTGATTTCATTTTGATCTAAATTTTGATACAAATTGCAACGTTTGGGAAATTTAACGGCTCGCAACTGCGTGGAAGGCTACTGAATACAAGAGAGATTTCAATTTCACACCCAGACAACGCCATATTTACTTTGTTTCATGAGGAAGATGGATGAATTGAGCCATTAGGATTTCATAAGCTTTGACAATTTGCTTCAGTTAGACTCTTGCAAGAGATGCAAAGGAAATTTACCGAGATACTTAGAAAAGTACAAAACTTTGCACTTGTATATCAATTCTTAATTTCTTACTTTCCATGGCATTTTGAAAAATATTAGCTTTGGTATTAACTTTTACTTCTCTCAACACATAAAAACAACATAAAACTAAGTCCTAATTTGTGTCAAATAAATACACTGTAACTTACCATAATTCCAATCGGTAAATTGGGTAATTTAAATCCCGATTGCCTTGCAGATTGCAGCTGGTTTTGTTTAGCTTCTTGCTGTTCCTTGATTTTATCAGCGGATGGAAACTGCATGTCAATTCCGGGAATTCCTGAATAATATTCGAATCATAAAACAACTCCATTACGTAATGCAAAAAACCAAAGCAATTTTGGGCAATATATGTTAATTAATATAAGGAAATATATATTAACATGCACTATGTATTAACTTCACTAAAACTGGGAGCAGCAATAATATGAACGGGGAAAGGGAAAATGAAAAAAAAATGGACAACTAGTGGCATGCAACAAATACAAATTATATACAAAATTAGAGATTTTATGGATGAAATTTCCGCTTTCTAAACACAAACATTAATTTATAAATATACCGTCAGCAGTTGGAACAGGCAAAGAGGACGATGATGTTGATGAAGCACCCATCGCCAAGCCTGGCACCGATTCATCCGTTGTACTTGTGTTTAAATCCGATGTGTTGAGTTCCGAGGTGTCATTTGCAATTGGAATGTCGTATTCTACAAAAGGGAACCAAAGAAATTTCATTCAAAAAGAAAAACAAATTAAAAATAGTGAAAATGTGAATGTCAAAACTCTTAATCAGCTGAGATTTCATCTTCTGCAACAATATTAAAAACTAACTAATTAAAAGATTACAAAGAACAGAAATAAAAAAAGAATGGATGCAACTTTCGTAAAAAAAAACAAATGATGTAAAATTCTGATAATAAATATCATATAATTGATTTTATCTTACCATAGTCATCATCACCAAGTGAATTTGTATTTAAATTATATTTATCTTTCATTTTGTCTCCAGGACGATTTCGTGTCCAAAATTTGCTACAAAAAATCACAAGATTGTATCAACTATTTGATAGTTTTTTGTTCGTATCAGTAAAAGAGCTGAGACTGAAAAACGTTGATGAAAATCAGATGTGCTTTGTTCTTTGTTTTTACATTTTTTTCTCGCAATTTAATTCTTTTTATTCACTATAAGGTACAAGTTTGCCATCAGTTCGTATACAGTAAAACCATTATGTTGCATTAAGTATTATAAAGTTTTTGTGTTTGAGATGTGAACGGTCGATAAAGGAGATAAAATGAAATGGTGGTTTCTCCAGACGCATTTTTGGTTTTTAGATGGTTCTATGGAAGATTACAGTCACAATTGTTACCATGTATGGTCATTGGATCCTGATGCAAGGATGTGGCCAATCGGATGCCATTTCACGGACCAGATCATTGTGTCATGCGCATGCTCCATTGATCCGACCTCTTTCGACGAACTTTAAAATATAAAAAACATTAGCTCAAGCAAACCAATGCACGAGCAGCATGCCTTGCAAATCAACTCATAACGTCACAAAAGTCAAGGCTTTTTAGTTCGCAATTTTCCAAAAATGCGATCTTCATAAATGGCAATGGGGTGGTTTCCGACCAGAGGCAATTAGATAAGTCTCACATATTAACCAAAACCGCAAAGATTATGAAGTGTTAAGTAATGAAAATCGATTGATCTGATTTATGATAAACTTTTTTCAATTTTATGAAACTGCTGTTTCTTTAACTGTTCTTCAATAATCCACATTCGTCAGAACTACTTTGCCTTATTTTCAGTTCAACATCATGTTTATTTCTCTCAAGTTGTTTCATCGCATTGATGTCAATTTAGCATGAGTACAACTTAACGAGGGAGGGTCTCTCCTCAAATTTTGAAAATATTCTCTTCGCATGGGCCAAAGCAAATACCAATAAATCAAAGACAAATGAAATAAGTTACGGAAATAGACATACCCCATATCCCAAAATAGGATAGCACCATCTGATCCACCACTTGCGAATAATGATTCATGAACAGGATGCCAATCAACAGCTTCAAAAAGCAAATCATTCAAAATATAAATTCAATATATCATTTCAATATATAAACTATATATATATATATATTGAATCAATTAGGCAATGGCTGACATGGAGTATAAAATACTAACCATACGGGTGCCACCCAATTGTAAATTATAAGTCTCGAACTGGGATTTGAACCCCGTTCACCGTCACTGGAGTCAAGCGACCAATCTACTGCGCCACATAGGCACAACATATATATCTAAAGAAGTGTTCCTATTCTCCGTATTAACAATCATCGACTGTCATGATGTCATGATCATTGTTATTTTCATTAGTTATTATTCTTTATACACTATATTTTGATATTAAAGGTAGCTAAGAGGTTTACCATGAATATTTAGATAATTATATACTAGATCTTTATATCTTAACCTATTTCCACTAATTGTTACCTTAATTTGTATCTACCTGTGGCTTCTTTTTTGTGACCTCTAAACGTCTGTATTTCTTTCATTGCTCTTATGTCAAATACTTTTATAAGGTGATCACGTGAAGCAGTGAGTAGCCAATGACCATTTCGATTCCACTGCAAATCCATTACAGTGCTCTTATGCAGATGGCTGTGGGTAGAAAATTATGGGCACCATGGTAAGGAGGGAGAACAAGTTGACCAGAAATGAAACATCGAATGCAAAGATCTATTTCCCACAGGAACTTTAATAATAACAATAGTATAGTCATTGAATGAATTAATTAAACAATCAATTAAAAAATGATCAATCGTTATATTGATCTGTCAATCAAAACATCAAACAGTTCACAGATAAATCAATTCATTAATTGCTTGATTAATCAATGAATCATTCAATCAATTCATTGATCACCAATCAATCAGACAGTTGATCAATCAATCAGTCAATCAATCATCTAATGAATCAAACAATGAATCAATCAATCCATCAATCAATCAATCAATCAATCAATCAATCAATCAATCAATCAATCAATCAATCAATTATTCAATAAATTAATTATTCACTAAATTAATCATGAAAATCAGTTAATCAAATGACCAAACCAATCGTAAAATTTTTTTTACTCACATGGTTGACAGACTGGTGCCGGATTTAGGATCCCAAAGTTTTAATGGCTGCTGACTGTCTTTGCTTCCAGAGACAAGAAGTCCTTTTGTTGGATGCCAACCAATACACTTCACATCTGCGCCATGGCCTAAACCCCGAAAAAAAATGAAACTTACTTGCTTTTTAATACAAATGCTTTGGGGGACAAAGGGTGGTGCAAAAAGGACTTGAACAGTGTGAATCATTGCATTTACAGGGCAGCTTTATATGTTAAGTTAAGAAGATGTTGTTATCTTCACAGGAATGTTCTTATCTGCCCACCAAGATGGGTTGCTAATGAGAGGCTAGGAAGTAAAGATGAAAGGCGGGGGAGAAATCAGGTAAGGGGCTCTCTAAGGTATAGCAATTTAAATACCTCGTAAAACACGCTCTTCTTGGCATCGGTGAAAATCCCAAATTTTCACAGTTCCATCATCACTACATGAGGCAAACTTGTTGTCCGTTGGTGAAAACCTTTCAAATTAAATGAATAGAAATCACTTTGATTCTTATTTTATTAAAGGATTTTTTACATTTTTAAATTTTGCATTGTTACTTTGCATTGTATTGTGATCAAGTACTTACAGGCAGTAAAACTAGAATATAATCAATGAATAAAATGAAGAATGGAAGACCTCCAACTTTTAGTCTTCAAAACAGGGAATATCAACAAGAAGATTTAAATACATATATACATACCCAACACCTCTGACAGGTTCAGTATGAGCTTGCAAAGATTTTACGTTGTTCATGTTACTCTGCCAATATTTCACACACCCAGAATGGTCAGCTGATAATAACCATGTATCATTATGACTCCATTCCATTGTTCGCACTGCGCTTTCATGCGCCTAAAATAGTTGACATAAACAATAAATTTTTCACCTCTTAAAACAGTTTTAAAACTTAACATAGTTCTAATACCAGACTATGATGATGTGGTCTGAGGATTGCAGCAAATGTGAAACTTTAAGTTGCAAATTAAACCATCATGTTCTATCATTAAGCTCAGCTCCTACGACATTGACACACTATTTTTAGCAGACCAGCTATATAACAGTTATTTGCATTAATACCAGAACTAAAATGGTGCTTTTCTGAAGATCCCAACGTGAAACTTAAAGTTACAACTCAAGTCATCAAGTTCTATCACAACGTTTAGTGCAGCTCTGCTCCTATGGCATCAAGCACTATTTTTAGCAGAACAGTTAACAGTAATCTTCATTAATACCAGAACTACGATGGTGATTTTGTAATAAGCTAGCTTTTACAATTGATGAATTTGTTGCTTGTTATTTTAAATCTTGCTGTTTCAAATATATTCCTAAAAAGAATGGCATAGAAAGCAGCTTGTTATAGTGCATATTTTTAATCTTCACAACTGTCTTTAAATGCTTTACAAATTGCTGAATGCAAACATACAAACCTGTAGAACTGTTTCAAAGTTAAATGCAAGTCCTCCCCATAAAGTAAATTCTCCACTACTTGAACCAGTTATCAATCTTCTTCCTTCAGGTGTCCACTAGAATCAAGAAAATGACCCTTTGTAAAACTTTAACTTATTCTCAGATCAGATAAATATCTGTTAGTGAATAGTTAGGAGCAAACCTGTTTAGTTTCAATTAGTCAAATGAAACAAGTTATTACAAAAAATTTTAGTTATACTGGGATAAAATCTTACCGATAAACTAAAAATAGGACATCTGATTTTATTTGTTGCTGTTTTTACGAATCTTGTTGTGACAGCATTGACTGGGTTTTCAACGACGCTTTTTGGACTTGCCAACTGAAAATCAACACATTTGTATCAATTCTTGTTCCTTTTTAAATTAAAATTGTGTTTTATTTTCAGCAAATTTAAATCAAGGATGTTATTACAATAAAGTAAACTTACATCAACGTAGTAGAGTACATCTGGTTGAATAGGGGGAACTGACGACGGAGTTTTCCTCCATATTCGATTCTACAAAAACGAATGAGTCAATCACATAAATTGTCTTTGTATTTAATGAACTAATAAACAGAGAAACTACACAAAATATCATATATTTAAAAAGGTGGTTCGATCTTGGGTTAAAAATATGGAACACCATAAAAACTACCACCAAGATATTGCTAAAAGATATTCCATAAAAGCAACAAAAAAAGCAACAAAGGTAACACAAAAAATTACCTTAATTTGCTGGACAATAGATGCATTATAATCAACTGTTCTTCGCTGTGTCTTTCGTTGCTGCCGTCTTGCCTCCATTTCCAGTGACATCTGGTTTGAAAAGAATGGCGGAGGCATGGGGGCAGCCTGCTGATTGCCTGGGTCAACAATTGCCGGTGGCGGCACGGTCATGTTTGGGGGAGGAACATTTATCTGTTTGTATTGGTTGAATGGTGCATACATATTTGGCATTGGCATTCTTTGAGGCATCGCTGGCATTCTTTGCATTGCAAAATTTGATGTGCTTTGGGGCATACTCGCACCAGCTGCTTGTGGCATGCCAAAGTATTTGTAGGGCTGTTGTTGAGCTGGGGGGATTGTTTGTGTCAACATTTTGATTAGCTTTTATATAACAAAAAAGTTTAGATTATTCCTAAGGTGGTCTTAAGCAGTGGTCGGAGCTCCTTTACGTTTAGGCCAACATCAAACTCTGTTATTGAACAGCAAATGACATTTCAGATCAAAAGATTACTTTCCAGTTCGTCTATATAATTTTGATTCGCAATTAGAAAATTAAATTCAGTTTAATGTTTAGGTATTTTTCCATGGGTTACTCTTTCATTTTGCATTAAATTGCTGCAGAAAACACTCTCTTGTTTGCCACCTAAAGCTAGGCCAGTCCTGCGGTACTAAAAAATAATTGAAATTTCTTGTGCAATATTAGCCATTGAAAGTCCATCAAACCAATCCAAATGAAGCTTCGATTACCATCAATGTATGTAAACTTTAATTCATGACAAAATAAAGCAATTCCAAAGAATTATTGTCATTTTTCTACCAAGTTAACGCTACCGTAGCTTCCCGCTCAACCATAGTCTTATTGAACAAACTGCATGGGTCGAATTGTCACATGTAAGCTACCACCAAACCATAATGGCGCTGAGCAGTGTTCCCTCAAATCTGGAAGCCCTACTCTGAAGAGAGTTATTCCTCTGAAAAGTTACGATAATTATCCAATTCCTCTTTTTAAGCCATAAAATTATACGTAGGAGACCTGAAGAGAGGGATGCACTGACAAGTTGTGAGTAAACCATACAAATCACTGTTTTGTTAATTCTTATGGAGTCATTTGCAAGACATTTGTAGGTTGTAGGCACCGCGGAGCAGAAGGGGGGGGGGGGGCTGAAAAGTACCAAAAATTTTTCAAAGATATAAAATGCCTTCGTCTTTGATCAAAAGTGCCAATGCACCTGTCGCTTAAGACAACAGACACCTAAATATTGGAAGATTCGTTAAAATTAACAGCCAAAAGTTGGAAGCAAACTTCGTTCAAAATATACAATTCTTTTCTACATCATTTCACCAAATATTTTACGTGGTCTGCTTCGTTAAAGCTTTTACTGGGAATTTCCAACTACTATTATGGGATGAACATGAGTATATGGCTTCCGAAATAGCCATTTCCTTGCCTCTAAAAGAGGCTTGACTTGATTAAGCCACCAGATTAAGAATTTTGATTTTTTTTCTTGTGGCCGTCACGATATCTCTGAATTACTTGAGTTTGCCACTGCGGCTGCTTGCAGACTTTGTGCAACAAAATGAATACAAAAGATGAATTCCAATACCCGAATTCATTCTCACCGCAGTGTTTGTCTAACACTAACCATAAAATTGCAGATAGTGCAACTGTTTAAATGGTTCAGTAGGTATTTTTTATGCAACACCCTAAACGAGAGAATAGTCAAAATCTTCCTGCTTCTTGTTTATTTGACAGCAGATGGCTGCAGTAATGATTTTATCTTTAAAGTCAAATGTGGAAAGTAAGATTTGTTGCTGATTGAGATATAAACAAGGACCAGAGCGACATTGGAAGTGAAGACAATGCATTAGAGCCATACAAATATACGTGATTTAAACATAGAAATGGTTTCATCTTGCAGGTATTCATATGACCGATTGGACAATGTACTCGAAGAGATTGGATTCGGCAGATTTCATTTTATGGCAATAATAGGCCTAGGTTGGCGCGCATTTGTTCGTGGCAGTTTCTTCAGTTTGACAACGATATTTGAACCATACTTCAAATGCAGTTTCAACTTAACATATTCCACCGCCAGTACATATATGTCAGCTTACATCCTTAGTTTTGCATTTTCATCGCTTTGCACTGGATGGGTTGCAAATAGATATGGTATCAGAAAGACAATTATTTTGTTTTGTTCGATGAGCTTTGCAACAGCACTGTTGCATGTCATGTCAAGCAGCTTTGTGATGCTCACAGTCACCATTACAAGCTGTGGGTTTTTCCAAAATGCACAATTTCTTATCTACCCTTATCTGCTGGAATTTTTTAGTAAATCAGAGCGAAAATACGTAGCAGTCATGGATATCTTCTACGTTGCTGGGTTTGTATCAAGCGTTTTGGTAGCTGATCTTTGCATAAGGTACTTATATTGGCAACTATCAATTGTCCTCTGTATTGTATTACCACTTATTCCAACTATAATAATAGTGTGGCACATGCCAGAATCCCCGAGGTACCTGCTAGCAAAAGGAGATATAATTGGTGCCTTAGAAAGTCTTGTTCAAATCAGTGCAACAAATACACCAAACAGGGAAAAACGAGAGTTAACCAGAAAATATCGAAAGAAAATATTCAAGAGCATCCCTAGCATGCTTGATGCGGTATCTCTGGAAGACGATGCTGACAAGAGTGGTGTGACAATTGCAAATCAAATTAAAGAAACGGACGAAGATTCAACGTTCACAGATGATGAAAGCAATGATTGTAGTTCATTGAAAGATGGCAGCGACTTGACAACTTCAAAGAACAATGCATGGCACTGCATAAAAGTTTTATGTGCGATTAGATTATTCAGTGAAATTGCTCGATGTACCCTGACATATGCATCTGGGCAAAATTACGCGGCAGGCACATCTGGTCCAGATTCTGGCTGCATTCAAGAATGCTCCACTTCGATTCAAATGCACCAATTGATTTCCGCTTCATTAGGATCATCAGCAGCATTATTGCTCTCGTACAACATAATAAAACACATGAAAAGAAGGCTGGCACTGATAATTCTCGTAACAGTGTTAGCCATTGGAATATTGCCATTCTATTTTGAACTTTCTGATTGGCAATTATTGTTTCTTTTTTTCTTAGGATCGGTCGTCACTGAATCAATTTTTGTGGTTATGTTTGTTTATAGTTCTGAAGTTGTGCCGTCATCAGTACGAGGCCTGGCAGTGAGTCTGATGTCTGGAGCAGCAATAACTGGCACTTTTATTTCTTCTCTGCTGGCTACGTATGCCCTGCACGTGGCTCTGTTCTACTCTTTATTGTTTATACACACATGCATTTTCATGTGTCTCGGTGTTGTGTACCAATTTGCAATTGAAACAAAAGACGTTTCTTTGGCATAAGCTGCCTTCTCAGACATAAGCTCAGAATAGTGTGATTAGAAGAACCTTGATAGTCGGATGATCGTTTGAGTGGCTCATAGCAGAAGCCCCCCAGGGTCTGTGTTCCCATATTCCCAAGAAAAATCTCTTCCAAAGTCTATTATTCCCCACAATTTTATTTGAATAGTCCCTGAAACGAAATGTTGAACCGTTCCCCAGACCCACAAAAATAATGCTTTGATCCCTGGCTCCCTCTTCTCTTGACCCCCACAACCCTTGGGGGCCTCTTAGCAGTGAGGAGCACATGATTTTACGACGATGATCATGCTAAATTCGTGAGTATGCGCCTTTGAGCGGTATTGGTAAATGCTGCAATATAAATGTTATTATTTCTGATCATGAATTTATTTGTCCAATCCTTCGTATCAGTCGTGTATTTCTTTCTCCTAATACGAGGGGAACTATAACTCTATTGATCATTTTATGACTAAATCCCTTTCCTTGAAGAGATATTTAATATTAGAAACCAATTAACAAAACAATATTTCTCACTGAGTTCATTGGTTGCCTGGAAATAGAACAAAGTTCAAAGCGAAAGGCTTGACAGTAGAAAATGGCCTTGAGTTATTCCGTTACGTCTCCATTGTACATCTACATTAGTTTGGCTCACATGCCGAATAAAAAGCAAGAAATATGTCAAAATTACACATATAACATCAACGGGGTTGGCACCAACAGGCAGGAGACTTTGCAAAATTAAGATAACAAAGATTAGAAGTTGACGCACAGATTTAGATTAAAATATCGATTTAAACAAATCTTGAAGCAAGGGCAATGACTTTTGAAAACTTTGCTCGTTGCTGTCTAAGAATTGCAGGAATCGGTCCTTTTATTCTTGTCCCAAGAGGAGCATTATTTTCATCTAACAAAACTATATTGTTATTATCATATCGTGGTATTGCTTGTGATTTTGGCTTCCTCGTTGCAACAACTAAAGCCTTTGTTGTCTTCCCTTGAATTGCAACTTTGATAATATCACCAATATCAGCTGTTTTACGTTTTCGATAAAACCCAATCAAATACGGCTTCTTGTATCTCCGTGTTTTTTGGCCTAGCTTGCTGTTATCAACAACGTTAAATGTCGTCAGTTTTGTGATTGTTCGTGTTTGACCGAGGCTCAACAAACTTCCACTTGGTAAAGGTGACGTTTTTTTAAGCTGCGATTTTGCATGAAATGCAAGAGTTGTCAGCGATCGTTGCAGGGGCGTCCACATTATCGTCTCATCCTGTGGAGTTAGGCAATGAATTATAGAATCAATGAATCAATGAATCAATGAATCAATGAATCAATGAAGGACTGAGTAGATGAATCAACAAATCAATAAAAAAGAATAGATCAATCATCAGAAGCAAAGCTTATCGCATAATCAACTAATCAATCATCAATCATCCAACGCAATCAAATGATCAAACAATCAATCCATCAAACAACCATTCCATCAAACATCTGATGGCCTGTAGGCTATATTTATTTTTTTCTGGGAATTGAGGCTGTGGTAAAAGATTATTCTGTCTGGATCTCTGAATTTTCTCATTAATTTTCAAAAATATTTCCTTACATAGCTGATTAGTCTCATATACATATATCCAAAATTAAAAAACCAAAAGGCCGTTTTAATCTTACCAGGAGAGAAACATCAAATGCTCCCGTCTGAAGTTGGCGGATAGAAATTTGGGTCCTTTTAGATATGTCTCTTATTCGATAAGGTGCAAATGTAAACGAGTCATTTTAAAAATGGAGTCCAATTCCGGAAGTGCCATGCAGCTCGCCTCTGTAATGTTACGGTTGGTTTACCTTGGGGGCGTGAATAATGCCCGAATACCCCACAGAGAAAACCGCCAGAAAACTGAAGGAATGATAACTAGAGAAGCGACATAATTGTATTTTTACAAACCAATAAGTTCTCCAATGAAAGCGTATAAGATGCAGATTCAATGGTTTTGTTTTTGGAGGAAACCTGGCCAGCTAACATTAAATGTGCATCGTGAGGAAGCGATGGACTCGGAAGCGGAGCGTGCGGAAAAGGCAATAGAAGTAAGTCATGGCAGTGCAGGTGAATTCAGCAGAAGTGCAGGTAGCCAAACATACTTGAAAAGTAAATGCTCATTAACTTGCATGTTGGCCTGTGCAATGACCTTTTTCATCATCATCGCCGTTCTTTTGCCATTGTTTTGGTTTGGTTCTGTGCCGAAAATATCGGAATTTATGAAACGAGGAAAAAATTACCGTTTGCCAGTGACAATTGTCGGCGAAGTTTTTCTATTTGTCCTCATTTGTTTATGCATAATCCAGTTTGTCAGGGTGGGTCGATCTTTACAACGCAGAATGTCATACTTATCGAGTTGTTCTAGTGGTAACCTCAACTCAAGTTTTGACCCAAACGTTACACCTTCTTCTTTGAGATCTAACAGCGAGAGTTTAAGATCTGGCCAGGGCAGACCAATGCGTTTCTCGTCATCATCTTCAAGCATGCATGCAGTGGCCTTGCGACAGATCCTTGAGGAACTCCCAGAGGAATGCATCAAAAGGGTGCAAGAGCTCGCAAAGAGGTTTCTCAACTCTGGAAATGGGAGATCATCAATTGTCCCAGGGAAATTCAGCCTCTCCCAGAGAATCTCAGTGGATTCCAATTCTGCAAACACCTACAGGGTTGCAACGAAAGTTCTTCTTTTAGGTGATATCAATGTTGGCAAGACAAGTATCTTCCATAGAATTCTCTATGATCAATTTTCATCATCATATTTGCAAACAATTGGTGCAGACTTAGGGTTTAGTACATTGAACCTTTCCAGTAAAGATGAAATAGATCAATTGTCAGTGGGGCTGCAGATATGGGATATTGGTGGGCAGGAACAGCTGGTTAAAGCAACAAAACTTTATTATAAGGATGCTGTGATTATAATTCCAGTGGCAGATATTACCAATATAGCATCTTTGAAAGCTTTGCAGTATTGGTTGAAAGATGCCATAAATAAAATCTATGATCCATATGTTGTTTTGCTTCTTAATAAAGCAGATTTAGAGAAGAAAGAAGTGACTGAGGATGATATAGATGAAATCGAAGAGCTCAGAAATGTAGAAAGATACGAGGTTTCTGCAAAAACAGGTGCTAATGTATCAAAAGCATTCACAGAAACTATTGCAAAAGTCTTAATTAAAGAAACTACAAAGTTGGTATAATTTTGATACAGCAGTTTGGCATCTTTCAGTTGATGCGAATAGACTAACATATCATAGAAACTGTGTGCTGGCTAGGGAAGAGTACATTCATGCCACAAATGCCTTAGCTCAAGTCAAATCATTTCACTCCGTTTTGCATGACAAAATGATTCTTGTTTTTATTATTGGCATCTCTCTTATCAGCTATGGAATTTAACTCCTCTGTAACGTATTGCCAAAACAAAAAAAATTCCCTTGATAAAGGATTGCTTCCCAAGAAAACATTATTTGCTGAAGAGATTGCCTGTGTGCTTTGGGCAAGTGTTCTACCAACCTTTCAAGACCTTTCAACTCTTTTAATATTGATACGATTTTGAAGATCCTGAGTACTTAAGACCTGCCATTACACAGTTGCTTAGATTTATCAGTAAATTTCAGGGCAGAATTTTGCTTCATTGAAATTAATATTTGATTTTTATTTTAATATGAAAAAGCATTTACAACTCAGTTCAAGCAATCATTATATAAACTGAAGGAATTAAAAGCAGCTAGTTTTAATATAAATATAACTGTAAAAGCTCGATTGGAAAGGATCACTAAAGGACTATTGCTACCGTCGTTAGAGATTCATGTCTCCAACATCTTAAATGTATTAACAGAGAATGAATTTTAAAGTATTTACTACGTTGAGGTAAATGATCTTGGCAAGTCTAAATTGTACATTTTCAATATAACCCAATCAAGAATGGGTGATTTTCAAGTTCAAAATAAAAAGGTGAAAAATTTGGATCAAGTATTCAAACGCTCATCGAAAGACAAGATGTTACGATATTTCCCGAATTACGCATTTTCACCTTGCATCTTGCATCTCGAATTTTCTTGTTTTCATTGCCAGGGGTTTTTTGAGAAATAAAAATATCCAAAGGATAGAGCTCTCACTGTTTTGAATAATTTGTAATGTTATATCGTCACTGTTTCTTGATGTATCAAATATTTATTCATCTTTTGTCATTCCACAACGTCTTATAAACTCCTGGCCATACTCATGGATCCAAAAGTTTGCAACTGAAAACAAAAAAACATGATTTAGTTTCTCTTAATTAAACCAAATATAAAAAATATAACTTCTTTTTGATACGGTTTCCTTTACTGAGATTTAAAGTTTAATTTGATTACAGTGTTTCCTATTTTCCACATATCTTAAAACCAAAAGTTATTGAATATAATAAATGCCTTTTGTTATTGTTCAGCGGACCCTCATAACTGATTTTTGATCTTAATAATATTCCTCATGATATTAAACAGTGAAAGCTATTTGAAAAATGAACGAAAATAACAAACCAGATACGGGGGGGAAATAGCAGATGCGTTTTCTAATTACATTCAGTACCAAAGTCCATCAGTGCATTCAGTTATGCTTTCGCTTTCAAGAGTATTTTGAAATTATAGGCTGCAAAAAAACTGTTGAATATCGAACATTGGAATACTAACCCCATTTTGTTCCAAGAACAACTGGGCAAGCTGCATGTCTCGTTCTCGTGTCACCTTCTCCTGATCTCTTCAAATTGTACCAAAATACCAAATCTCCCTAGAGAAACGAAGATCCTTCAAAATGGACGAACTATCGTTTTACAAAGAACAAAATAACAGAAATGAAAATTAAAGATTATTGAGTTCTGTATAATGTCTTTATCATGAAACTAAAACATTGTGTTACAACTGGAATTACATTTTGCCACGAAAAACAAAATTAAACTAACTTTTATTAGAACCGTAATGAAAAATGTGGAAGTACCAATGAGCAGTTTGAAGGGAATGCGGAAAGGTTTGTAATGTAACATGAGGATATATTGCTGTATATGAATGACTATGACCTTAGCAGGAGGAGTCAGACGCCAAAAGCAAGACTTAAAAGAAAATTTATAAAACCAAGCTTAATATGAAAGAACGTTAGAAATAAAGTCGTTTCTAGGTACAATTGGTCCCAAATCAATTCCTTTCTAATGACGTTTTATGATCAAAAGGTTACTGCGGTGGAATGTATACTGTGACGGCCCTGTAGCTGCTATGGAGGAAATTGATCACCTGATTTCTCTGTGTTTATTTGTTACAAATAAATAAGCATTGGTTTCAAATAATCCAAATACCTTTCGTGGTCTTGTGATGACGCCTTTGCCTACAGATACAAACACTGTGCTACCACCTTGTAAAACGTCAGACATCTGAAATTAAAATTGAAATCTAGTCCAGCAAACATGCATCGTTGGGGAAGGATGGGAAATATCTTGAAAATGATTAGCTATCTGTTCCCATTGTATTATTTTGCGATCCTTTTTTAATCTTGGAATCTAGCCCCCTTAGACACTTTTGCCTTGCCTCAGGCTTGCTTTTCTGGTGTTCCATCCTCCTTCCTGGCAGGGCATAATTACTCCATTTGACCTCCCTTTTTCTCCTCTCTGCTTTTCCCCTCTCTGCTTTTCCTCTCTATGCTTGCCGCTTCTCTGTGAACCTTCTTATAAATGTTAAAATACCATGGTTTAGCTGGAATATTATAAAGATTCGTATCATACTTACATAAAGTAGAGCTGTTGCAATTCTATTTCGCCATTTATGCTTGTATGGGTTAGAAGGTGAGGGCTAGAAGGAAAAAAATGAAAATATTTTAAAATTCAAAATTTTAGAAAGCCTATTATAGCATCTTGCTGTTCTGGTTATAAGCTAGCTTTTAATGCATGCAAGAGGACGACAAAGGCAACATTGATGATTTGTTCCCGAAATAATATCAACTGAATCTAATACAAAATCTAAAGGGCTGTAATAATTCCATATTCATTACAGAAAACGTCATACCGTGGCGTAATCATAGTGAGGCTCATAATGTCCACCAATACCGTAGTTGACTATTTGAAGTGGTTCTGAAAACATCATATCGAGGCCAGTCAGTTGTTGAACACGTTGAAATATTTTACCAACAACAACATCTTCATCTTCATTTATCCAAAAGCTAAAATTGAAAAAAATTGGAAATGAGTGATGCGAATGTTGCTGGTCTGCCTTATAAATTGTAAACGTAAAAATCCCAATCAGCAGGAATCTAAATAGATTCGTGGTTTATTTGAGATGAATAGGCCTTGTATTACGAATAGAGTTAGGAATAGAATCACAAACACTCTGTTGCGAGTCTAAACAAAAATGGATAAATGGGGGGGGGGGGGGGCTATCTCTATGCCCGATAAACAGGCGAGATATAAATCAAACATGAATATTGCCTCTTAGATACAAAAATAAAAAAATTAGGGTTAAGAGAAATAATGTTACCTCTTACTAATCCGATGGTTTGAATATTTAAGTATACCAGTAACTGGATCATGAACTGTCGCTCTTTTTAGCTTAAAAACGAATAAAAAGTATCAAAAATAAGGAAAGAGCAAAGTAATCTTGAATTGCAAAATACGGGAATAAGGCAAAGGCAACGAAAGGGGGCAATACAAGAAAGTTATGCGATTTCAAATATTTTGTGACGCATTGCACCGTTCGCCTTTCCAAAATGAAAATTTCGTCTTGTTGAAAGGAAAATTTTGCCAGCATTTGATAATTCCTCTTTTGTATAAAACGATTCAAAATATTTACCTTATTTTGTGACAACCTTTCCAAATAATTGATTTCAAAATCGCTCAGAAAATCATGGAATATCTTTATGTCTGGATCCATGAAAACCTCCTCCGTCTTCACTGGATGAATTGCGAAGAATGCACTAGGCACTTCATATTTACAAAATAATTTCTTCTTGATCTCTGGATCCTTGAATTAAAAAAAGCTTTTAAAAAGAGTGTACCGTGAAATCAATCTGCAAAAAACCTGGATTTAATGTGTTCCAAAACTAGGCCAAAATCTATGTGCCCATCTATGAAATGGTAGACTTTTGTCAGTTGCAGAAAGTACGAAATTGAGCAGGAAAACACGGGTATGCATGCATGAAATGAAAATCCTACCTGATTGGATCGGTGTTGATAACTAGAATATAAGTAAGGGAGAGTTAAATTAATGGCCCATGCGCTTGTAAAATTGCACCCCAATTAATGAAAGCATATTAATAACATTTTAGATAAAACAGACACAATTCACTTACCATTTTTTCCCCATCGTTGCAAAGTATTTCATATTTATTAGACCAATTTGTTTTAGGCCGCTCATAAAACTTATGCAACGTTTGACTTGCTTGCATCTTGGCGTAATCCTCTTCAAAGAACTGAATATTTGTGTTGGCAGATTCGCTATCAGGATCTAAAAATCAAATAAAAAGAAATTTGTAGAAAAAAGGATACCATTTTACAAAGTAAGATTTGCCATGAATGACTAAAAAATGGCTTATCATCTAACAGCAAATAATCATTTAATACAGCGTAGTTTTGTATGTAACTGTAACATCAAATGTGATAGGTGAATCTACTCACTGATTTCTAGAACTTTTTCTGTCAGTTCAATTGCTTGTTCAATATTCCCTGTCTACGAAAATATTAACTTAAAAACTCTGGTAACTGAGTGACATGAAAAAATAACAAATGAAATTGAAACGCAATTAAATCATTTGATTTTTAAATAGGAATGGTGGTGTCTTTAGAAAATCAATCTGGTAGCTATCTTTAGAAAATCAACACATTTTAGCAATTAAAAAAAATATAAATTGTTACCTTATATTCAGCCCATGCAAGATATTCAAGAAGACTTGCTTTATCAACAAATCCAACTTGTTTTGCATCTGGATGGAATCTCTCGTAAGCTTCTCTTAGCCAAGGTCTGGCATGCCAATAGTCCTCAGCACCTTTTATGAAAGAACATCATCATCATCATAATTATTATCATCATCAATTATCATCGTCAAAATGATAATAATGATAGACAGCATCATCATTAACATCAACATTATCATTCATCACAGTCATCATCATCAATCATCAGTTTCATCACCATCATCATCATCATCATCATCATTGGCTTCATCATCATCATCATCATCATCATTGGCTTCATCATCAACATCATCATCATCATCATCACCATCATCATCATCTACATCATCATCATCATTATCATGATCTACATCATCATCATCATCATCATCATCATCATCATCATCATCATCATCATCATCATCATTGGCTTCATCATCAACATCATCATCTACATCATCATCATTATCATGATCTAATTCATCATCATCATCATCATCATCATCATCATCATAATCAGCATCATTGGCTTCATCACTATCATCATCATCATCATTGGCTTCATCATCAACATCATCATCATCATCATCTACATCATCATCATTATCATGATCTACATCATCATCATCATCATCAACATCATCATAATCATCATCATTGGCTTCATCATTATCATCATCCTCATCATTGGCTTCATCATCAACATCATCATCATCATCATCATCTACATCATCATCATTATCATGATCTACATCATCATCATCATCATCATCATCATTATCATCATCATCATCACCATCATCGTAATTATAATCATCATCATCACCATCATTATCATCATCATCAACATCATCATAATAATAATAATCATCATCATCATCATCATTATCATTATCATCAACATCATCATAATAATAATAATCATCATCATCATCATTATCATGATCTACATCATCATCATCATCATCATCATCATAATCATCATCATTATCATCATCATCATCACCATCATCATCGTAATCATAATCATCATCATCACCATCATTATCATCATCATCAACATCATCATAATAATAATAATCATCATCATCATCATTATCATCATCATCATCAATCATCATAATCACAACTGGCCATTATCCTTCACCACATCAAAGATCTCATTTAAAACTTATAATAGCTTATAAAGAAACAATTTATAATCATAAAAGCAGTTGTTTCAATCAACTTACCCAAAGCAATGAACCCAAGCTCAAAAATTTCTTCAAGAATAAGACGATGCGACCTTGGGCCTAGGCCATCCGCAAATGATTGAGGTGATATCTTGTACAGATCTTGCAGCCGAAAAATAGCATCAATTGCACCTTTGATGTCACTTTCACCGGGGAAATCTCGGTGATAAGCTGATAGCAAACGTTTCAACTTTATCTGGCTTCCTAGTGTAATTCAAATTAATATTAGATGCAAATTAACATGTTAATATAAAAAGATTTTGTATGGCAGGCTGGATAAAAATTAGCCAAAATATTTTCTTGTGTTTCTTACGAAAGAAGGTTTGATGATAAACGAAAAAGACTCGTAGGTGCGAGTAAAAAGAATGGATTGCAAAATAAACATCATGATAAAAAACAAAGTTTTGAGAAGACAGAATAAATACTTACGTAGGGTAGAGTTCTCTCCGCTGTACTTGGTTGTAATGTTTGGCCAAAAATCTGTGAATCTCTGAAGTAATTTTAAAGCATTCACAGAATTACCTATAAATTTTGTCATTTCTGTTGGTGTGTAACCTGGTTTTGGTAGAACACGTTCAATTTCATCAATCTCTTTCTCCATTTTGTTCAATCTTTGTTCCTCAGAATTGATTATTTCTAGAAAGTTTTCAGTCAACAATTGCTCTCTTCTTACTAGAGGTTCCATGTGTACAATGGCAGCGAAATAGTCATTTGGTTTTGCCTTCTTTTCGCCATTGGAACGAGCAGTTCCTGATACAACAATAAAAACCAACCAACCACGCAAGAACATGTTTAAAAAGTTTTATTTGATTCTATCTCTACAAAAACTATTCCAGATCTTCTAATCAATATTTCATCTAAATTCTTTAATTTACAAGTCCTTTATCAACTTTATTCTTCCATTTCTATTTTTTTTCATTCCGTCATCATGACCTTTTGCTCATACCTGCTTCAAACGCAAGCTTCGCTCAAACTGCACGTTTTTCAAGAAATATTTCTTTTAAAAGCCACCCGCATTTTATGGACACCAGGTACTGCCCTGATTTACGCTGAACAATTACCAACCTGCTTCATGCGTAGCAGCGCAGGAATACGCCTCGAACTGATCAGATTCGACACCTGCTATACATCTTCCATTAACAATCCCCAACGGAACATGCAAAAGAAAGACTGCAGAAACAACTCGATATCTGACAAAAATCTCAACAACTTATTTCATATGTTTTCATCTTTCATATATTCTATTATTCATGATTCTGCTAACTGTTTTTATATAAAGCAATTTGAATACGTAACTATCTACCTTTCTTTCACTTTTTCATCTGATATAAAGAACAAAGATGACAAAATAACAACATGACAAGCATGCATAGTTAACGAGCTTGCAACAGTAGATGGGTAAGTATTCCAACACATTTCCAGCAAGCCAAGAATCAGCAGCCTGATAACACAAAATATTTGCATAAATTTTATCAAAGAACTGTTTAAAGCATCACACACTGCTTCATAAATATGTAGTTAAGAATGACAGGCTCGCATCAACAGGATGTTTGGATGTTATAACTAATTGGAATCTTATACATAATATCATATATCTCTCTCCCTATAACTGTCCATTTCATTTTTTTGCTACTACCACCACAAACAACATTAATATAACAAAACTTCTGCTACAACAAAAAGTTTAACTACCACATGGCCATGTTATTAGCAATCTTAGCATCAACACATTAATGAGAATGGATTGGGATGCGGGAAGTTTTCAAGTGGTGTAATGGGCAAATGGTGAACGGCGAACAAGTTTAAAATACGTACCTGACAGGCGTTGGAAGTTTTGTTCTCCATAGCAAAAATGGAAGCGTATGGAAATACCAGACGTAGAATTGGTAATGAAGAGATCGTGAAAAACACATTCCAACAAAATTAGCAGTGAAAAGGACCTCGATTATTTCTAAGATCAAGTTAAGGATTTGCAAGAACAACAGGAAAATGAAAACTTATATAATGGCATAGGAAAGAAAACTTTTTGGAAAATGAATAGACAAAAACAGGGCGATTGTTTTGGTTTGATGCCTGAAACGATAATTTTGCGTAACGAGATGGCTTTTCTTCCGCTTTAAAAGCAGGCAAATAACAACACACGTTGCGGCAAAATATTAGCATAACCATGTGAAAAACATCTTAACAGCAAAAGAAACAATCACAAAACTACTTTATGTAAATCGGGAATTGGAATCAAATCACGCTCGATGTAACATTCAAAATGATTGCAAAGCAGTGTTGTCCAATATGCAGAAAACCAAATCTGGTATGTATCAAACGTTGTAACATGAGACTTTCTTTTCCAACACATCCTTTTTATGTCTGCCATTAGAAGTTACGAATAAAATTGTCATTAATTTATATTTTGAAAAAGATACTGTCGGCTGGAAGGTCAACATTGGTGAAGTTTTTTCTCAACAGCGACCACCATCCAGCCATTGGTCTACAAGAAAAACTTCAGTGAACTTTCTGTTTTAAACAGATGAAGGAAACTAATGTTACTCTTTATCTTAACAAAAGCAGACTTCTTCCTAGTTAAAAAACTGATCTCTAATGTCTAAGGAATATTGTTTTCTTCTTAATTTCCCTATTGATAAGTTTATACCTATTTGCTTCTAGCACAACAATTCATTTTCAAATTTCCTTTATTTCTTTGTATGTTTGTGCATTTTCTTTGGCAGCCCCATTTAGTTTCCTCTGATTAGTACAATCAGAAAGTATTATGCATTTTTCACATTACCTTTTGAATTTTAAGGACCAAGACACTTGAATTAAGGAGTTTAACAAATGATGTTAAATGTGTTAAAATAAAATGAGTTGAATTCAATTCAATTCAATTCAATCAACAAACCTTGGCCATTTCTTGAACCAGAATAAAATAAGGAATGTGATGTGCAAAGTTAAAAGTGTAACATGGAAATATCGGCTCAGAAACACTGCCTCGGGCAAAAACCTCCAATTGACAGTCCACTTGAAGAAAAATTGTCTGCCAAGATCAAATGATCGCACAACGTAGGCAACAGGATTTGTTAAAAGGAATGGTAGTCCAAGGAGAAGCTAAAATGCGAAAAAAGGATTGTACGAGATATTGAAACAGTTGGAAATGCTGATAATTAGAGGAATATCCCGTTTGTTTCCCTCCCAAAAAGCACTTGTCATTGATTCAAGGAAGAACCTGACTCAATGCAACAAAATGAAGAATAGCATAAGTTTAAAATTGAAAGCATGATGGAAATGATTACAAGGATATTTACCTGAACTACTGCACACAAAGAAATTCTGAGGAGTGTTTGAAATAAACCAAATTTTAACAGGAGAATCAGCAAAAGCCCAGGGGAGAACAATAAAATGTTCATCTTGATACTGACTGCAAAACTTAAAAGAAAAGAGAAGAGATTTAAAGACAAATTTAAAAATTTGAATATGACATCTGCCTTTATTATGTTTGCAAATGGAAATAAAGAATTGTATGAAACAATAAAGATAGCACTGATATGATGAAAAGTTACCTACCTGTATAAGATGCAAGCAATACTCCAATGATTGTTGAAAATGCAACAAAGGGAACTGTAGAATAGGAACATGGCAATTGGATCATTAAAAAGTCTCAAAACAAAAATGGAATGGATGCGATATGATGCACAGCACATGAAGAAAAGCACATACGGTGGTAACTGGAAAAGAAAAATAAACAACGTGAGGCATAAACATCATGAAAGCATAAAAGAAATTGTAAAAGGGACTTGTTAAAAAAAACATTAAAAAGAAACTCACAATCTTGCTTTTATGGTTCAAGTAGAATACAGCAACAAGAAACACCAAGTACAAGATTGCAAATATGTACTGCGCCAATTTGATGTTAGCTCCATTTGAAGTAATGAAGTAGAGAGCACTAAAGATATACACAAATCCAGCAGGATATCTGCAAAGATCACACAATTTTAATCAGCAACAAAAATGTCAATGGAAAACCAGAATGCTAAAAAATAGATACCATTGTCTTTAATATCTGTTAAGTAGTTGATTGTTGCAATGATATTAGGGAAAGGAAATGATTCCTTGCTCCATTCTATTATATGCTTATGGTCACAGTAATCTAAAGATCATATCTTGTGTCAAACTTGGAATAACAACTTTAACTGCTGTGTGGATGTTTAATAAATAATACAGCTCTGTCACCTAGAAGTCACACACTGTAAAACGAAACAGCAAGTAGCAAATTACATGGCAGTGGATACACATATATCCCATATGTTTGATATGATCATAACACTTCTTCACAAAAGCATTTACTTACACTAGAGGTCCTGTTGCTCCTTTTAGTTCATAATAATCATAAGTTCCATTCAAGAATCCCCCAACTTCTGACATATATGCTTCCCAGTCAATTTCTGTATCTGCAACAAAAAATCAATTGCATCATAACTGGAATTGAAGGACAGTAACTACATATATTACATAAATATATTTGTTACATTTATTGCAGGAAAAAGTGTATTGCGTAGAAGCGAAATGATACCAAGGCATAGGTGGGATTTAGGCTTGTTGATTTACACAAATAAGCAAAAGCAGGGTGCATGTTTGATGTCTACTGTGAATTTGCGAAAAGCCACAGTGGAATCCATTCATGGTGCACCATAGATCAGCGCACAGAGTTGCTTATAACAATAGGACAAAACAATAGAATAGAAACTCGCGTAGTATGTGGCGGTCGGTGTACACCGATTCCACTAAGGGCGAAAAGTACCAAGCCAAACTTTTCAACCGTGGCCCGAACTCCCTGGGATGCAAAGGACTGCCTTTTAAACAATAAAGAATATTTTCTTTTGTTCTTGATCACAACAATGCGCACAGCAAATTTCACCGAAGCAGACTGCACCAACAAAGAAATTATTCTGCTGGTTTCCTTGGTGTTATTTATAAATAACACCAACTAATTTTAGGCCTAAATTTAGGCCATGCATGCAACTTACATCTAACTTTTTCTATAACCACCACATTGATGAAGACTTCAGCAAGCAGAAGAACTATTGCTACAACCCATGTATAGCTCGGATCAAACAGAATATTTTTTGCAAGGGCAATCAGATCTCGCGCATTACATTTCAACGCTAATTGCTTTAAAAACGTTGAGTCCTTTTTTACTTTCCTTGGAGGCGCCATTTTGGAAATGGGTCATTGACAACACGTCAGTGCGAGGCTCGAGGTTAGAATTGAAGAAATAGGGGGTCTAGTGTTGTTATGGCGGCGGGGGGGGGGGGGGGAATTGGGTGGGAGGCAATCAAAAGGGTAGGTACCAGAAAACTTAGCAATGAATTGCTTTATGTTGGGTGATGCTGTAATAATTTTACTAAGTCAACACAACGTGATAATAATAATACTGTGCTCTACCGCAAAAATATTACAAAATACATTATATTCCAGAATATATGCGACTAAATAATTGCACTTCTGATGCAAAAGAGAGCAGTTACAACTAACTAATAGCTGGGAATTTCCGATGAGCTTATATAAAGATTTTTTGGAAGACATATCTGAAACTTTTTGCATAAAATAGGAACATGATTGCTGTGTCTCGTGTATTTGAAAATGATTGTTTTTTTTCTTTTTTTTTGTAGATTTAAACGGATTTTTGAGTTGGGCATAGAAATGAAAATAGTTTGCTAAACTAACAAACAGATAGAAAAGCTGTCTACCAAACAAAGAACTACTTTTCATTTCACTAAACCTAAATTTAAGTAGTACATTAAAATTACTGTTGTTTGCATTTTTCTTTGTCTTTTCCACCTTTTGATTGTTTTCGTTTCGTGTTTTGAATAAGTGGAGCTGGTTTAGACACAGATGAAACTTTTATTCCGCTATCACCGATGGCCCATATTTTATCTTGGTCAACTGGTTGCTCTTCAAATTCTCCTTTGAAAGTCGGATCTATACTAGCGGCTATGTTCGTAAAATGTTGTCGATTCGTTCTTTGTGTGCTGTCATTGGGTGAAGCTTTTTGCGGGGTATTAGCCCTACTATGCTGCAACTGGTCCCGTACAACTCTCTCGTCTTGCTCGCGGTTTGGCGCGTTTTCTTTCTGGCTCAACGCCGGGGGCACTACGGTCTCATACACGGGTATATCTGGTCTAGATCGCGATGTAATTGAGTTAGATTTTGGCCTCGTTTCAAATGAAGCCTCATCTCCATGGGCCAATTCATTATTGTTGTCACTGGATGTTTTGTTAGAAGTTTTTCTATGTAACACTGGTTCTTCGTAGTAATGCATTTTAGGATCACAATGTTTTGGTTCGTGGCATTGGTGTCCGGAAGTCCGGTCTTCTTTGTATCCGTCATTTCTTGGTGGTTGGTCATCATGTCCAGTAGCCTGAAGAAAATAAAATTATAACAGAAAAGTGACAAGGCATTGGTACCAAGTTATGAAAGGTGTGATAAATGGTACCAGAAAATATTTTACTGATGGGACTCGGTACAAGAGGAAGAGTTAGAGCACTGCTTTTATAGTCTGAGTTGGTGTCAAAATAAATCTTGACAGGAAATGCTGCCTTCTGCTTCTTAAGTTTCTCCATAAAGTCATCTTATGACCTCCAATTTTGTGTAATATATTATTAAAGCATCCTCGCGACAACAATGTTTGTTTACCCCCGTGCTTGTTTCACTGTGAGTTATGAGGGACGTAAAAATAAGGTCATTTGAAAGAAGGATAACGAGGTTAATTGATGTTTACCAACCTCATTTTCATGTTCATGCGTTGAATGAGCTTTTCTGCTTTGCCGTTCAGCGCGTTCTCTGCGGTACTCTTCCGTCTCTTTTCTCTGCATCTTCATAGCAAGCCTCTGCGTTGGAAAATACAAGAATCATTAAACAGTAGAAATAGTGATAGAAGTAGGCCGGAAAATTGTCAATGATGTTATGTGATACTAAATTCAAGCATAACAAACACAAAAATTACACCTTACAATGTTAAAAAGATTTAGTAAGAGCAACAGATGCGTCCTTAGAGAAAGTAATCTGTTGCCAGCATGTTGTCACAATTCCTATGTGATAAGCCTGCATACAAACTAGCTTACAATTGTAGCAACTTCGCATAATCAATATCATGTGATCAGTTATGACCATTTCATAACCCTGCATCATCGGCAAAAGAAAATATACAAAAAAACAAAGTTTACTTACCCGATCACGTTCTTCCATTAATTTCCGTAACTAAAAAGAAATTATTTTCGTTAATCATTGAAAAATACTAGATTTTTTTGCCCCTCAATCTCGTCGTCCATGAAAAATTACAGCCATATTTTCATCACATTTTTCGTTTATATATTCTCTTTTTCAGTATCTTTACAAGAAAGGTTGCGCTCTTTGCAAAACTGTTTTCAGGAAATTTTCCTACTCCAGACAACAAATAAACAGCTAAAATAAAATGACAATACAAAACAAAGCTCTCTTAAACATCCCAAGTATTTCCGAAAAAAAATGAAATCTACTGGAAAGGATAAACAGAGAAACTAACGAGCAGTTTTGAGGACAGTGAAATGAAGAAAATAAGCTGACCTTTTCGTCTTCTCGTCGCTGAAGTCTTCTCGCCAATTCCTAAAATAAAAAACAAATTTATAACTTCTTTCTAAAGTGAATAACGACGTAAAAGCGAGATACGTATATCTCACTTAGATTCCATGGAATTAAACAATTTCAAATCAAAGGTTTGTAGATAACAGACAATAACGGTAATGGTGTTGATTTTTAAACTATGCTAAAACTATGACTACCATATCAACGTAACGCCATACCTCATCTTCTAATTCCTGTTGTCTGGCTTTTTCTCCTCCTCCGCAACAGTTTGTCGAGCAGGCTCTGAGGTCTGCTGCTTGGAATTTCTCATTTCATCTTTTCTGCTAAGGTCAACACTCCAGCCATTAGAGTCACGCGGTTCTTCTCGCGGGACATTCTCTTTGCGAGTAACAGAATGTGGAAATCCTAAAATAGCATATTAAAATATCAAATCGAGCACTATTTTCGCGCTTGGTATATTCAAACAACCAAAATCATCGCCGATTTTTCGACAAATGATTTCTCTTCTTGCCTGATTCATTTATTTTTGTCACACTTTTAAGAGCAAATTGATAGAAGAAAGAGCCACTATTATGTTGAATGAAAAGATGAACAAACAATTTAAAACAGGGATTTATAAATAAATGAATAAATATATAAAAAGGGCGAATGAATGATCAAATGTATAAATAAAACAAACCATAAGGTGGCTTAGATTCTTCATTTGATCTTGTGTCTGATTGTTTTTGTCTTTCCATTCTTTCCAACTCTTTTCGTTCTCGATCTATTCTGTTCTGCAGTCTTCTCTGACGTTCTTTTTTCACCTTTTCTTTTTCTCTTTCTTGAAGGAATCTAGCATACTCCTGCATGAAAGAGAATTAATCTCAGGTTCTTTATAAAAAAGGAGGTCGGAAATATTTCTAAACTCTAATAGACGGGGGTCTTAATTAATAAATGGAGGGTTGGAATTATTTTCAAAATCTAATAAACGGGGAGATGGGGGGGGGGGCAAAATTTCAAGCTTAAGATGTATAAAAACAATGAAAATACATTCATTTGGTGACAGAACGCCTAACTATCTTTGATTCCTTGAAATTTAATAAGCAGGGGGGAGGTGTCCTAATAAGCTCAGGGGTGTTGGAAAAAACTTTAAAAAGTGTCCCTAGCCCCTTCAGTAGGAATCTATGACTTTCAAAATAGCTAAAAAACAAAATATAAATTTTCATAATTAATTTTAGGACCAAGAAAAAGATTTTCAAAATATGCCACTGTTACAAACCTCATCCTGCATTTCACTGGCAGTTCTTTGCTGTGTTTCGAGGTTCTCCTGAAAAGAAAAACATCATATTCAATTGATGATACATAAATGGCCTTTGAAACTTTAGTGTATAAGTGTACTAAGAAGTAGCATGTCACCTAACAAACAAGAATAGATGTCAAATTTGCATGATTAAGCAACATTATCTAGACAATATAAAGTCACTCATTTAATCATTGAAACGAGTTTAGATTATGGCAAACCTCTTCATCAAGCCTATGTTGCAGTTCACTTGCCAACCAAGCATCATCCTCTGCCCTGTTAATAAAAAAAATTCTCTCATTTCATGATATCTTCAATCCAAGCAGCATAAAAAGTGATGCCATTTCAATATAAGCAAACATAGTTCTAATAGAATTCTTAATGCCCTTTAACCCTTAGAATCGATTTAGAATTTTTAAACACAGCAAAAATGCATGTCACCAAATCTGATTTACAAAAATTTTCGGTGACCTAGCTTTTGTTGTTTTTTTAAAATTCTAAATCGATTCTAGGGTCAAACAACATCAAGTATTCTATTATATCATCAATTAACATCTTTTATCAGAAAACATATCAAAAAATGATAAATACATAATTTTACAAACCATACATTTTTTTAAATGACAAACAAGTGAATCATGAATGATTTTTAAAAAAGGTTTTTTTATAGTCAGGAACAATTTACTCACAATCTCTGCAATTCTCCCTCTCTTAAAAGACCAGCATGCTTAACTTCATCAAGATAAGCATCTTTAGCAGCTCTAACATCAATTCTTGCAGTGCCTCGTTCTTCTCTGTTTCTTATATAATGTGTTTGGACTGTAGAAAAAAGCATATTATTAAAAAGAGAGTTCTTGGTTCAAATCCGAAGAATAAGATATTAATGGATTCCAGAAACTTAATGGTTGTGATGGTACCTATAGAAAAAGACATTGAAGTTGGTTTTTAGAACAGGAATAATTTGACCAGTAAGAAAGAAAAAGTTAATAGGGAAAGGTAAACTGTTTTCAGCAGAAGGAATACAATCAGTTTTATTCATTTGGTATCCTTAAATCCAGCCTTTTAATTTTGAGCAGCTGGAATTTGAAAAAAGATGTTGATTGTGAAGCAGACTTAAACAAAGATGGATGATTGGTATAAACAATATGTCTGATTTTCATTTGAACTTTTGTTTGATGATATCGGAGATTGCTTAATGTACCATCTGGAGGATTCATTATGAGCAACTTTCTATTTACCAGTTGATTAAAAAAGTCACTAAATTTAAAGCTAATTATAATACAATGCAAGTTCGTACATTCTTCATCTTGGAGTCTGTAAGCCAAAGCTTCGTCTTCTCTTGTCATAATTTCTTGACAAACTAAAATGGAAAAAGATGAAAATAAGATGTGACTGTCATCCTTTTGATGTGCCTTTGGTTCTGTCTTTGCAAGAACGCCAATGGCCATCAAACGTTTAACCTTTAGATAAACTTCTTTTTCTTAGATAACTTTGCCCATCTGCAAATGTAAACCTGTGTCAAACCATATCATAGGATGGGTGCAAAACGAGGGTCTTTGTTTGAAGAGATATTATATCATCATAATGATTGATGGGATATTTATATGCAACTCCAAAGACAAGACATCATTTTGCAACAAAGACTAATGACTTTTGTATACAAAATATGTTAAACGATGCAATAAATGACATTAGAGTATCATTCAACATGATAACAGTCACCAATTATTCATCAAAACCTACAATACAGCGTTTTTTCAAGCAAGAAAACTAAATTCTCCTTATACCACAGAGAATTAAAACTCTTAATACGTCTTGATAAACGCATATTTTATTCTGTAAACTTCTAGTTTGGACTCTTTCCCTAAATTCCTTACATCGCATTTAAAGTTTTTGTTTACAAGAGATCTACGTAACAGCCTTGGGAAAATTAATTCGATGGTTTCTGTAACGTTTACAGATATAACCTTATACTTCTGACTCTTTATCCAAGCAAGGTCAATAAAAGCAACTGAAAAAAGGATGAGTCAGTGTGATGTACGTTATGTACTTTACTGAGCAATATGATAGATAGGTAGGCCTAGATTAGCAAGAAAGGTAGATAGACGAAAGATTCGTGAAGTTTAGGCGTACTAATAGGCCATTGTGGCTCATCAAATGTTTCAATTCGACTTCAAAATTGTCACCTTGACTGACTTTTTTGCTTCCGTCTCTGCTTATCTCTGTGTTCGCCATATCTTTATCGTTTTTTTAACTCATCTACAAATTTAAATTTTCGAAAACAAGCGATCTTTTTCGGCTGCCAATCTGCTAGGCCCAAAATTTGAGCAGCACTACCACTCTTCAGTTATGCTAATGGAGCATCCGGTGAAAATTAGTAGCAGGAAGGCACTGATTTTGCTCTGATGTCAATAAAACCAACAGTATTGTGATTTCTTTGATAAATCCTTCGAATCCTTCTTCACACAAAGCCGCAAAACAGACGACGAAAATTTCTAATCAATTTAAAATTAATGACTTCATTTCGAATGATGATAGTTACTCATGTAACGGACATGAATCAAACAGGGTGGCATTTCCTCCAATTCTTTTTATTTCCTATAGGTCCAATATACCAGATAAAAACGATAAGTATGCAAGTCATCATGTTTGATTGGAAAGAAAGAAAACAGGATATTCCGGACTTCAGATTTCATTTGTCAATCATATTACAAGACCAATGACTTGACGTGGTGAAACTTTTTATGACTGGAATACTATTAAAAAGTGAAAATCAGGCTTATTTCAATGTTATATGTACATATATAAAACTATACCTTTTAGTCTAGGTAGTTTTCCTAGGGAAAACTATTTTTGAAAAAAATCTGTCTCACTTTATGTAAAGTGTTTCCTTTCTCTGCACAAAAATTAGGAGCGGGAAATTGAATTATTTCTTCCAACATAACGACAGGATATTTAAGCAACATTTTAATCGTTAAATTATGATTCAAATTCAAGTTTTCTAGTTCAAAAATAACATGCCAGTTAAGATCGTTTCTAGTTCATCATTTGTCACCATTTTCTATTAAATTTGCTGTTCTTGAAACTTTGAAACAATAGTAACTAACAAAAGAATAGGGGGTGCTCTCTCCTCGATTAGTCTAGCTATTGAGAGAGCTCCTCCTGTAAGAAATTTTTCTGCAAACAATTTATTGTTCTTGTTTCTTGTTCTTAAATTCCTTTATTTTTTGTATTTTAGTTGTAGTTGTAATCAATCTTAATATTGTATGTAGTGGAATTTCAAAAATGAAAAAACTGAACTGAAAGAGCTAAAAGTTTATGAAAGCAAAACAATTATTCGCGGACGTTCGTTTAAAATCTGATCTCCTCATAAAACATCAGTTTTTTTTATCAGTTTTCACATTAAAAAAATCAGCTATAATTTTTGTTTCACGGCCTCTACTTGCAATTTACACAAAAAATTGCAAAGTGTCACATCAGAATGAAAGAAAGCGAACATGCTTTACGTTGAAGATAAGTTTAAAAATGCTTCCATTGATACAAAAGTTCTCTTTGTGCCATCTTGTTCACCCTGATCCTTTGCAGTACCAGAATCTAGCTCGATAATCTTCGCTGCATGACATCATAGCCGATTCCACTGGAGAATGCACAAGGTAACGAATGAAGTTATTGTGTCCTAAAATCAAAACACAGGCCACATTAGTATGGTTAAAATAAGTGGTTCTCGCAGCCTAGCATCAGCTAAATCACAAAGGGTTAATTAAAGAAGCTCAATAAAGTTATTGGGGTGATGCCTTATCTACTTCAGAAAACCCCATTTTTAAAATCTTTCAGGGCCACATCCTTCAAATGTATGGTATGCTCCACCTTTAGCCACTCAGTTCTATCTATTTTACTGTAATTAGGTAAATATCAAATAGGGCTGGCTTGCTTAAAACAGTAAATATTAGTCTATTTTGTATTGATTTGAATATCAAATAGCAACTTAAAATCAATAATGTATATATTCGCAGTTCACCTGAATGTAAGCTTTGTAATTTTTCTGTTGTTCGGCTATCCCAGCACCCTATTGACATGCTTTTGTCATCAGGGAAAATCACTGTGATGCAAAACAAATATTTTACAATCATAAAAATAGTACCACATGATTAAACCTTCAAGAAATATATAACATGCTTAATTCCATATAGTTTAAGATAAACAAGAAAGTAATCAATTGAAGTGAGAAATTGAATTTTGAAAAGTAATTCGACAATGATGAGGAGGGTGTGTCATAGGAGTTTCTATTGTTTTTCATGGACCTTCCTCTAGCTAGTGACCGTATGACGGTAATGCTTACCTAACTCTGATTCTATCTAGTAAGAGAAAGTTAGGCAAACACAGGCAAATTTATGGAGAGGAATGGCATAGAAAGGTGAACAGAGAGTATTTAATTGCAACTGAAATCATGTCAACAATACCGTAATCTTCTGTGTGATTGAAAATTGCGGGTGAATAGCAGCCTTGATGGAGATTTGAGCCAACGTAGATATTTAAGGTTCTTCCTGAATAATAATAATAAAATAATCTTATTCATTTATCAAAAGTAGTGAAAATATGTTTTAACGGTGACAAATCGTGAAAAGGATATTTCCATTGACTGTCTTCAATTTGTAACTTCAACAGAGTTAATCTCACATCTTAGGAGGTTTTGATCAATCAAAACGAATTTCAATAGCTAATCATTTAATTTCTCGTAAATCTGGAGAGATACAAATCATTTTAAAAAGATTCTCAATTGACTAATTTTTATAAATATAACCCAATCATCATCAACCAAATGATATCCTTAAGACTCTTAATAAATCGTGAACAATATAAATAAACTTCTAACAATACAACCGAACCCTAACTAAGTCTAAAGAGATCTTTGCTAATCTTGGTGGATCTAAATAAATCTTTTTTTTCTTGTTGCATATTTGAAATTCTTACCTGTAGTTAATTCCCAGAGCCTTGAGCAAGAATCTTTGCCACTAGTCAGAACATACTGCAACAATGATGGACAGTAATAAATTAGGAAAACAATAATTTTTATTAATCTGCTATCAATATCTTACACGTTATTTCCGAAATAAAATTATCTACTTCATATACGAATATAGAGATGAAATCTAGTTATTAATGTTGAGTTTGCTATCGTATTTCTATGTAAATAGATCTTTGATAAATACATAATGGCGCAATTCAAACAATGTTGAATATAACAAAAATGAAATGCTAAAAAATAAAATTTGCTAACCTTGGAATTTTTCGTGAATCTTACTGATGTAATCTGTTACAAAATAACCATTAATGAAATGAGAATATTTTAAATAAAGTTTGATTAAGGGATACTGTTAAAAACGTATAAAACCAAACACAGCGCCCTATTGAGTCACAATTTACGAGGCGATAATTACAAGATTTCACAACTAACACCATGAAATATTCGTTAAGAAAATTAGGGGTATTTTGAAAATCATTAGCAATCCTACGAAGAACTGAAAATATAACACGATCAGTGGAATAATCAGAGGGTCTCAAGAATGACACCTGGCCATCGTAAAGCTCGTCGTTGTTCAGGAGTCTACTTAACAAAAAGAAAATCTGCTTAGGGTAAATAATAGCGTTTTCTACCTCTGCTCCTCCGTGTGCAGCTTTGAATGTGTTTACGCAGCGGTTACTGACGCCATCCCAAATCTATAAATATAGCAATTAACTGTTTAATATCAACGAAAATACATGGATATACAATCATGTGTTTAGAATTAGGCACCGCGTGAGGTTTTGGCTTGCAAGACCAATGAATTAACCACTCTTCAATGTTGTTTTAATTGCTGCTGAAGGCATTGGTCAGAGCTGCATACCTCAATACACATATTACACACTCTAAAGAGAACGAAAATTCGAGAGACTCAATGTGCTAAAATAACGTTTTTTCTTGGTGTTTGCCTCCGGTTTTTATTAATGTATAATATTAGTATTATCGAAATTTCATATCATAAAACTATAATTGATAAGCATACTTTGAATGAACCATCTTTACTACTTGTTGCATAAAGATGTGCTCCAGGGGCGTACTTCACCTGCAGAAAAATAATGATTGATATTGGGTGACATGATAAGAAAAAAAAACAAAAAACAAAACGATTAGAATCAGCTTAAGAGATAGAAAAGTCACGAAGAACAAAGGATCGTTACGGAGTTAAAATGTGAGTGCGTATCAAATAAATGGTGGGTACCGAACATGACAAGACATGACATAACTGGTCAGGACAGGACAGAACAGGACAAGGCAGGATAGGACAGAAGTGTGCAGGGTAGGACAGGGCAAGACAGGAAAGGAAATTACGGGACAAGAGAGGAAATCGCAGGAAGGGATAGGACATTCCAGGATAGAAAAAAATAGGATGTTTTATCGCAAAAACCAAATAACTTACACATGTTAATGAAGCAGTGTGTTGATCTCTAGGGTTGTTTGATACGTAGCATTGGAAGGTTTTCAAATCATACAATCGAACTAAAAACAACATAAAATAGAATCTCAGAGATTGTTTATCAAAACAATTTAAGAAAGATATGGATTATGGTAGGTTAGATTATAGTATGAGCTACGTATGGGCATAAGCACATAAGTAAAAGTAATTTAGAAATATAAATAGATGTTAATATAATAAAAATGAAGAAATTGTTTGAAGGGATGATAGGGTCTTACCAGTTGGACTGTCCGTTGCAACTAACATGTGATCACCAGATGGATGAAAGGAGATACCACGAATAGTTTCTGCTTCCTAAGATTCAAAAAGTCATGCCATGGATGAAGAAGTTGCATCAGAATAAAGATCAAAGCATTAAAAAAGGAAATTAGATGAAAGAATATACCTCAATAGATTTGTAGGCCTTTTTGGCAGCTGATTTTGAAAAATCGAAGAGTTTCACGGTACGGTCTTCACTTCCTGAGGCCAAAATAGGAACATTTGGATGGAACTCTAAGAAAGTTATGGTCTGGAAGAAAACGAAAAAAATAACGAAAAACTTGACAACACTTTATATTCACAAAGAAAAAGGCAAAATCAAAAATAAAATTAAACAATCCTTAATATGAGAAGCCGCAAAACAATAGCATGCCTCTATAAGAGGCGAGCTTCGAGTTTGTTTACAGAAGGGGTGACCTTACCCCATCATGGTCATACATGGTCCTCATAACAGGATGATTCTTCATTCCAGCACCCTCGTCACTTTCCTTTTCTGCTTGACGTTCTGCCTGGCTCTGTGCTGCTTTTGCCAGCATCCGATCAACATCAATTATCTGTTCATGTTAAAAGAAAAAGTGATTTCATGATTAATGATGGTATAGAAATGTATCAATAACTGTGCTGTGGGTGTTAATGATGATTATGATGAGAAAGATGATGATGATGATGATGATGATGATGATGATGATGATGATGATGATGATGATGATGATGATGATGATGATGATGATGATGATGATGATGATGATGATGATTGTTGATGCCAACCAATAAGAACAACTTACAAAAAAGTTGATTAATGATAGCTGTAATCGTGATGATCACTTTACCTTGATTGAGGCATCATTTGAACCAGTTGTGATCAATCGCCCTACAAATATGAAATCAATTTTTGTACTCAGCTTGCTAGCAAATTACACATTTAAGAAATTGACGAAGTTGATGGCCATCGTTCTATTGCCCATCTATCAACATATCATAGTTAAGAGAAGCGGAGTTGTTTCAGTATTTGTTTCTTGCTGCAAGGCGGGGAAAAACAACGGAACCAGGAAAGAGCACTAATGTGCAAGATATTTGTGTAAAGCTTTAATAGCTCAAGGGCTGAGGTTTCGTTGAATATTGAACTATTAATCTAAATTTAAGTTAGTCGTCATAAAACTTTCCAATCTTGTTTGGATCGAGTATCGCCGATTTTGGTTAAGCAACGTCAGGATAAAGCAAAGGAAGTAATCATTGAAATCTCTGTCTTTTTCTCTCCAATAATTTCTCCATCCATCATAAGAATCTAAAAGCTACCAATCTTCTACAGGTTTACATATTTATAGTTGAAGTTTGCTTAGTCATAATTACGTGGAAGGAAAAGACTAGATTTTTTTAAGGGAAACATAAAGAATGCTGAGTAAGAAAGAGTAGGCCTAAACAAAGATTATGACGTCAGTGGTTTTTTATGTAGAAATGATTTAATGTTATGAAATGCTTAGGAAGGGAGAAAAGGATGAGTGAGGCGAAGATGCTCCAAAGTCATGACCAGTTTAATCATTTCTCATTGTAAGCATGGGCAAGTACGTAAGAGAGTGAAAGAAATGTCCAAAAATTTTAATTTATAGGGAACGTACCATCATGTGAAAAAGCAGCTGAAGTACATGGGCCCTTGTGTGCAGTGACGTAATGTGTCTCATATTGGCTCATCGGAGGACTTGTACCAAAATCTGCCAAATATAAAGGGAATATGGATAAAACTGTTGTGGTCATTAAAATCCGAGCCCTTACCAAAAGATGTATAAAAAATACGCTCTGAATGACCACTTTAAGGTATAGAGTAAAATATTCTAAAAATGTATTATGAATGTGATACACGATGATAGTGGTACAGTGGGTTAGGTAAGTCAAAAGGGATTCACATCATTTATTGCATGCAAAGAGGCATCATGAATCTATGGAAATGATTTTCAAAAGAGACTAGAAAAAAATTATCCCACAAAAAAGTCATTTGATGCTCCGTAAATTATATTTATTTATATAATCTATTATTATGAATGTAATTTATTGTTATGATCATTCTAGTGGTAGTTGCAGGGCAAGTTGACTCAAGTTGAGCTCACCCCCTTTGAAAGGTCTTATTTTAGTCCAGATGGGTATCATACCGTCTCGGCTACGCTATGTCGCCATACAATAGAATGTCTCGCCAAGGGACGCTGCTTTGCGCCACTCGGCCTCGTTATCATAGGCTTAGCCTCGTACTTCTTTTGCATCAGGAACGGCAACACGAGTCTGTGTTTATAACTATCTAGTATAGACAATACTCCATTTAAAGTAAATTAAAACGTGTTTTTGGCCCTCTTTAAATCCATGCCTTGGTTGATAAGCTTTGCATTGATAAAGAGTCCTAAAATTGAGTCATTGTGTTTGATTTATTTTCTACAAAATACATAAACTCTGGATCTGTAAGAATGACAACCTTCTAATTATAAACCTATAAATCTATAAATCTATAAATCTATAAATCGCTTAATTTGTACTTTTACATCTGGTTTTTCTCATGAAATTTTCGACCGCGCTTTAAAGTTTCGAAAGAAGTTTTTTAAAGTTGAAATATCTAAACCAAATCGATCGGATATTTGAGATAGTTCACATGGGTCTGGCATTGTTGTTCGGTCCTTAAAAATCATCCTCAATCCGTCTTTTACATCCTTCGTCAAATTCACCCTTTTCTTGCGATGCGAGATCCTCATGTTGCTCTTCACTTCAATTTGCTGCTGCTCAGTGTCCGCTTCCTTTACGCATCGCAAGTAACATGCCCTGCGTTGCATATCATCAAGTTCAAGAAAGTTTTTGATTTTTAGAAAGTTTATCATCATTCTGCTTGGTTCATTCATAGTAAATATCGCTTGCTGATGATTCAATAAGTCAGACAAATACCCCTGTGATCTTTTAAGAACAGTCTTTGCAAAGATGCTTTGGTTTATCCCAAATTTTACTACCTCAGACGAAACCAATTCCTTGAAGTTGACAAAGCGAAATTCTTCTTTGAATGGCCTAAAAGTCTCATAAATAATTTCAGAGGAACAATTGCTTTCGTCTGTTGTAAAATTAAATTTATTCAATGGGTCTGTATCTAGCATTTTTGATAGCTTATAATCAACTTTTTGCGTATCATCATCATTAGTTTTCATCGATTCTTCATCTGCAGATGCTGCATCTTTTGAGTCCTGATCTTCAGGGATTACGATTTCCAGAGGACATTCTTTGTTACAATCTCCATCTAGCAAAACATCACTTCTGCATGCAACCATTGTAGGCTGTGAGTTCAAGTCTATCTCATTATCAGCACTCCTTTCTATTGATTGACTAGCTTTGATGATCGGTTCACATTGATTACTTCCAATAATTGTTTCTTTTTCTGAGAAGTAATCAGTGCCATCTTTGTTTTGATTATGGTCATTTTTACCACTTTTAACAGAACATGTAGATGTATTTGCCATGACTCTCACTGATCCTACAAAGTATGATCAAGATGGATGTGAAAGTTGTGAATATGAGAACATATTTCCATACTCAATAGCCAACTTATACCACTCTTCTAGCTTCTTACTGATTGGTCAAATAAGTAGCCAATCAGACACATTAATCCTTTCATGTGATTCTAACTTGCTCTCAGTTTTCATATATTTCTGTTCAACTTTCAGTCTGACATTTCGACACTAACATTTCATAGAAAAATGAGCAAAAAAACTTCCAATATTGAAGAAAATATTATAATTTTCCAGTGTAATTTGGAAGTATTGCAGGCAAAAACAGCCAATCATCTCTGCCCAGCCAGTGGTTGCTTCTTCTTTCAGCATTTGTTACAAGCTGGCAACTTTTGGCCTTTTCCTCTTTTTTTGTAGTAAATATATGCAGATGAGAAAACCTTCTTTACATATGCAACACTTAGTGCAATTCCTTCCGAATTGTTGTGTTCCATTGACTTGCTGCGCAACCATTGATTCACTTTCAAACTTGTTCAATGACAAACAGCCACATTCCATTATCAATTGCATCCGATTTACTAACAATAATTTGTCACAATTAAACTCATCTGTAAACAACCACTCTGCTTTGGTGATGTTTGATGCAACCATGAAAGATCCTATTTTATTAAACATTTCTTAATTTCCCCAAGACCATCATAAGTTTATCAGATAGTAATCAACATTAATCAACCAATCACTCAATCATTCAATCAATCAACCAATTAATCAATCAAGCATTCAAACACTCAGTCAATCAATCAATCAATCAATTAATCAATCAATCAATCAATCAATCAATCAATTAATCAACTAGCTCTGTGTTGATTTGATTTGATTGTACCTTTATCAATGTTGGAACCTCTCAGCTGACCTATTCAAATCAAATCAGATCAATCAGATCAATCAAATCAATTAAATCAATTGACAATCAAAAGAATGACAGAATAACAAACCATACCTTCTGTTTCATATTCAAGATCAATGCCTCTTGCAGGTGGTATGGGAGGAGCTAAACCTGGTGCAGTATTCATGTCTGGAACAATGCCTTCCAAGAAAATCAAACATTTTAAAATTGCAGAAACAACCAAAACATAGGTTAGCAGATTGATAAGAACTCCTTCTTGCAACACTGGTCAGTGCATCAAAGTATCTGAAAATAACAAATTTATCACGGAAGATAATAATAATATTTAGGGAATTATATTGCACTGAATCTCCTCAGGGCTCATAGGTACAATACCAGTCAAATCAGTTGCTGTCCTGTCACATAATTTTTGATCCACAAATGCATTTATATTTCCATTAGTTTTTTTATTATCATCCATCATTTTCACACCCTCTGGATTGTCAAACAAGAAAGACAATGAAGATAAATGGACAAATTTTCAGTCATAATGCAATCAACATTTATGTACCATTTTTCTCTTCTTGCAAACCAAGTTTCATCAATCCAAGTAGCCTTGATGATGGAGAAAGTGGAGTTGTTTCCAACCCAACACATTTGGCAAGATTTGCAGCCACCATGTCCAAACCATCATATCGTAGCTGGCTGCAACAGATGAAATAAAAAATCATGAAGCATCCCAACGTAAAATTTGATTATTGAATTTAATAAGTGTAAATGATTGTGCAATTTAGTCGAATATTTTGTTTGCGATCGGGTCAGAAAAGATGGAGGGCTTAACTGGAATCTCATTATATTCCGTAAATTTTAAGCTGATTATTTGCATGAAATTACTTTATACAGCATATTATTTTTCATTTCCTAAGAAACTAATTACCTGATAATCAGTTTGTAAAGAACTTCCCTTTCTCGCAAAGATTCGACCATTTCTGATCAACGTTTCCACCTCGTATGTGCTTCAGCAATCGAGTGGCCTAGCCAATGGTACGTGGCCTCGACGGAGAAAACACGACTAAACTAACAATCCACTGATTTACACTTTGAAAATTGACTGAAACTGTTGCAATGGATCTTCAAAAGCTCTTTATTTAACGAGATTATGCGGTCTATGCAGAGAGATTGTAGATTCTGCTAATTTTTGACCAAAGTTTTGATTGCAGACTCCGCCATGTGTCTATTCACAATTATGTACGTTTTTGTAATTGAATTGAATGAAATTGAAGTGAATTATCGAAAAACTTTTCATAACACACTGTACAATGCATCAGAAAGTGTAAGTTGCAAACTGCATATTCTGTATGAAACTCATAATCGTCAAGATACTACTATCATTTGTTGATTATTCAAGCCACCCAACCGATTTCAAGTTTTTTGAATTAACCAGAGACGACCTTAGTAGTGTTAAGTGTTTTTTGTAGGCCGTTTACATGTTAGATGCACCTTTTTGGCGGTGGAAGGAAAGATAAGAGAAGTTAGAAACACGACCAAATAAAACCAAGCTCCAGTATTTTGAATAAAGAAAGTTGACGTATTGATATTTATACATGTTCATATATTTGATAAACTAATTATAACATAAACGACAATAAACCCGATATGCATTGACCATTATGTACAACGGAACTGCATTTGGGAACAATAGCCTTGATGTAAGGTTTTTAATCAAATCAATTCAAGGGAATAAGTGTTCTCGAAAGATCTTTCATACTACTTTCTCAGGCTAAATCTATTTGGATGTATTTGCAGCAACCCACAGACACCAATAACACATGAGTGCCCATCACCTTAAAAATACTGAATGCAATTCTGCAAAAATTGCAACAAAATATACAAAAGAACCCTACACCTTGCATGCAAGCAGCATCAAAATACCAAGAGAGCAAGATTCACAGATCAGGACGAAAGGTTGTGTCCCCACTCGCATTGATCCGTTATATAGTTTCGTTCCTCATGTCATTTTTTCTCTTAAATTTTATTCTGAGAACAACAGCTTTCTTATTTGAGTCACCATCAGGGTTGTTTTCTCGATTTTGACCAATGGATAAAATCTGGCATTTCGCTTCTCTTACATTTACAAAATTGCAATTTTTTAACTTCTTTACATTAACAATTATATTCATTTGGTTGGGAGTTCTAATTGCAGGACATTTATGTCCAAGATGCTAAGCAGATATTTGCGCGTAAAGATATCAATTAAGTCCAATTAAGTTATGTTCAATCCTGCTTGAAACTTTAGGTAAGTAGCAGCATGTTCTGTCATCAAACATCATGATATGACAGTTACAGCGTCATGCGGGTTTGACTTCTAGCTAAAATCTTATCCACATAATCAAGTTTAGAAGATGCTTTTTTGTGACAGCTTGGACTTGAGAAGGGTAGGCCTCCTTATTCGGGCGGGTTGGTTGACGATAGATTTTCTTCTCTTTAATTTAGGCCAGTCTTCTCATCGGTTCGCATGAGCTGTCTGATAATCACCTAAGAATACCCCTCAAAACAAAGCACTAACGATTGATCTTCAACAATTTCATATTACAAGATAAAATTGTCCCGTTATTCCTCTTCATATTTTTATACAGAACAGCATATCATATATTTCATACATAACCTCGGCTATTAACACCTTGCGGTTTTCTAAACAAGGCTGTCAAATTTGTTGCTTGAGTTGCTGGATGATGACCAATACATAATCATCCACATAGATTTATTACGAAACAAAAATTGTCCTGTTACTGCCCTTATATTATGTATACCAAATAACATATTCTACTGTTACTATATAGGTAAAACTGTACAATTATTTTCCAACTATGATTGGACCATTTGATACATGTTCTTTGCTTATTTTTCTCTCTGAGGCATTACAACCTGTACTTGACTTACGAGTAACGTTTTGATCTAATGGTCCGTTCCCAACACTTTTCTTTGATGCAGGACTCTTCTTTCTCTCCGCAGCTCCTTTCGTCCTAGAGTCAGAGAGTTGTTCTGTATTTTCTGTGCTCAGTTTCCTTGGTGGTGTTCCTGAGCTAAGCTTTCTTTCTTCTCGTCGCTTCCGTTCTTCATCAGTCGTCTTTGCCATGTTCTGGTAGTAGTCCAATGCACTTTTCACCGGTTCGATTAAAGATTTCTGAAAACAATAAACATTTACTGATCTAATTTCACTCGTTTTTAACTGTGTATTATCAGCCGAATGCATTTGTGGATGACTTTGGGATGATAGAACTAAATTATTGGGTTTAAAATAAAACATAGACGGAAAAAAGACAGGGACTGCAGAGCGATCGGAAAATGAGAGGGGCTAAAATTGGGCGAAGGGAAAAGAAGAGTTTTCCTACTTTTAAAAAAGTGGAAGGGGGGCTATAGCCCCACCCCTCCCTGCCCCGCGGGGCCTGAAAAATGGCACTGAACATAAAAGGCTTTGTAATTTTATCTTTTGATTAACTAGCATTTCTAGACATACTCACTCCAACAGCGGGAAATAATTCTCCAAGTGCATCGAAAAGTGGAATCAATACGAATTTGATGAATCCGATTTGAGCTGATGGCTTCGTTACCTTGTCTCTGTCCATGAATGGAGCAACCGGAAGACCCTCTAACTTTTCAACATCGCTCTAAATTTAATTTCAAGATTTCAATGTCAGAAGATTACCAAGAAAATCAAAGGAAGACGTTTATGCTCGATATTATTATTATTATTATTATTGTAATTTTCACACGGTATTAGAGGTTTTCACCGGATTGTTCAGTCTTTTCATCAAGCCACCTCCCGTTGCCTAAGATGACAAGCTGTCTTCCTTTTGTCCAGATCAATTCAATCTTCGCTCTTCTGTCTTCGTTTTCCTTTTTATCTCACTTCATTGCATATCAAGGACTTTTCGAATATTATTATTATTATTATTATTATTATTATTATTATTATTATTAGTATTATTATTATTATTATTATTATTATTATTATTATTATTATTATTATTATCATTATCATATATGATTAAAGTGCATAACTATAATACAATATTCTATACACTTTACGATTGAAAAACTATTAAATATTATCGTGTTTAAATAAATAAGTCTTTGAGGATAAGGATTATGACGTAAATAAGGATGATTTAAGACTGTTAATATTATCAATAGAACGATTTTCCCTAGGAAGACTGTTCCATATACTTGCTGCAGCATAGGCAAAAGTTCTTGCACCTAATGTTTGTTCTTGAAACGAGGAACCTTGTACAGCAGTATTGGTTCTATAATCAATGGTAGAAGTTTTTCTGCTTTTAAATGTATTTTATTATTACGTTTGAACGTTTATCTTTAGCATTGTAAGTAGCGTATTACCATTATTAGTATCATTACCAACTAAAAATCGATACTTCGGGTTACAAAATCAACGCTCGGAGAGATAATTATATCAATAAAAACATGCACATAATCTGATTATTTGACACTTGCTATAGAAATATTGTGTTTTGCAAAGTGTGAGATTCTGCTCAGTAATTTGAGGCTTCTCAACTTTATTTCATTGTTGTTCTGTAAACTTTTAATTTGTCTAGTACTCGATTTCTGATAAACAGGCTTCTCATTAAAAATCCTAAACACAAATAAAACTAGCTTTAATTGACTCAATAGACCAAGAAAACCTCATCAAACGCGTTTCAATATCATGGTGATAAACCTGGATTTCCTTGCCGCATTCAAGTTGTCTTCCCTACCATATAACTACCAATTTTGTTACCTGATTAAATGATTCTTCAAGGAGACATTCTAACCATGGTTCAGCCACGTCCATTGGCCTAGCTTCATTAGACACATCTGCAGCTTTTATGAATATTTTCATTAGCTACGGACAAAATAGAAACTGATGATCATTGCTTTCGAATGAAAATCGTTTAAAGCGGTCCAAGGTCGGCAGAAGTAGATAGCTACACTGGGGTCGAGAAGAACACAAAAATGAGTTAATGTGGACAGTATGGTTGTTTGGCTGTGCTGATAACCTCTCGGCAGTTCTTTGAGTTTCACTAAAATACAAGTAAAAAGTATAATACAGCCTTTATGTGTTGTCTCAATTCTTATTAGGTAACGAATCTCCTGTCTTCCTATTAGAAGCTCCACTTCAAATAGCCGGTACGCTCATAAGAGGTTGCGTTTAATCTAAGAAGCGTTGAAATAAATGGTCGTCAATAACAATGGCGGTTGTTAAACTCAAGGGAACTAACCATCAGTTTATGAGAATTATTACTGTAGTCGAATCCATTGGTGAGAATTTCTTTAAACTCAGTAAGGATGCTGGAATGTTGTGCCATGTCTGTAGCAAGTATAGATCTAAGAAAGAAGGGGATATAATAAAGGTAATCTGCTTAAAAGTTTTATTTTTGGTGCGTCTGATGTTTACGATGACCGTACAGGAGAGATTAGAATAAAAGTCATCATCATCTTCTGTCATAGGCATTTTTTCTTGGTAGATACATGCTCTAACATTCCTTCCATTGTCTTTCTAAGCGGCCAACCTTTTGTCACCTCTATTTTATCTACCATTCGCAGTACCCTCCTTCTCAAAATTTTCAAAATATGCCACACAATTACTGCAAGTAAAGTTCTCTGAAATTGTAACCAAACTCACTGAATGATGCCAACGCGAACTTTGCGGTACATGTCGGAATCCAAGTTTCCAAGTATGTTACAGTTTGGCTGGAAGAAAACAAAACAATCATTGATCAGGTGAAAGTGGTGCTTCGCAATGGTATTCACGCTTTTTCTACAAATCGTGATGTTCATAGGCCTGATGCACAGGGCCGCCGAGAGGTTTTCGAGGCCCAGGGGCAAAACTGCAAAACGAGGCCCCTTGTGTCTGCGATTGAGCATAAGGGCAGAAGGGGCAGAAAGCAAGGGAATCTGTGGGAACTGAATCTGGAGGCATTCTTAGAACCTTGTAGGCTGCTTCTATTGGGAGGTTCCTTGAATACACCTAAAGAGGCTTTAAATAAAAATTTTGACATATGTTGCTGAGGCCTCCTGGACCCTGAGGCCCTGGGGCAATCTGCCCCCTCTGCCCCTCCCTCTCGGCGGCAGTGCTGATGCATCTCTCAACCATAGACCCCATATTATGGGTATCAACGCGGAAAAACAGTTATCTATCACAAGACGAAGCAGTGACAATATAAATTAGCGTTCCCTAAAAGTAATAATATGAGTATCAACTTGAGTCTGTTTGATTTTATCAATTTCAAAAGGGAAAGAGATAGAGTTAGCGTAGCATTAAGATGGATAAAAACATACCCTTGACAAAATATCAAATGCTACAGAAGCATGATGATTCTCAAGCGGTGAAATATCGTTATATCTTATTGCCAATTCTGTTCTTGCATTCACCTTGAGGAAAATATCAATAACATTTAAATGAAAAAAATTGAGAACGTCATAAACTCGTCGAAACTCATTACTGTCAAGATCAAGGGATGCAGCCTTTACCATGGAGAACTGTGAAACAGATAGATAAACTATAAAACACGGAGAGAATTCAGTTCTACAAACGCATAACTTGCATAAAGTCTTATATAATGCGTTTTCAATGATGGAAAATCTTACCTGGTAGGTATTATTATATCCTGGATGATCGAGATCATGGCAAAGAGCAGCCGTTATCATAGTTAGAATCTCACTCTTCTCCATGAATTTTGGTACATCGCTTTGACAAATCATGCCATACATCTACAATGATAAAACCAAAATTACTGTCTACAGAATACATAACAAAAGTATAGTGAGAAGAAAAAGTGATAAACATAGAAGAACAAGAGCAAGAAAAGGAAGAAGGTAATGAAGAAGACGATAGCGAAGAAGAGAAAGAAGAAATGATGATGGGTGATTCAGATGATGAAGACAAGGAAGAAGATGATGAACAAGATGCAGTTGGAGAAAGGGAAGAAGAAGGCAATAAAAAAAAGAGCACAGTGAAGAAGAGAAAGACAATGATGACAAGGAAGATGATGCTGATATAGATGATGAAGACAAGGAAGAAGATGATGAACAAGATAATGATAGAGAAGGTGATCAAGATGATGATGATAAAGCCAAGAAAGAAGATCAAGTAAGAAGATGTTTAAATTGATGATGAAGTTGATGAGGAAGGAGAAGAAAAGGAAGAAGAAGCTGATTAGGAGAAGAAGAGGACGAAATGTATATATACGTGTTATTACCATTTGTGTTACACAAAATCCATGACGAAAGTTGTGGAATGGAATTTGATTGTAATGACGATAAACTTCATACAAAAATTGTTGAAGAACATTTGCCTGGAAAAAAGGAAAAATATGAGATCGAAATTAGAATTAAAATTACTTGAGTTTTGATTCAAGTTTGAAAGTGGATTTATATCTAAAGGGAATGTATAACAATCTGTGCATCTTGAAAGCAAAATCATCGACTTCGAGGTAATGTGATTCGACGCTGGCGATGCGCTGATGAGCACAAATATTCAAGTATTAGTTTTAAATATCGTTACAATTACACAAATAATCCTTCATATGCCATGAAAGGCATTCTTGAAGGAGGACGAGTATGTACTACCAGTGGGCTAGACAATGTAACATAATCTGCTTTCCTTTTTATCGCCATGAATTTAACCGAGATAAACTTTGCTAGTGCAGCCATGTGGCTTAGAATCTATAGAGACAACTATGCGTAATTGCCTTTTTTAAAACGATGCGACAAAAGACCTGAACAGCCTTCTTTTAAAATAAAATAAATAGCTTTTTTTTAATCTGTTGTGTTAGCAGAGCGAGGATACAATTAGGCCCTTCCTCGGTTAGTTGCATGTTAATTAATGACAAAAAAAGACACTGTTGGAATGAACAGCAATTAAAGGAATTAGAAACAAAGATTAAAGGATTTTCCTTTTGGTTTAGCGAGAAGACAGTTAAGCCAAACATTTATTATCAGATTAGCAAGATATACACAAATTCGACTTTTTTAATCCTTTGAAAAGAAGGTCATAATTACGTAAGAAATAAACCAATCAATTTATTGATATTTTTAGTCTGTTAATAAAAAAGATTTATAAAAAAAGGCCATAATTGCAAAGAGCTGCTCTATTTCTAGGTCTAGATTACAAGTAAAAGCAGATTTATAATCTATGATAATGATTGTATTATTTTCAAATATAAATAAGAAATGTTTAATAGTGGCAAATACAATACATGAATCTCAATTTACAAATATGAAACGGTATGGTTAACTTCAAAAATGAAGCCTTGCTAGCAGGGTGAACAAGCCATAATAACAATGATATTATCTTTATTTGAAGTTGGCAGGGAGATAGTTAAAACAAATAAATAACTATTTAATACTGATTTTTTACATACAACAGCGAAAATGATAATTTATAACGACTTATTAACAATTTTAAAGCTTCATTTGTCTCCATGACAGGCTTTTATGCCTTTTTAAAATCTGCATTCGTATTCAGTACACTTAATTGTATCAGGCATGGTATACCAGAGAATTCTTCCTCGCAATGCAAGGCCTTGGTTGAGCAATGGGCATGGCTTTTTGTAGAGATCTTCCACCATTGCTGATGCCTTTTGCAGATAACCTCCTAATTAATAGTACCATGTTTACGTAAAGATTGTAAAATAATAATAATAATAATATAGTAATAAAACGAATATTTATACAGGATAAACACTTCAACAATTATAAACATTGCTGTTAACAATGTGTGACTGTTATCAATGCATAATCCCTGACAAGTGCTAATTGCAAGCTCATTAACCTACACATTTACTTCAGTAAAAGAAATCATGATTTGACTCAGCAATGGTCATTATTTATCTTAAAAATGTTGAACATGTTTTACACAACACATGACGAAAACAAGACACATCAAAATCAGGCACGCAAAAACAATTGTTGATATGAAGAGGGCATTTGTAGTAGAAGAGATAAATTACTGTCTAGGCCAAGATGGGAGCTAAGGAACTGGACCAGAATCAAACCATCCAGTTAGCACATGAAGAGCCAGTTGTAGGCTTGATGGAGGAAGATGATTGGTTACTTGTTGTGACAAAGCAGCGCATGAATAAAGCATTATTAGTATAAGTTGGTTATGAAAGCGAGACGTACCTCGATATGAAACACTTGCATTAACCCTAAGTCGACGTACATCTGTTGCAACAAAAACAACATTTCAGCATCTTCCCATTGCCAACTGTCAAATGTTGGCTCTCGTAATTCACTCAATGTTTCAACTGATGGCTCAACATGACTGAATGAATGAAAAATACACACTTCAAGCAATGAACCTTTTTATATATCAATGCAATGAACAGTATTAAACAAATTTTTCTTTGCATTACAAAAATTAAATGTATCAATACTTTGTATTGCACACTTTTTTCCTAAGCTCTTTATTGTTAAGAAAGAGCATAATGGACAAAATGACATTAGGCTTTCACAAGTTATCCTTCAAGATTTTGCAAAGCTAATTTGTACTGCTAAGATGGGTTTAGCACCTTTGTGTTAGCTTCTAATCTTGATTCTAATCTTTGTCTTATAAACACCCAATCCAACTTATCTATACAAAATAATCAAAATAGTTGTCATCTTCTACTATTCCTCAATAAATTTACTGTTTGTCCAAGCTTAATAGGAACTTTCCTGCTCATACCAGACCCACCTATTTTTTACTATTCCTTGTTAATTAAACAGTTTGTATTTAAAGTAGAAAATGATCTTTTACCCCATTCGAAGAAATTTCTCCAACACTCCAGTATAGTGTTCACCTGATTTCCGCAAGCCTTTCTTTTCATTGGGTATTGGTGAGGTTCCACTGCAACGGAAATTAAAGATAAATAAACAAAGGATTAATTAATTATAATAACATCTTTGATATTGATTTAACCTGAAATTTAATGATTCCATGATTTTGTAACACAGATTTGGCATTTTTAAATCAGTTATTCTCTAGGTCATCTGTCCATTCTCTTCAATATCAAACAATGGAACTTACCTGGTTATTTCTTTAAATAATCCAAGCCAGCTGAGATGCTCTACTCCCTGTACAAGGATGATAAATCACACAATCAAACATCAATCAACTAATCAATCCATCAATCAGTCAATCATTAAATGAAGCAATCTTTTATGCAGTTGATAACAGACCATTAATCAAGCATTGGAATGGGAGGAATCAGTCAATCAGGGCAATAGTTTACCATTGAAATCAATCAATCAATCAATCATCTAATCAATCAATCAATTGATCAATCATTCAATCAATTATAAATCAACCGATAAAGTAATTGAAAAAATTCAGTTAAAAACAAAGCAACTACTTGTGAACACAAACTAGAATGGAAATCTACAAGCAAAAGTCGAGAAACTGGCTTTACTGACCGAATAGTCAGGGATGAGTCAGAGTATAGCCCAAAGAGAAATCAACTGAAAGATAAAAGGAACAGGGAAATATGGTGCCATCCAATTTATATACCTCCAACTTATCCTTAAAAGCATTGACTTCTCCTTTTAGTTGTGAAAGTTCTGAAGGCATGTCACCATGATCTACATAAACTTTCTTTTCAAGGTGCTGCAATCTGCAGAAAGAGAAACAAGAAAATCAGCAACAAGAAACAAAAAGATTTTTATCTTTAGGAGTCTGCAAACAATAATATCAAGGTGTCAGCAAAAACAAATCAAAAACAGGATAAGGTTGAAAGTGTTCATCACACTCATCTTTAAAATGGTAAACTGATATTGAGCACTATCTTAAAGAAACGAAGGGAAAAATAACAAAATACAAAAATTAAAAAGTAACAAAATACCAGTTTAAAACAAAAAAGTGCCTTATTCTCAATGTTTTCCAAAATGCTTCTTTGATCTTCAAAACTGAAACTTATGTCCTAATTTTCTTATACTGATCCAACCATCCACTATCATTCATCTCATAAGCAGGCTAACAAGAACAAAAATACCTTTTTTCGATCTCTTCTACATCCACACCATGAAGGTCTTTACCTATAAAACAAAACGTCTTTACAAAAACATTGATGAAAAATGCTAGATAGGAGAGAAAACCATGGTTACTTTTTAAATTATGGCATTAATTGGTTGATGGTTTGTGTTAAAATCTTACCATGGAAATGTTTAAAGGTTGATCAATTAACCTATTTGGTTTTAGCCTCTCATGTATATATTTATATATATATATATATATATATATATATGGAAAAATTCTCAACATTGTTTGAAACCTACTAGAAAATTGTCAAAAAATTTTCACAATGTGAAAGAAACAAAAAGTGACAAATTATGACAACTTACAACTCCAGGTCAGAGTTAAACTTTCTTCTTTAACACACAAAAAAAGGTGCTAGACACTTAAAAAAAGTTCATTCTGTATGATTAAGAATTATGATTTTTAAAACCAAAAAATACAGACCACAATGTCCACAATGAGCAGCTACAACTTCTAACTTGTATTTGGTTTCAGGTGAATTTGCTTCCAAATTAGTTGAAATATTTACAAGGTTGCCTTTGTGATTATAAAGCTTCAAAATATCATATGGACCAGCTTCAGCAGCACTACGGAAACACTCTGTGATAAAAGAAAACGAAAACATTAATTTCAAGGATATGTCTTAAAACATGGTGATTTTCAACTAGCACAAAAAACCTTAATGATGATTTTTTTAAATTGCATATTTGAGTAGTGTCATAATAGAACAAAAGACTGCTTATTGGTAAGAAAATTTTTTTTACAATTTTTAATGAAGCATAAGTTACATGAGAACAATGACAATATGACCCTTGCATGTCCGACAGAAAAACAATTTAAAGAATAGCAGCTTTACTGGACATGCCTTGAGGGTATGGCCTACAGACACATCTTATCACAAATTTTGCTTAAGATATGCACCAATTTGGCATTAATTCTACTTTATTTATGTATTTGATGCTGAAATTCAGTAAGCTTTTCAGTTTGAAAAATAACTTATTTCTATTCCATGCAATTTTTGTGTTTCTGGCTGAAGTTTAAACCAGACTGTGAGATTATTAAGGCCATTCTACCCAAAATTTTCTGTCTGGATGGGTTAATTTTGGCAAAATATTAAAACAGAGCACAAATTCATTGCAATGATAGTTGAAATTCCCATGAGAAGACAATAAAAGGTTTTATTGAATGCGTAGCATAATCAATCTATTGTTTTGATCATCTTGGGAATACTCTTATTCTTTATGAATGAATTTGGTTGATAAAACAATGTTCAAGAATGCGATAAGTGCAAAACACATTCAAATAAAAGAAAGCATGTTAGACTGTCAATAGCTGGTGGATTTTACAGTTCTATAGTGTACAATATTTTGATTATTCCAAGCTGTGTTACCATAGTAAACAAAAAAAGTGTACGTTTTTACACGACAATGTAAAAAACATGACCATCAAGGCGTGATTTAATTTATAAATAATTGACTAGCAACAGCGTTCTTCGACTTGACTTTCTCGCAAGTGTCCTAGAAAACAATCAGTTGGGGGTCTTTGATTTTATAATTTCATTCATGTCGATAGTGCCCGGATAAATATGGCTACTCCCGTCGAGTCGGTTCTACATCAAATTGACCTCAAAACGGCCGTCGATACGGAAATCAAACGATGATAAATCTGAACGAGTCATGCGAAATAAAATTAGGAAAATAGTTGCATATGCTGGGCTTGAAAAACACGCCGCACACTCAAGCCGAAAGTCAGTTTATCGATCAAATTTGTGTGTATTTAAACAAACTTTTATCACAAAAAATAAGGCATGGAGTATATCTAAAGGATAACTTTATCATCTCCCGTATATAAACATTGGTACACATAGATAATCTAAGGAATAACTCTAATTAAAACCATGATTTCATGTTTACCTTTTAAATCGTTGACCTTCGAATCATTTCTGAATTCAGCCCTTTCGGAACGCTCTCCAACAACAAAATGGATAATCTTTGATGCTGCCATGACACTTCTTGCTGTTGATCACTAGCATCTGACATATACTACACTCTCGATTTCTCAGTTACAAAACATCCCCTTCAATAAAATTAAATGTTTATTTAATAGGTAATCGACGTCACTTCACGTTCAACTAAAAAGCCTGGGACTCTCACTCCTTCGTAGCGTCTAACTTCCTGTTTTCTTTAGCTCATATTCTGCACAGTCTCCCCATGCCACCATGAGGCACCCCGCTCCTAAATATTTAATCAAAACCCTTGAAAATTCCATTTCATAACAACAGTGCCCGATGAGACTTGGAAAGTAGGGGAGCGGGACCCTGTCATGGTAAAAATTTACCATGGCACAACATTATGACATGCCACAACATTATGACATGCCTTTCAGAGCCATTGCATTAACCCCCCTCCACCATCTTTGACGGCTCTGAAAGTTCACTATTCTCACCCATATTATCAACTGAAAAACCCTAGTATTAAACTGTCATAGTGACTGTATGCCACCCTTTGCTAACGCCCCTCCTACCTTCCATAGATGGGAGCAAAACAAGGTTTGGTTACGAAACAATATTCTCTTCTCTCATAGTTTCCGTTGAAATTCCTTTGGGGAAATTTGCTACGCTCCAGAGCAAGGAGGTTACAAATAGAAAGTAACAAGAGAGCATAAAAATAAAAAAATAAAATGACACAGCTTTCTATCTGTAAACAGGGAAAATTAACCCCAAGAAGAAAACGTTTTTTTAAATCTATTAGTCTCGCAAAGTTCTGATATATCTCTGTTTACAATTAACACTCGTTTAGCTTGTATACAAAATCTTTATATAAGGAATTCCTACTAGAGACTTTCCATACTGGGCTACGAAAAAATGAAGGGAATTCTTGAGTTGTAATGGCAAACATTTAAGCCTTGGATGGTATTATGTTGCTTCAGAAAAAGTTCACAAAAAATTCCGTGTACATTTCCACTTTGCTGAAATTGTATACCTATAATTCCATATTTTCTAAAAGAATGTACCCCAAAAAAATTAGCAGTCCCTGCTACCATATACTGGTTACGTCCCCCCCCCCCCGAGTGCCCTGCCCTTGACGTAATAATATCAAGAAATGGTAAAGAAAATTTGACTACTGAAATTTGGCCTACGTTTGAAGAGCATTCATTGTCGATGAGTATTCATCATGGAGAGAAATGCTTCTATCATGGAGTCAAAACAAAATTATTTTAAAATGAATTACATGGAAAGTAAGTAAACACATACAGAAAGGGTATGAAGTGAAAAAAACGGCTCTACATTGTCCAGTGAAAAGAACCTTAGGCCATCTGGAAAGGTCTTAATCTGATATTGTTGAACATTTATTGTTTCACTAAACCATGAACAAAAAATCCCTCCCTCGCTCTGTTTTCCTTATCATCTCTAAATAAACCAATAAATTGCCTCCTTAACATTGTTGTTACGTCACAGTTGAATAATCCCCAAGCAATTTAGGGATGGGGAAGGGGGAAGTGTAAATTTTCAAGTTCAGAGAGAACGTAGAGAGAAACATGTCAATGCTCTTCAGCATGACATCCTTTCTGATGCATTTATTAATATTATTCATGCCTTTTAACAAGCCGCCTTGATTATAGCAACTATAAATTATCATTCTAGTTTACTGAGGAAAATGGAAAATACAATAGAATGTTGTGCTTAAACTTTAATAACATTTCTTTTCGATTAATGCTATACTGCACAGGTGTTCTATAAGTTAGTATAAATTATGCACAGGAGAGAGATCACATCAATTAAACTCATGACTAGTATTTTGACTGGGAACCTTTGAGGATGGAAGTGAAGAAAATATATTTTTAAACAGCTAGTGTTGTTCTTCTTCTCAGTATTGTCTTGCAACGACTTTATAAATCAGAATGCTTACCTAAACTGATCGAAACTGTCATTTGCAAAAATCTTTTCTTTTGCAGGTTCAAGGTCTGTAATATGTTTGAAATTCTTGAGTTTTATCAAAACTCACAATTGTCCTAATTTGTGATTCTATAGCCTTCAAAAGTGCATAAATTTCTGATATTCCAGCACTTGTTGTTACTCTCAAAGTTTTAGGCCGAAATGGTAAATTTTCAGAAACCTTAATTTAGCTAAAATATGAGTTTTCGTGGGGTTTTCTTCCTTTCCAATTTCTATTCCATTTTAATGAACCCTCAACTTTCCAAGAGACTTCATAGAGATTCAACTTTTAAAATGATAAAATTTTCAGATTGCCTTTATAAGGCCAGGACTCTTTTGAAAAGCAAAAAAATAGCCGAAGCCCCTACCTAAACGCATGTCCAGGGTCTCGCATCTAAAAGCGCGCATTTACGCTCACAACAAGGCGTTTGCAAGCGCGAAAACTCAACGGTCTTAGACTCTAAACATTGACCATCAATTCTGTTAATTTTCATTTTATTTAAAGATAAGATATTTAATTTTCCTGAAATGTAAAAGGTTGAGGAACTCATGGAAAACTTCGATCAAATTTTAAGCATTCTTGGACTTAGCCGAAACTTCCAACAAAATTTGTGTGTACAGTAGCAATTAAATAAATATATCAGCTAAAAATATTTTATTATGAAAATCACAACATGGAAAAACACGAACAGCCTGTGGATGCAATTGCTCAAAGCCTGTTCCTATACAAATTGGATCCTACTGAATGCAGAATCTGAACGTTGAAAATCAAACTTATAACGTGAAAGGAACATTAAATCTCCGCCGCGTTCACAACAAAAGATGGAATTAATTTTAGAGAAGGCCTACTAAATTAAATGAAAAATCTTAGGTAGGGTAACATGGTTTAGCTTTGTTAAATTACAAGCAACATCGGTTAGAAATGAAAAGTGGCGAAATCACAAAAACACAAACTGAATGTTTCGCTACTGTCATATTTTCTTCTAGAAGATGCAAGTTTAAATGTTATTTAGAGAAACAACTGCTTTACCTTGCAAAGAGGCCTTTATGGTCTTGAGGTCGTGTAGAGTTAATGCTGTCGAATTGACAAATTAATTGCGTCTATGCATCTAGTTTTTTTCAGGTCATCCACTGCACACATCGACTGACCAAAAACCAAATGACGGACTTGTGTGGTAAACCTTTAGGTCGTTGTTTGACGTCAATGAAGTCGAGAACAATGAGCGTAAGATGAATTATTTATGAGACAGTTCTAATGCTTTGATCGTCGAATATTCAGCCATAGTTAACGTCCATCCCTTGTCCTTTAGGGTATATTGTTTTGTGTACATCGTGTATACAGCAAAGCCGTGCGAGAATATGCATAAATCGTTCGTTAACTCTATGCTAGCATCATGGGCATATCTGCTATATTTATTTCATGTTTGGCTATGGGGCAAAGAGCATTACTAATAACGGCCATCTCATATTCGGTAACCTTTGGTCAACAGCCAACGAGGATGTGAACTAAAAATAAGTGATTAAGCAAACGATAGTACCTTGTCTTCAGCTGCCATGCCAATCTATCGTTTAATTCTCTGCTCTTAGCACAAGAGAGAGAGTCAAGACCACATCAGCGTTAATATGATTTTATGCAGAATTGAGAAACCCATTTTAGCAAGCACAATGCAAAAGGTTTCTAACCAGATGATAGAATTACACGTTTAAATTTGCTGGCCAGGCCTAAGCAGAAACATTTATCGGGAAAGCTCACTGCGTTGTTAATGCGGGTCGTGGGAAAGATTTGAAAATATCTCTCCACGAGCTTGAGAATGTATCGAATGGAAAAGTATGGAAAAATTTGGATTAATGTGAGAATGTCATGTACAGGCCCGTAGATTTCCTGCTTCAGGGGGGTGTCTACGTGAAACCCAACCCCCCTCACCCAACTGTAGCTATGGCTCTGGTCGTGTATAATGCATAATGTATAATGTCTCAGTTAAATAACATTAGGTGGAAATAAAAAGGTCAGGAACGACGAAAGAATGACCAGCATTAAGCTTAAGTTTCAATTCAATGCTAAATATTTAATTTCTAATGTAAATTGTTCTCATCATTATTCATTCTATAAGATTTCAAAATACATTAAAATTTAACATACTGTCCTTCATACCAACTGCAAGTGTATGCGTCTTCCTTGAAATAGAAAACTACCCTTTCCCTGATGTGATCTTTAGTTTTTTCCCTTTTCTTCTGATAAAACTTTCATTCTATCTGGAATTGCGAAGCATTTTTGGCAGCAATGTTGTATTTTCCCGTCCAATGTCACAATCAATGCATAACATCCAAAGCAAACAAAATTATTCACATTCTGTCTTTAAATGGTAAAACATTTCTCAACAAAGAAAAGCCTTTCTACAATCAAGTTAATTCCACAATTATTCTGCTCTTAATGCAGTAATGGGAAGTTTACATTTAGCAAAGAAGATACTTTAAAAAAAACATACATATATTGTTTAAAGAATGAAGGAACTGTGAATTAAATTCTAACCAGTCTTTTTATAATCATTTTCTGTCCCTAAATACCTTGAAATTATTAGCTTGAAGGACCGTGCAGCATTCGTGAAAGAAACTTTAAACAATCCATATTTCCTTCCAAGAAAATTTGCTATTTTCTCTGTTGGTGTTTTTGCTTTCCACAATTGATCTTCTTTTATTTTCCGGGAATATTCTGGAAAAATTTAAACAGAAAATATAAATAAATGATCTACATATCCTTTTTCAAATTATTCTGAGGGGAGGTTGCTTCCCACCATTATATGTGGCTCACCCCCTTCACATGATATAATATCTTTATTTAAACCTTTTACTTTGGGTCTGGGAGATAATGGCCTAAAGGGTGTGGCCAATGACTTTTTATTGTTCTTCATCGATATTTTTCAGGTCAATGACCATAATTCTTTCTTGAATTTGTTAAACAGTGCAACAAAGCAATTCGGCAACCTGCGTATATGAATTTGCTTTTATAATTTTGAAAACACGTGAATTAGACCATTCGATCACAGCGCCAAGATCACTTGCATTTTAAGCGTAAGTTTCAGTTCAGTTTAAGTTCATTTTTCATGTCTAAAAACACCTTAAATTAAAACTGCATTTACATATACAACAGAAGAAACTCCAGAGAAACTCGATACCAACTACAAGATACAAGAGAAACTGAATGAGAATGGAAGTGTGTGGAGTGGAATTTCTAAAGAAGGAACTCTCTCAGCCGGTAACCTTATCGGGAAGAGAGCACCCTCTTCAAGGTTTAAATACACAACTGGAATGTAGACCAGTGTAAAAAACAGAACCGTCAATATGATTTGCAGAACCATGTCGATTAGTCAAGTATTCATTTGATACCATTGATTACATATTTTTATTTTGTATCCCGAAGCAAGTGTTGCAGAAGTAACTGGTGAAGTATTTGCTTTGAATAGCGAATTAATTAAAACGATCAAAATTGCACTCTTTATATAACGGCTAAATGTTTTGGGCAAATTTGATTAATAGGATTGTTCCTATGAGACTTTGGACCTCTAGATTTAGTGAAAACAACTTTCGGAACCATTGTAAAATATCGTAATTGCGCGTAAAAGTGGCAACATTAGGTAACACGCCGAAAGCACGCCGTGGCAGAACAATTACGAAGGCCTATTGTATGATGGTGAATTTTTTTTTTTTAAATCAAAGACCGAATGACGATGATGATAATCTTCTCTGTATTAGCGTAGTCGAAGAACCATGATTGCTATGCTCATCGACAGGTGATTCAGTGAAATTTCACATGTCGTTCATATCAAACAAAGCAACGCGATACAATTCACGTTCTCCTCCATGAATTCGAACTATAATCGGGTTGGCCACAGTCGCAACATGCTTCTATTTCACATGCTTTTGCGTCAATCGCTGTTGGCTTGTTGTACTGATTGCAAAAATCCTTCCAACTTTCCTTTGAAGCGCCTTTTAGTAATTACGTACATCTATGGAAAGCCCATTCGCCCACGATTACATTCACAGTCTAGGCAGAGCGGCCTTGAATCGATTCTTTCAATCTTGCGTCAGTACATCGTGGTAGTAAGGGAAATGGGGTTTTGAACAAAACGAACAGTCTACTGTAACCTAATAATGAATGAGTTTAGCTTTGTTATTTTAAATTATTTCAAGGTGCATTGTTCATGTGATCTGGCTAAAATTCTTCTGATAATCCAATTGCAGCAAGAATTGTGGGAAATCTCCTGAATTTGACCAGATGAATGGGAAGCAAGGGAGAGGGCTGCTACAAGAAATCCCCTTCTGGCAAAGAATAGAAGACAGCATTCAATAACTCAGCGTGGACAACATTCAATAAGACCACACAAATAGAAGAGCATACCCAAAAAGCAAAAGAACATAGTTATAAATAACAGAACCAAAAAGCCAATGAGAGTGCACTATCACAAGTTACCTTAACCACCTCTACAAAGGAAAACGTGGAGAAGATCACACCAAAAAATTGTTTCTAAGTTTCCAAGTTTCTACGAACAAATAAACAAGTTTTCAAATGTCACCTAAAATTCAAGTGCCTGCAATTCAATGTATAAAAACCTGAAAAACCTGAAGTCTGAAGCAACCTACCATCATCTATGTCTTCCAGATGCATTTCATTGTCTTGCAATGTCGTATTAAAAGACTCATACATATAGCAAGCTGGAGTATCAGACGTCACATACACGATATGTGTCGTGTTACTTGGAAGCTGTATCGTGTCATTTCCGTGTGCAGTCGTGTTTCTTCCATCGAGCTCCACGTTGACAGACCCATAAAGAACAGTCAAATTGGCAACAACCTCTTCGTCTATGAAATTCTCTAGGTACAGCCCGGGAAAATCAGCCACGAATGTCACATCAGATATGTTGCTTTTCTCGTATGTTTGTGCCTCGATTTCACGCAGCCTCTCTCTCCACGGCGTAAGACCGGTAAGCAGAGGTCGTATCCATTTGGTCTTGCGGAAAGGAGACCATGGAGCGGTAACGAGGTCAGCGTTTGGGTCTATTAATCTCTGCTGAAAACGCTTGTTGAGAGAGCGCCACACATCAATGTAAATCTGAGGATGTTGAATGCCTAACTCAGGGGTCTTTTTTATTCTGTCAGCAACACAAACTGCATACTGTTTAATCATGTCGGGGTGAGAATTCCATCTTCGCACTCTCCTACCATTTGTAAATGCCTAAGGTAAACAATCGACGCAAATGATACCTCTGTATACGGGCAATTTATTTAGTTATTAATGAGAATGATAAAATTGAGAGAAATGGAAATGTGACAGATTGCTCAGAGAGAATAAAAGATCAACGACTGAAAATCAAAGAAAATAGAAACACAGTAAATGTCCTAGAGCTAGGCAGTTTAAGACTTGTTGTCTGTAATTTTGTAACTTACGCAAGGATATTCTATAGTGATGTTATGTTTTGTGCTAATGGCTTAGTTCGATCATTGCAATGTTATCGTCTACATATCAATTTATTACGACAATGCATAGAACCTTAACAAAACATTGGCCATGATTTACCATTGATACACAGCAAAAGTGATGTCTGCAAAACGGTGCTCGCAATTTTATTGCATGACACAGGTCTATGCATATCGAGCAAGTATCTAAAGGGCATATACTCAATAACGCAAGCTATCTATTGCCCTCTTGAAACACAGCAGTAATGAAACAAAGAAAAGTTAATACGCAAAGGTTACTAACATCAGGCCGAAGATACGTAGCTTCACCCGTGGCATTGTCAACAACTTTTATAACAACGTGTTGTGTGCTCCAAGAATGAACCATCATGTCCCAAGAGTATCCATACAGGCCTTCTGTCCATGCATTATAACCCTATTTGTTAGATAAAAACATTTGTTTAAATTCAAAACAAGGCAAATAACTGAAAAACAGAATCACCAAAGTTTTGAAACTTCCTTCGGCCGAAAGAGATTAGAAATAATAAGGCAAGCAAGCAGTCTCATCTCTTGACCCAGCCCAGGGTTTTGGGAGCTATCCAGCTGATGTGGACCTGGGGGACTAAGGCCTGTGTTCTCAGGATCTCTCTTGAGTACCCACTTACCGACCTCGAAAGGTTGGACAGATGGTTGGCTGACCAGCTTGTGGAGTAAAGTTGCGACTGTGGTTCGAATCGCGAGCCTATCGGTTTATAGGTTTGTACAATTGCGTCAGAATTCAACTCATACAAAAAAACAAAAGAAACTGGATGTGGAATGGTTATCGTAGAGGCATGGGCCATTTAAGGGCCAGAGCTTAAAAACAAAAGGGTTATCTGCCTTTGAAGGCTATTCTAGTACATACAAACCTTTGTTACTGAATGAGAATACGGCAAAACCAATTGAACAAGAACATAGAGACTCGCTGTAAAAATAGTTAGCAATTGAAAGCCAGACACACGGCCTTTCTTGGCATTGCTACAGACAACATTGGCCTTTGACGGTTTTCCTGTTGGTAGCACTTTTTGCAAACTGCCTGGAAATCGGTTGATGACCTTTTTTGGCCAGTCCGGATAGCAAAATATCGGCATGGTGGCTAGCATTGTCCATGGGAACATTCCAATGCTAAACATTTGAGAGTTCATTAGGTGGAAAAACGATCCGAACAGGAACCCAAGCGGCCGTGTCTTTTCAAAAAACAGCAGAAATCCTTCGATCATATCGAACGTTAGGCCGCATATGTGAACGACGAAATGGTCGATAAAATGATTTGAAAGGCCCAAGTTTCGCAGGGGATCAAAAACCCATTTCTTGCTGAGACCAGTCATTGAATAACCGAAAACCCAATCTAAGTCAAGTTTCTTGAGTCCAGCGTAGAAATAAACCAAGACAAACTGCAATAAAGATATTAAAATTGCTATGAGGAATGTTGGAACAGTTCTATTGAAAATAAGGATGAATGCTTAAAAGGCGGATAAATAACTCAACAAGGTTATTCTCTCATCAGCGTAAAACATTTGCGAAAGACAAAAGAGTGGACGGAATAAAAGTGCAATGATAAAAAAGGCAATCTTAATATACTTTGTTTGTATTAAACCCATTTTGCATGAAGCATGTAACATACTTAAGGATTTTATATCGAGACTGACAGAAAGTTTGTCTGCTTTATGTTTTTACCCTACCAGATATGGAACGGAAATCATGTCCGAACATCTCTGTTAAGATTCAGGCCTCTCTTAGAACACAAGATAGAACAGAGCTTATCTTAAATCTCGGCAATGGTTAGTTTCTTTCATTAAATCATAAAATTTTCCTACAGTTGAAATTGGTAAAGATTGATTGAACAGTAACAAGAAAGATGGGGATTAAAGGACAACAACCAACCTAGTCAGTATTTTAAAAAGGCATCATCTACATAACCAAACATCATCATAACACTGCACAGCCAATCTGCTTAAACATCCAATTTTAATTAATTTTAAACAGCTTTCATCACAAAAGAGTCTGTTCCTCATGAAAGAAGATATTTGAAAAGGAGACAATTTTTGTACCTGAAACTTGAAAATTCCATAATGCCAGCGAGGAACATCAACATTTTTAATGTTAGGCCATATGATGCTGTCTATTGAGCTACAAATTACATTAAGGAATCAGAGATTTATTCAAAACACATTACATAACTTGATATAACGAAAGGCAATTATTCCATCTGACATTTTTAGAGTATAAAAAGATACCTACATCTCCTCTTCTAGGATGTTAAAATTTTAGGCCATGAAAATGAGAAATCCAAATTCTTTGCTGTGCTATCTTATAAAATGCGCATTTTAAAATGCATTGAAAACACCATTTTGATGATGAATAAAATGGCAGGCATTGATGCATAAAGTTAATAAAGAACCAGAAAATATCGCTACAGTCCAACCTGTAAAAAGTTGATAAGAAAAATGCCCTTTTGGTGAGTATGAAACACTTACAAGTAATGATTTGCATTGGTCATCAACAGCATGATCCCAACAAGACCATAAAGATATGAATGGTTATTCCAAGCTGTTTTGTCCAAGAAGAAAATAAACCAATAAGTGGCTACAAAGCACAAGCAGCTGAATCTGTACATGAAACCGAGCATTATGCCCAATGCTGCAATGAACATTACCATATATACCATGTACATCCACTCTAGGGGCAGTGGATGTAAGAAGTTGAACAATGGAAAATGACACATATCTGGGTCTGACCATTTCGCATGCAAAAATGACATTCCTCTTTCTTGTGGTATATCAATCATCATCAAAAACCCTGAAAAGGAACCACTTTTATTCTTTAGAATTTTTTACACAGGGGATATGATTATTTACACTTTTTCAGTTTCATATTTTCAATATTGAATTTTACTTTATTACATTTCCCTTATTTCATCCTTTTTTGTTCAACAGGATTTCTATCCTGAACAAGTCAACCTGTATGAATATTACTTATTATTATTATTATTATTATTATTATTATTATTATTATTATTATTATTATTATTATTTATTATTATTATTATATATTGATATTTTAAGGCTTAAAATAACCTATTACCCATGACGAATTCATAACCGTAGCAACAACTTGTGAGAGAATAGTTTAATAGACATGCAACAACAATTTTAAACTTACCAAAAAGGAATCGCATCACTCCAAGGGAGGAAGGATCTTGTCCAGTAAATGCTATTTCCAACATTTTAGGTTTTGTTCTGAGATGTGCTGTAACAAAACTTCTTTCTCTTCTCTTCTCTTCTCTTCTTGCTTCTTTGGGTATACACAATTGGAGCAGGTAATCCAAAGATTATCACATCTCAGGTCTAAAAAGCAAATAGCTATCTCAATAGAAAGAGGAACATTTCATTCAATTTCAGGTTTAGGGGCCTCCATTATTCCTTAATCGTTCTTGAAAACAACTTTGAATTTTAAATCTATGGCCCTATAATCTTGGTCCACCAATGGGTTGATTATATGATTGTCTTGATATAAGAAAAAATAAGTTCTTTAATCTTGCTATCTCTCCGCCCCCTCACAGCCTTAACTACTCCCTCATACACTGCATCCAGCATTACTGGTGTTGTTAGAGCACTCTTGCTTAAAAACAGCCCTCATGTTTTTGTTTGTATTGATTTCCCCTCCAAATTAAACCCAAAGGTGCACATCTTGCAATATGGCCTTAGGTCAGTGTGCTTTTCTGCAGCTAAATTCTGGAATGACATTCTTGTGGATATAAAAAAAGTCACCATCTCCTGTTACGTTTGGTCAAAAGCTCAAATCCTTCCTTTTTGATTTGAATTACTAGAACTGATCACGAATAAGTTTGCCAGTTACTGTCTTCCAAAAGAAGTTATGTGTATACAAGACGCTTTTAGGTAGGGGATGCTCTCTCCTCAATTTGTATAGCTATTGAGAGAACCCTCTCCTGTTAGTTCTTTATAAAAATTCCCACCATACAATTTATCTTGTTTGCTTCCCATTTATTGGTTATATTCTATATGTTTCTTGTATTGCATTTCTATAAATTTCCAGAAATGCTGGCACTTGGTACCATTTGTGTTTATTTGTTGTTATTTCATGATAAATTGTATGTAGTAGAATTTAAAATATAAACAGAACCGAACTGAACCGATCTCTTTTACCATGACAGTAATAACGAGCGAACAAGATTTGGTTAGGAATGCTTTTGAGGTGAGCATTTTGTAAAATCCTTGTGAATTTCTAATGTGATTTAAATACGTTATAACATTTAAAATTTTTTTCGGCTTAATGCTAACAAATTTCTGAGAAAAAAAAGTGGATCAATCGCAACAAATATAAGAACAGCGCTCTGATCTATCGTGTTACAGACCTCCACCTTCTCACAGGCCTAACATCCCCGTGAATTTTAGCATACTTAACTGCATTTTTAGTACTTATCTTATGACAAAGCATTAATAGCGGTTATGTTCCACAAAAAGGAATAGTTAAAATGCAATTTAAAGCAATCTAGATTAGGAAAACCACATTACTTATGATGTAGTCTTTTTTCTTCTTTTTCACCTCGAGTCCAATGTTTACAAGTCCTCGTAATCATGTAGATTTTTTGAATGAGCTAGCCTCATATTGAAATCGGATAAAATTCCCCCGCAATCCCCCCCCCAGCCCCCACAAAAGATCCATATCAAAGAAGGTAGTTTAGGCAAATCTATAATGAGCGGCCCCGAAATCATGAAGATAAATGTGGGCTAGGCATAAAGTCTGTTACGTTAGCGCACTGCCTATGTAAGGTGATCGATAACTTATATAACATGAATATCGTTCATACATCGTTAAAAAATTTCTTGTAAATTGCATTTTATTACTGTATTAATGAAATGGCTTAAGTATTCTATTCCGATAGCAATATATCCCTGAAATAGAGCAAAAAGGAGTTTTTTTGTTTTTTTTGTGGACCTTCCTCCACCTAGTAACCGTGTGACCGTGATGTTTTCCTAACTGTTGAGCGAAAAAACGGCAGATTCTTGATTTTAACTAATTTTGTATTTAAAAATTAGATTCTTGAACTTGGACCTGTTAACATGAAATTGTCGTAGTAAAATACATTTTATGTTACCACAAATAATGATTTGATTCTTGCACTATCTGATGCAGACTACTGTTCCGTAGCATTGTCTAATAGTGATGGGAAGAAAGATTGTCCATAACTGATAACAAATTTATATACCAATCACCATGTTACTATTTACCATAACATTTATTCTAAATGCCAAATGCCTATAAACATTGATTATACAAGTTGTAGATATCAACTGCCTATTAACATCGGTAATATTAGTTGTAAATACCAACTGCCTATTAAAATTGATAATACAAGTTGTAAATACCAACTGCCTATTAAAATTGTTAATACTAATTATAAATACCAACTGCCTATTAATATTCTTAATATTAATTATAAATACCAACTGCCTATTAACATTGGTAATATTAGTTGTAAATACCAACTGCCTAATAACATTGATAATATTAGTTGTAAATACCAACTGCCTATTAATATTCTTAATATTAATTATAAATAGCAACTGCCTATTAACATTGGTAATATTAGTTGTAAATACCAACTACCTACCAACTTGGATAATACTTATCGCAATTACAATGGAAGAAGTAAGTGACAAAGCAAGAAAAAATAACTAAGATATAATCGTTAATAAACTAAAGACTTGAACTTAAGACGAAATTCCTGTCAAGAGTCAATTGTTTATTTTAATCAAAAAATAACAACCGCCTGTATGCAAAAAATGTTGAAGTCAGATTAATATTCATGTCCGACACTTGTCATTTATCATGCATTTTGCAGGTTCTTTGAACGCCGATTCATGTAGAAGTACCAAATGGTGTCAAAAACCATGTTCAGGTTTGAAAACATGACAGATACGTTGCTAATTATCCCCTTTGTTGAAGTGCAATATGGCTGCTCCTTGGTGGTTAGGAATGTGACCATGATCGGTAGATTCAATACAAAGAAACTCATCGTAATGCCAATGAAGAACTTTCTTGAATGCTCCAGTCGCTCCCTTCGTCTTGCTATGATGTGGCTGCTGCTTGCAGAAGATCCACCTTGCTCCACTTGCCCTTCTTGAACTGCCAAGTCTTGAGATTTCATGGCTAAGTACAGCTTGCAGTAGACGACACTGAGCGTGATGTACCCAATGATGCGTGAAGCTGATAACGAAGCAGACAAAATCAAGTAGTTATCGAAGACAAGCCTCAGGGAACCAACGGTGCCTCCAATAATGATCGATAACATTATGACCACCTGGCAGAGCTTTCTTTCCAAAGATTTCTTTGCATTTTGCGTGTGATACTTTAAAGGTTTAGAGATTAGCTCGAGCCTTTCCACGGCCAAAACTACATTAAAGCACAGCTGAAGAATGAATCCGATGGTTAAAACTATCGAAGCAAACCACGTCACTGGTGTTGGCACTGTTATCTGTCTAAGGATTGATTGGATACATATGAAGATAGACACAGTGGCATTAGAGATGCCAATCAGCATGAAAGTAAAACCAGCACCATAAGATGAATTGCCGTATTTAATGATGTGAACAACCATTGATACATTAGAACTACAAGCTAGGATTATCAGAATCAGGATTGGGATCGTACAGTAGTACTCCGCCATTGTCCTTTCTTCCCTTGGCCTACATCGTCTTCACACTTGAACGCCTAAGTTTAACTGCTCTTATTTTTCTAGATCAAGATTATGGTGGCGAGCATTATAGCAACGAATTTGCTTTTGCCATTTCTGTGGGTTGAAACTTACTTCTACAAAAGATCACATTAATATTAAAGTAGCATGTTACATGCAACATGCAACATGCATGTAACATGCTACTTTAATATTAATGTGATCTTTTGTAGAAGTAAGTTTCAACCCACAGAAATGGCAAAAGCAAATTCGTTGCTATAATGCACGCCACCATGATCTAGAAAAATAAGAGCAGTTAATTATTGTTTAGATTTATGTTCAGACATCTGACGAGTAACAGCAGATTCTCAAGGTGAGATTTCAAAAAACGTGCATTTCCCTGGCTCTATTGTTCTAGATAACTACAGCACTTGAAAAAGGGATCATGGTATTTAAGGTAGATTATCGACACTACTTCAGATCTATATCTCCAGCAATGCGCCTCTTTATCTCTAAAAAGTAGTTATCAAGTGAGTGAGCATTGGAAAAAGCAACGGGTGTGCAGCACTTTTTAAGTTGTATCATGCACCATAAACAGGGCCTCCGACGGGACCAAAAAAGTGGGGGGGGGGGGGCTAGCGTTGAAGCCAAAAGATTGCCACGGCAATAGATGATGAGTGCCTTTGAAAGGTACAGGTTGTTTGATCCTCTATGGTTTTACAGGATGTGGTTTTGGTAAAGTGCCCTTCAAAGAATGTTTGTCTTCCTGCACGCCTTGCCTCTTCAGGCATTTCTGCATGAATGTTATGCAATCGCCATCTGCCCAAAGTACAAAGTTCATAGAGTCGTCATGATGAAATTGAAATGCGCAACTGTAACCTCTTGTGCATGTATGTCGCGTTTTTTGAACGAGGTAGAAAATAAAGGGCGCCATTGTTGTGTCGCATGAAACCACAGATCAGTGCATGAAACCAATGACAGCAATTGCAATGCAGAACATGGAAAAGTCTTGAGGGGAGGTATTTGTAAAGAAACTAACAGATCACAAGCGTATTTTAAGTAAGTTTCTATGACAAGTTTTACGTAGAGAATTTAAAATATATGAACTGAACTGAACTGAAGTTGGGTTACCTGTTTTAGGGGTCTTAAATTCCATAGATTTCGAAGAAGCACACGGCGAAATGTTTAGCATTTAGGCTAGAGCAATCCCACCATAGTCAGGATTAATGAATACAACTGCTTCTGTGCTTGCTTCTCCTATTTGACTATTGTATTCTTTTAACAGTTGCTAATTGTAAATATCCTAGGCCTATAATTTGCATTGCAGAACCGCAACTAGTGAAATCTATTCGCAGGATGGCAATGAAGCATCTTGTGGAGCCAGAATGTGGAGGAGCCAATCCATTGATGAACTTAGCAGGACACTTGATGCAAGATAAAGCAAGAAAACAGGTTTTTGTATATTTATTTTAATCAAAATTATTTCCATCCTGCAATAATTCACTGATGTCAACCTTTATTGTCTTAATATGTCCTACTTTTTTGACCTCTGCTCAACACAGTTCTTATTATTGGCTTTTGTCAAATTCAGTCTTTCATCCTCATTTTAATCAAATTTCAGGAAATTCTAAGAAGAGAGAATTGGGAGATACAGGTAGGTTTTGGTGAAAAAAAGCATTCCAAAGGGAATCCTGTTTATATATTTACATATATCTAAACTTAATAACAGAACACGAGGGTTTAAGTTGTAATGTGTAGGTTTAAGTTTAAAACTTAAATCATCGTGTTCTGTTATTAAGTTTAGTATAGCTCTGCTTCTTTGGCATGAAGTATTATTTTAAGCAGACCAGTAAACAGTAATTTTTGTTATATATATATATAGATATATATATAAATTCAAATAGGCAATGGCTGACATGGAGTATAAAATACTAACCATACGGGTGCCACCCAATTGTAAATTAAAAGTCTCTACCTGGGAATCGAACCTTGTTCGCCGTCACCGGAGTCAAGCAACCAATGCACTATGCCACACAGGCATAATGAAATAGTCGCGAAACTCCGTTGAGTTTTACGCAGTTCTCATCCCGGGAGACTTGTTTTTTCTTATTTCGGCTTGATGCCTTCGTCAGAGCCAAGCTCAAGTATATATATATATTTATGTCTAGATAGCTGTTACACATGTGTAAGTATTTCTATTTTCTGCAGTTTGCTGCACTCTTACTTTTGCCTTAAATATGCATAACAAGTATCCTCTTGAGAATATAGTACATTAGATCTTATTGTTTATCTTTCTTTTCTGTCAAAAAAAGTCCATTGTTGTTAGTGCACCTGTTTGTAGGAAGGCTTAGACTATATTTTCACACCATCGTGATGCCATTGTATTAACATCTGACATGATTTTTTTTGGTAGCTACTTTATGTAGTCTCTGTGATATTAACCTTGATTTCTTTCTAGCAAAGGCAGCTTCATGAAATACAGGAAGATGAGGTAGGTTCCTAACTGATTAGTATAGACATGATATATGATATAGTAAATATATTGTGTGTCTCAATTTCGATTAAGAAGAGCCCATCTAATCATATTGCTTAGTGAGGTTGTTAATTCATAAATGATTATTATCAAGCAATGACTTTGGCTTCCATTTTTTCCCAAATATATAATTTCATGTATTAATGCGATAAAGCAGAAGTGTTTCTTGTTTCCTAGCTTGTTAAGGAATACTTAAGAGGACCCAATTACAATGCTGCTCCTCAAACTTTTCGAATGGATGAGCTACTGAATGAAATGAGAAGAATCGACCAACTTGCTGGAGACAATCACATACACCCAGTTTTTCAAGGTAGCCATTGTCTTTGAACGACCTGCCTTTTTGAAAATGATTCATGACAAATGAAGCAACAACTTTTTAGTAACAATGATAACAATATTTTTTACAATTGCAAAGAAGAGGGTCATAGATAAATGACATCTTTTCTTCTTGTGTTCTATTAAAAAATCAAATAATGACCAAAAGTTAAACAGACAAGCCATTGCTAATAAAAACCTTGTGAATAACAAAACAGTGCATTTGAATATCTATCACTGATGCCTACTTGATCATCCCTTGCCTGGCTAATGATCGATATTGAAAAAGAATTCTTCTTCTCTCAAATTCAGGAACCTGCTTTCTTGCATAGAACGATTCCATAACTCTAAAGTGAAATTATATTTTGCTGATTCTTTCTGTTTTCTTTTAGATGTGAAATCAGAGGCATGGGCCAGTGAATATTTGGAATCCAGTTCTAGACAGAAGATTGGCCATAATCATTCAACAGATGGTGATAATTTTAAGTTTAGTTCTTAAGAGATAATGCTAAATTGTTTTCACAATAACTTGTAATTTAAGACTAATTTGCTCCAGCAAACCAAAAAATGTTTTAAAGGGATGATTTTTTTAATTCATTTTTAGTGCAGTTTTTCAGTTTGGTTTTTCAAGACTTTTGACGTCTTAATCTTAATCTTAATCTAAAACATTTTTTGACTTTTTCAAATTTATTAGAGGCAGCCGGTTGGTCAGATGAATTTACAAATCAGCATTTATCTTCAAAAGTCAACACAGTTTCTAAGCAGACAAATGACTTGACAGAATTATGGGCACATGAATATCTGGATAATGCAGTGAATACAAAGAGGTAAAATCTAGAAAAGTGTTAATTGTTTTTCTATTTAGTGTTGGTTATTTATATTTGAAGATAACATGTGATTAGATTCTATATTATAAAAACAATGTTGTAACTTAAAAATAACAAGTAAATCAATGAGAAGTTAAAAGAATATATAGATGAATTGTTAAAAATGTGAATAATAACAATTTATGGAAAGGAACAGTCTCTTAATAGCCTTTAGCTTGCCCTGTTTTGCTGCAGGACTAATTATGAAATGAAAAGCACCTTGGAAAAAACTGCAAAAGAAATCTTGGATCACGTTGATGACGAAGAAATTTTAAATACAGAGGTAAGCTTTTTCAATGATCTAATCAGTTTCTTATTTTTTTACTGGTTTGCTTTTTCTTCCAAAAGGTTTGGCTTAATGTGAAACTATAGATTTTTTTCAAACTTTAGGATTTCCTTAATTCATGTGTTCATTTTCTATTTGGTTATTTGTCCATTAGTTCGTCCATTTTTGTTTTTCTTTGTTTGTACGTTTATTCACGAATGAATCACGAATTAATTAGTTCTTTCATTGTATTTATCTGATCTATTTCTATTTGATGCTTTCATGCTTTTTTCCTTAGTCGATACATTCGTCTGTGAGTTTAATAATTCATATTTTTCTAACCTAGTTTATGAATACAGTGAAGAACCTTAGCGAGGGAGGGAGTCTAGAAGATGAGGTGGTAGGTTACAATTCTATTGAGCTGTTGCTAATTATTTCAAGAAATATGTATGATTTTTGCATTTCAATGGCTGCACTGTTTTATTTTACCTGCAATGGACGCATGATGGAGTCGTCTTTTAATCGCCTTTCAACATCTTGTGAGAAATGAACAGTTGTTGTTAGAGCTCTCAAGTGGTGCTTAAAATGATCAAAATTCACCGCAATACGATTGGCGGATTTCCTACAGCTTAAGCTCTCTGTACTAATGGAGCCGAAACAATTATCTAACGCGTTGTCTTTTATGGATGAATTTAATGATAATTTTTTTTACTTTTAATAGATTTTGTAGTCCAACCCTTATATATTATAAAAACTGCATAAAAAGCAACAATATAATTTGATTTTCTGAAGTAAACTTTCTAACGCTTATTATAATCAGAATGGCACACGGATATCGCGCAGTTTAATTTTTTTTTCAAAACAAGGGTGTTATTTCATTCTCACTTCATTACTTCAAAACTAGTTGATTATGAATCGGCGAGAGGCCGGCAAAATAAGAGAAAGGAAGATTTTCGTCTTTATATCAAGTTGCAGGGACCTTGAAGCGATCTCAAATGGGGGGAGGGGGCGGAGGGAGAAGGGAAAAAGATTGAGGTCTTGGGGCTTCCCCCGAGATCAATTTTTGAGTCAAATCCCTTTTTGAAGCAAGGAAATGGCTATTTTGAAAGCCATACCCTCATGTGCATCCTATATTAATAGTTAAAAATAACCAGTACTAGTTTAAACGAAGCAGACAATGTAAAGTATTTGAGGAAATGTTGAAGAAAAAATTATATATTTTCTTCCAGCTATTGGCTGTTCTAATTTAACGAATTTTCAAAAATTTAGGTGCCTGTTGTCTTGAGCGTCAGGTGCATTGGCACTTTTGATCAAAAATGAATTTAATGTTCAGTTTCAGTTCAGGTCAGTCTAGTCCAATCCAGTTCAGACCAGTTCAGTCCAGTTCAGGCAGTTAGGTCAGTTCAGTTCAGTCCAGTCCAATCCCGTTCAGACAATTCAGGTCACTTCAGTCCAGTTCAGTCCAGTTCATATATATATACAAAATTCAACTGATACTATAGTACAATGATGATGAAAACAATTTTATATACATATATAAATATGATGAGATATGTTCCTCAATTTTTGTAGATTAAATCTTCCAGTGGCGGGAATGGTTGGATTGAAGAATACGAAAAAGAAATTGGAGGGTTTGATGCGGATTCGGAAGCACAGAAATGGATTGATGAATATTCATTAACTGAGGTACGCTCTGCGTTATGTAAGGATTAATTACTTCATCAGATGACGTTATCGATTCTAAAGTTAACTTGCATTGAATGGTAAGGATCATTCTTATTATTCACTTTTGTAGCATCATTCGCAATTAAATTGAAAACGAAGACGACAACTAATACAGACATCTTCTTTTTCTTTTCTTTGACTGGAATATTCAGACGGTGAGATTCATAAGAGATTGACATAAACAATGACGACTTTGAACAGTGAAGAATTAGACTTGAATATGTATTTAAATCTGAATATGAAGACTTGAACGACAACTTATTCAGAATTCAAGGTTTCTAGCCTTGTTAGAGTCACCATCAGCAATAAAATAAAATAAAAATTGGGAGACCAATATAAAAGACCTGGAGAGAAAGTATGCACAGCAAGTTTCAAAACGCTTGCAAAAACCTCACACATGATATGACAACTGAAAATTGTATGAGACAATGGTATACTGTGCATTACCAACTACGTGTCATATCTAAGAAGGAGGGGTGCCAGTTGCACTTTTATATTAATTCTTAGTTTGTTTTATGTTATAGAATGAAATTGATTACTGGCAAAAAATGCAGAGAGAATGGGATGAAATGGCAAGGTAGAAATTGAGCTAAACTTATTTTGAGATTGCCCAGAAAAAGTGGAAATTGTCAACCTTGCTGAAAAAAAAAACACTTTGTTCGTGTGGTTTTGGAAATTTTTATAAATATCCTCTAATGATGTAAAAAATGAAAAGAATTTTTAGTAAGAAGATATGAAAAAGATTCAGCTATATTCACTGAAAATATACCACATTAATTCAATCTCCTTTCTTTTAAGAGGTTCTTTGACAGGATTTTTGTATTCTTTGTTTTGTTGTATATTATTGGGTACAATGAATTATATTTTTTGTTTTTGTTATTAATTTATAGTCAGGATGTTGATAATGAACATCCCTGGTTGAAACAATACACTGATGAATCGAAAAAAGTAAGCCACTGCTTCTTTTCCAACCGGTTTGTTCATTTATCATTTAAGTCTGTTTGATTGATAATTGGTTCAATTGATTGAAGTGATTAATTAACTGATTGAAAAATGATGAATTAATTGATCGATGAATTGATTGATTGGTCGTTTGATTGATTGATTGATTGATTGAATGACTGAATGACATTGATTGATCGGTTGATTGATTGATTGATTGAATGATTAATAAACACATTGATTGACTGATTGATTGATTCGTTGATTGATTGATTGATTGATTGATTGGTTCATTGATTGAGTGATTGATTGATTTCCCTATCAGCTGGTCGATCGTTTGTGATTTGATTGAGTATATGATGATTCGTATGATTTAATGAATTAATTTGGATTCTAGGAATATATGTTTGAAGAGGATAATCCGTTTATAGATCATCCCAACCCCTTCGAAGAGGGTTTAGTGAAACTAAAAGAAGGCGACTTGATCAGTGCCATATTATTATTCGAAGAGGCGGTAAGAAATGATATCAACATATTTCATCACAATTTACATAATCCAAATAGAACCATCAGTGTTTTTCTAATCAATATTTCTTAGCCTTGACAATCCTTGACCTGATTTCAAAATATTGTACTTATTCTAATTTGTTAACGAAAAAGATTACAAAGAATTAACTGACAATCATCATTCAACAATTTTAAACAACTGTTATAAGTTGAAGCATATCGATATATGATACCTATAACCAAAACAAGTCATTTTCTGCCCTCTTCTTTCAAAAAGCGAGCATACAATATGAACATTGCAAACCTCCTCAATCGAAAGTTTATAATCTTTGCATAGCTCAAATACACTTTTGTGCCATAATTTGCCATTCAACCTTTACAACTGTAGTCATATGAAGAGTTCATCTACTTTACTGTGATGTTTTCTTGAATAAAACTAGATAAATTGTTTAGATCTCTAGATATGATATTGATTATTTGTTGGTCGATCTGTGAAAGAGAAATTGAACGCAGAAGCATTATTGTTATGCAAAAAGCAATCCAATTTGTTATTAATGTCTGTGCATTAACGGGACTATTTATGTTCGTTGCTAGGTTAGAGTTGATGCAGCCCACGCAGAGGTATGTTGAATTCTTGTTTCCATTCATTGCCTTCCATTCACACTTACTCACATAAATTTCGCAATTCCTCTTTTATTAACCACCGCTTTTTAACTTTTAGGCATGGCAATATTTAGGCACAAGTCAAGCAGAGAATGAACAAGAGGCATTGGCAATAATCGCTCTTAACAAGTGAGTTCTCTTTAATGTTTAAAGAACGTTATCTAATGCCAACGCTCCCAGCCGGGTGGGCTACAGTCCTTCTTCCCCTCTCTGGCGCCACCCCTGATTTCTAATGTACGGTAATCAACATTTCAGGTTGAAACTACATGGAATTTCTGAATTGTACTTGAAACACTTTTCTTCAATTTTGAAGGAATTCTAGGCAAGCTCATAAACCATAAATTTCGCTAATTATTGCATGGCAAAAACTCAGTAGCAACACGACCTAAGCAGCGTCGTTGCTTGAAACCAAATGTTTAATGAGGTGAAGAATATGCAGAAGAGAACGAGGTTAACTTTGTCCTTCTGTCATTTTTAGATGCTGTGAATTGCAACATGATAATTTGACAGCAAGAATGGCATTGGCTGTAAGTTACACAAATGAATCTCTTCAAATGCAGGTTAGTCTATTTATAGCTAATTTTGATAAATTTTCATTAATGTCATTCTTCCCGCTTCGTCTCGGATGGTTGACAATTTGCACATGGATAACATGTGGTGATGACACTTATAAATGTCCGTTTTAATCATGTCACAAAGCGGACAGGCACAACCTGAAATAAGAATGCAATTTGGCCGCATTTGTGGAGGAGCACGATCACATGATCTGTTTGATGATCCCACGTGATTAACCAGTTAAATCCGACTTAACTCATAGCCCCCTGCAGACGGCTATGGCGCAGTATAAGTTATAGTAAATCAAAGGAATACCTGGGGGTAACGTTGTCAAGATTTGCAAAATTAATCAGACAACATGCATTGCAAATTTATTAAACCAAGGTTATTTCCTGTCTCTATGTACCCCCGTGCATAGTTTGTTCCCAGAGTTAATTGTATGTGAGTCCCAAATGGCATCAGGGGGCAATGAGTTGACAGGTTTCTTTGATGAGAATTGTTTTATTGTTACTTTTATTGTTTTGTTTTGCAGGCTTGTGAGTCTTTGAGGGAATGGTTACGTCATCATCCAAGGTATTTTGAATTTTTAAACATTCGAGTTTATTGTTTTTCGAAAACGGAAACAATGTTCTTTGTTATCTGCTTTTGTTTTCTACACCACCTTTTGTTCTTTCATAATCTATCTCATTGTTCTCTGGCAGTTAATTTGGGCCTCCTTCCCCCCCCCCCTTCTCCGTACGAGGGTATCCAGAATAGACCCTGTTCAAGCCTTCATCGTAACCTATTCTATGTCATAATTCCAGATATAAAATGCTAGTACCAACAGAAGCATCAGCTAAAACCAAAAGAGTGACGTCAATGATGACAAGAGATGAATTTAACGAGATTCACGATCTTTTCATCGATGCTGCTCAAATGTCTCCTGATGAAAATATCGATGCTGATGTTCAGGTTAGTAATTTTTGCTCATTTTTTGGAAATGAGTCATTCTCGTCAGGGGAACGAAGAAATCATTTTCTTTTTCATTTAATTTCAAATACGCGTGGAGTTTGAATTTTAATTAGATACTCAGTTCATTCTAACTATATTTCGTCACCCAATTACTATGACATCAATAACACAACAAAGAAAGGTAGAAGGTAAAAAAGAGAAAAAAGGGAATGATATAATAAAATTTGGTATATCAATTGAAGATCGAACAAATATAGGTATGAATATATAGCTCACCTATTCAATGGAGTCAAAACTTATTAAATTCTTTGAGGAAAATGCCAATAATGTTGAAACAGTCCCCATTTTAAACTTTTTTGTAATGTTGTTCAGGAATATATCTCAACATTAATATCCTTTTAGACTTACATGCCCTGTGTAGTAAATGGACATTTATACTGCGGAGGAGTTTGGTGATGTGGTCATGTAAATTTGTAATGAGGAAGGGGCGTATCTGGTAGAGAGTCGAGAGTGGAATAAGGAAATGCACCCGTTGAAGTAATTTTGTGATCTGTATTAGTAGAGTTAATCGTTTTTTTCAATCAAATGACACCCGCATAACCCCCTGGTTTCTCTTTCTCCTTCTATGACGCAGTACCTTGAGAATTTCAAATTTTCTCACAGGTCGGCCTTGGTGTACTTTTCAATTTAAATGGTGAATATGACAAAGCGGTTGATTGTTTTAACACCGGACTCAAAGCCCTGCCCTCGGACCCTTACATTTGGAATAAACTCGGTGCAACGTTAGCCAATAGCGGTCGCAGTGAAGAGGCCGTTCAAGCATACCGGAACGCATTGCATTTAAACCCGGCGTATAACCGTGCCCGGTACAATCTTGGTATTAGTTGTTTGAATTTAGGCGCGCATGTTGAGGCGGTTGAACATTTCCTCACGGCGCTGAATTTGCAGCGAAAGGTACGAGCTTACATTTCAACAAAACAACCAGTTTCCTACTTTTTGTTTTGGCTCTCCATTTAGTCTAAATTTTCACCACCATGTTGTTTGGATGTTGGATGTCACCTCTACTGCAAGCCAACTAATTATTTCTCAATATGCTAAGCTGCTTCCTGTTGTATTTCTTGGAAATGAACTTCTTTCATGCTTCTTTCATGCTGTCATTCATAACAAGGTTACGTATACTATAAAATTTTTCATCGTCTTTCAGAAAAATACTAATTTTGTTCTCCATATCTGCAATTTTTGAAAACTAATCCCCATTGCGACATTTCCAAGTTTCGAGAAAGGAAGTTTTCCTTGGTGAAACTTCACTATCCTGCAAACTTGAAACCCTCCCCCCTGAAATGCTTCTTTTTCCCATAATTTAATGTGGAAGATTGATTTTTTGCAGGGTGAAAATCCTTCTGGTGTGATAACGACCATGTCAGACAATATTTGGTCAACGCTTCGAATGACAATCTCCTTGCTTGGACGAACTGACCTACACCCGTATGTCCAAAACAGAGATTTAGAAAAGCTTAATAAAGAATTTAACATGCACTAGATATTTTCTAAATGAGTATAAATCACAATTATTTTATTTATATTGCTAAACAAGTATTTTCTATTACTAATATCTTTGCATCGAAAAACCGTGTAAAACTAACTTGTTAGGAATCGTGCATTCAATGAAAGAGTGCGGTTGGACTGGTACCATTCAGGAGGGCTGCGATGTATTTCTGTCACTGGAAAGGGCGTTTGAAAAATATATGGCAACAAATGCAGAGTTTTGGCAAGCAATTTTGCCTAGGTTTATAAAATTGTTGAAATTTAATAGGAAATAAAAATTTTGAATATTTTTCATTGAATCTTTATACTGATTTTTATTAAAAGGGCTTTCTATTCCCACTTTCCCTATTTGGGAAAAGAGGGTGGGGGAGAGGCTCATTAATTTACTGTTGTGGATTTTACGAACAGGGATCTCTGACGTTTTCCAAAATGTTTCTTATAAAAAATGTTTTTCTCGAACAACGACAACAACAGAACAGCAACAACCACAGGAAGACAGTTGACAACAAATTTTTCGAGAAAAGACATTTGATCGCATGAAATTAAAAAAATTTAAATGGGTCCTAAAAAGAAAGAAAATGATGCAACGAAAACATCAAAGATTGAAAATAAAAATAGAGTATCTAAAAGAAAGCAAGATGATGGATGGGGTGGGCAAGGAATGGTAAGATATTTTTCTTCTCGACCTACCTTATTGTCACATCACATCACACCGCCCTGATTTTTTTTGGCACAGTTCCATTTCTACTCCCATCGTGTTTAAGAGCCAGAATGCAGATTATGGCAATGGCGCACCCAAGATAATTCTTAAATGCCTAAGTAAGCGCACCTGGGTGCCCCTCAGATTTTGAAGTTTTTATGTTTGTATAGTTGTACCCATAGTGTAGTGGCGCACCTTGCGATTTTTCTACTGTTTTAGCGCACCTGCACCTGAAGTGCGGGACTGTTGGCGCACCCAAGATCTTGTCAAGATCGGCCATGCTCTGCAAACTGGATTAAGGGGGCGTTTTTTATTCATTCCAAGGAGATCACCTTTAACTCGCTAAAATTTCTAAGGCGGATGGTTTTCCAAGAGACTAGCATTCTTTTCGGCCTTTTCCAAAGCACAGAAATGCATTTTCTTCTGCAATCATGACCTGAAACAGAGTTTTTTGTTTCTTTCTTCTGAGTCCGTCTAAAAATGTTTTATACAAAAATTGGTCTAGAAACCTACAAAATATTTCTCACAAGAAAAATCAGAAAAAAATTACTTTCTTGCCACTTTATTTTGTTACAACCAGTTGGTCCCAAATTAAATGATTTAATGAAAGTCAGTCCAGCTGGAGACGACACCCCTGCATGGAAAAATTGGATGTGTGCCCCTCGTAGGCTACCTCTAATCACACTATTATGCCGTATTGTTACCCTTGGATGACCAAAGCATTTTGATTTCAAAATGAGTGTGCAAAATTTGGGCTTATGATATAATTGTTTAAAGTTGTTCAGACATCTTTCAACTCTTTTTAATAGTTTTGTTTGGATTCTAGCATGGATATATGAAAGAGAAAGAAAGAAAATTGGAAGAACAGTTCCTTAGCTTGAATGATCATAATGGGGAAGAGAAAAAGTATAAAATTTTAGTATTTTTTTAAATTTACTTAATGATATTTTTTGAAAAGGAAACAAAATCTGCATTGATTAAAGTAATTCATGGCAAACACAGATGATTAGAAGGCATCCATTTCATGAAAGATTTTATAGATCTGAAAGATCCAACAAATATGAAACCATGCATTTTTTTATTATTTAACTTAATCATTCAGGCATCCTGCTAGCTGTGCACAAATACAATTTCATTTGGGAATATCTAAAGTTTTTAATTTCTCATTTCAGGTCAGATATCTTTAATGGAGTTTGCATTTTTGTCAATGGGTATACAAGTAAGATTTTTGTGGTTGTATCAGGAATTTCAATTAGTTTGGAAAATTTGAATCTTTTTGGAAGACTTACTGCTTGCACAAAATCTAACTTTGATAAATGTATGCCAAAAATCTTTCTTTACATGCAAAGCACAAAACTATATTGCATGTGATGCTTTAAAGGCGAACAAGACTTGATTCACATCTTGAAAACTGAAGTCTCAATGTAAGGCTAAAGGCAAGGACAGAAGCAACTAGAAACTTATTCAAATTTGTTATACTATATTAATTTACTTTTCACTTCAACTTAAATGAATTAAACTATGACTTAAAAATTCTAAAAATTGTGACTAAGACTTTCACATTAATTATAGTTATCTTTATATTTGATTTCTAGCAAATAAATTGCTTTTTAGAACCATGTGATTTTTCTAAAATAAGGATTGCAAACCTCCCAATGGACACTAGTTCGACAAGTGCAATGTTAAGCACATGTTCCCCAAAACCCAGTCTTTTGATTCCAGTAAATGTAATTTTAATTATTTTCTGCAGACCCATCCTCAGATCATTTGAAACAGATAATGGCAGATCATGGAGGACGTTTTCAACATTATTATTCTTGCAGATCATGTACACATATAATTGCTACTAATTTGCCAGACAGTAAAATCAAAGATCTGAAGTAAGTTAAAATCTAAATTCATGAATTTTGAAATCATTTGATTAATTTTTATGACTTGAGTTTCTTGTAAAAGCTCAAAAGCATATTACATAACAACGCGTTACTAATTTATTAACATAAACATATATATGGATGGATGGCTGAGTGGTCAGGCCATTAACATAAAAAAATTTCTCATCTTTCAAGTAACTACAAATCCTGCAATTCACAAATTATACTAAATCATGTTTTTCCTCTTGACATACTGGAGTTTTTTCTGATATTGGTTTTTTTTATCTTGTTAAATTGAGCTTTTCTTTCTAGAAATGAAAAGATTGTTCATCCGGATTGGATTGTAGAGAGGTGAACTACTTAAACAATTCTAAGCCAAATTTTAAGTGGGTTTGTTTTTACTATTAATGAAAGAGGACTGAAAATATGATGATGGTTGTGATGACAGTGAAGATAATGACAGAATAAACAAGTCAACTAATGGATTGATTAAGGCATTGATTAAGATGGGACAGTTCTGAGCAATACTGTTGTATCTTTCAAAATGTTGAAACCTAAACTATGTCTTCACCAGTGGCTAACGAAGCATAGAATCTCAATGAATCTGGAGTTTAATAAGCAATTTTATTCACTTCATTTTTAGCGTTCAAGCTGATAGAAGGCTGCCTATAGACAAATACAGGCTCTACTGTAAAGGATCTGAAACGAAGAAAAACGCTTTTGCAAACTTTCATTCAAAGACAGATAACTCAATAGACAGGTCAGCTGAAAAAGGCAGTTTTAGCGATGCACAAATGAATGCTCAGCAAAATACTGTTTCCTGTATAGATGATGATAAATTGTTTAATAATTTAGGTGATGATAAGGGAGACATGTTAATGGATGAGTATGATACACAAAATGAATCTGATGAACCCTATTTAATCGGGAGCGATACGGAAATACTTGGATATGAAGCAAATAATGAGGATGACGCTTTTGAGAGGAGTGCCATTGGAAGAGAAGCTTCTAGTGAATTAAAAATAGACGCTGAGTGCCATGATGGAGGAGAAGGCGTAGTTGAAACAGGATATGATGTGGTGAATTATGAAGGACGTGGAGATAGAATGAAAAATAATAAAACAAGTGAAAGCAACCAGGTTACCTTACCGAACCTGACAAAACACGATTATACTAACACTTCGCCTTCAAAAGGGATGGGGAAGGCAGGAGATCCTGGATTTATGAATGAGTTTTATTCCAACTCACGGCTTCATCACCTTTCGATGTGGAAAAGTGAATTAAAACGGTTTGCAACGATGATTCACAAAGCATCTTCCAAGAAGGTTAATGTTAAAACATTGAACAAAAAGTCGGAACGATGCATCATGCACATTGATATGGATTCATTTTTTGTATCTGTGGCATTAAAGGAAAGACCGGAGCTTAAAGGAAAACCTGTTGCTGTATGTCATGCTTCTAAAGGTAACCTAGCTTGAATATTTTAGGTTGGATAAAAGGGACATAATGAAATTGGTTTTGATAGGTTTAGCAGTGATGTCTGCGTTAAGAGAGTTCATAGCACCATTTATTGTTAAGATGAATACGAGAGAGCGCATTCTGGTGGAATGCAGTCTAAAACTAACGATATGGTGAATGGATTTTAGTGTTCTGATTCTTAATTATTCTAAGAGGGATTTGGTTGAAATGATGTTTATCAAAAATAAAACTGTATTTATTCCAGGCGCCGCTACAGCCATGAACATGACCTCCATGTCCGAAATTGCCTCTTGCAGTTACGAAGCACGCAGCAAAGGTGTCCGTAATGGGATGTTTCTTGGCAATGCCCGTTCAAAATGTCCGGAGCTTGTTTGTGTCCCATATTACTTTGAAAGTTATCGGACGGTTTCGCAGAAGTTTTATGAAATTCTGGCTTCATATACAAGTGAAATCGAGGCTGTAAGCTGTGACGAGGCTCTTCTAGATATTTCAGATCTGATTCAAGATAGTGAGTAGTTTGACTTTATTATCTTTTTGCTCGACCAAGCTTGAGAAGAGGAATGTGTGTAAGAACTCCTATGAATGCAAATTAACTACCTTACCCCCTGCAAAAGGCTTCACCCTCAGTGTATATTATAGGAGTCAGTGTTCATACCAGGAGGTTCATGCTTTCAGTAGGAGTGAATGCTTTTATTCTTCATACATCTGTCTTGTTTCTTGTAGAACTAACCGCACTAGACCTTGCAATAAGAATTCGAACTGATGTGCTAAAAGCAACCGGTTGCACCGCTTCTGCAGGTATGGCACGTAACATTCTTTTGGCAAGAATGGCAACGAGAAAGGCCAAGCCGAATGGTCAGTTCCATCTGCAGAATGATGACATAAAGGAGTTTATAGGTATCCTCTTTATCCTCTCTATTACGTTTTTATTTAGCATCACTTTAATGAGAATCAAGTTTCAATAAACACAGTTGTTAACCTTGAATGAAGTATCCCCTCAATGAGCAAACGATGGCTGTAGTCGATACTATCATTGTCTATCATTCTAACCATATACATTCATATATTGTTATATAGTTCATAACATCCTTTCATAGGATATACGTATATAGGATATACCTGTATACCTGATTGGTCGTGTGACTCCGAATGTGGTAAGCGCGGGTTCGATCCCCCCGGTCGAGACTAAAAATTTACCATTGGGTAGCACCCTTATGGTTAGTATTTATACTCCATGTCACCCATTGCCTAATTAATTTAATTTATATATATCTATATATGTATCTCTTGGAGGAGAAGTTCATCTTGTCACTTTGATTTTTCAACCATGCGTGAGACACTGAAACAGACCCTCAAATACTAAATTGCATCTTGTTTCATATTTTCATGTTTTTTTCAGGTTGTCAGAAAGTCTCTGATTTACCAGGAGTTGGGTATTCTTTGAACTCAAAACTTGCTGAAATGGGAATTACAACCTGTGCGGAATTGAGGCAAGTTTCATTGCAGTATCTCCAAGCGAGGTTTGGCCCAAGAACAGGACAATCGTTATTTAATCATTGCCGAGGGACTGATGCCAGACAGTTGAAAACAGACCATGAGAGACAAAGTGTATCTGCTGAAATAAACTATGGGATTCGTTTTACTGAGGTATCATTGTATTGGATCTTGTTTTAAGCGCGTCATCAATGCTTGCAAACATTTCTGCATTCTCTATAGGCAAGGATGTCATAAATTGATCACATGCAATCACAGAATGATTACATGAAATTGCAAAACACATGCGCAATTGTAAATTGATCACATGCAACTGTAAAATGATCACATGCAACTGTAACATGATCATATGTATCTGTGAAATGATCACATGTAAATGCAGAATGATCACCTGCAACTGTAAAAGAATCACATGCAACTGTTATATGATCAAATGCAACTGTAAAATGATCACATGCAACTGTAAAATGTAGAATGATCACATGCAACTGTGAAATGATCACATGTAAATGCAGAATGATCAACTGCAACTGTAACTTGATCAGAGGTCTTGATTTATTTCGAAATATTTTTGCTCTTTACCCATGCAAACCTTTGAATATTTTACATTCTTTTTTATATTGATGTTTTCTGTTACATTTTAGCATCATGAATCACATTCATTTTTAAACGAATTGGCAAACGAAGTCCACGAAAGATTAACTTCAATTGACATGAAAGGTAGCAACATCACTCTCAAGGTATTTAAGTTTGATCTATTGTAGATATCTTTCCATTATTTCACAGGCTCAGTAAAAATTGAATCTTGGAGGTTTTTATCAATTCTAGTGGCATAATTTGTTTTGCGAAGATGTCTTGGCAAAAAATATTGTAAAAAGCCATGTTCCTGGAGGAGAAAGAAGATCTGCATTTTTCACCTATCATTGATGATGTTGGATTGTTGCCACAACTTGAAAAAACGTCGAAATTGATTTTTTGTTTATTTTTGCAGCTGATGGTACGTGCAAAAGGTGCACCGGAACCGCGAAAACATATGGGCCATGGATTATGCGACAACATATCGAAATCGATTACGATATCGCAACCTACTAACGATTCAAGCGTAATTGCGAAAGAGGCGATAAATTTGTTACAACAATTAAATGTTTGTGCTAGTGACATAAGAGGAATGGGTATCCAGGTATGTGTTTATGGTTGGATGCAAAATAATGCAATGGGATGTAATGTAATGTAATATAATGTGATTTAATATAATGTAATGTAACGCACAACGAGTCTCTTCTATTAATACATATTATATAAAAGATCATCTTTGTAATAAGACTTTAAGGCATAAATAATTCGTTAAAAATTTGCAGGTATCCAAACTGGTTCCCTTCGGATCAACTTCCAAAGCTGCAAAGACAATTGATTTTTCCCGGGCCAGGCCAGTAAATACTGATGTGACCCATACTGCATCAATAAACCCCATCGAAAACATCCAAGGGGCCTCCGGAAATGATTTTCAAGGCACGAAGAAAGAGCATGCATCCAAAGAGAAAAGTGCCGTGAAAAAGAAAGGGAGAAAGCCGAATCAGAAATCTAACAAGCCCGCCAAATTAACTGGCTCAACTATAACTAATTTTGTCAAAAGATTGCCTGTCTCTCACGGAATTAAGAACCGATTTCAAGCAGGTTGTTCGAGTTCAATCTCTGAGCCTCCTCTGCCTTGTCTGGGTTTTTCACCTGCAAAGAAAACGACTCATAACCAAATGACATCACACGATTTGCCGCCCATTTCAGAGATTGATCCAACCGTTTTTAACGAACTGCCAGATGATGTTAAAAAGAGTATTTCGGAAGCTTATAAACAAAGAAATCAAGTATTGGATCTCAAAGGTTGCTCTTTGAAAATGCCTAGGCTTGATTTGTCGCCAAGTAGCCGTTCAAAACGGCCTAGACGTAAAGGATTAGATTGGACTGGTACTGTAAATTTGGCGGATGGAAGGGAAGCGACGGATTGTCCAAATGAATCTGCTGAAATTACATCTAGGGACGAGGACATATTGAGTGAGTCTCGTATTGATCCTGAAGTCATGGAAGCGCTGCCTGAGGATCTCAGAAAAGAGGTTTTGCTTGGTATCAAACTGGAAAAAAGAAGGAATGAGAGGCAAAAGAAAGATGCTGGAGTCTGCATCACAAAAGAGAGCAAAAATGTAAATGAGAATGATGGCTCAACAAAAGACAAACAGGTAATTTTAAATGATTATGCACCACATTACTTATGATCGTACAATGAAAGATTACTGATCATTGATGGGTGCTAGAAGAGATGGATTTGTGTCGTCGAATCAATGGATGATAAATTTAATGCCAATCTATAACAAATGTTTTCATTGCAAACCGGCCGAGTTTTCTCTATTACCATTTCATTGATTGCTATTAAGAAGCCCTGCATTTTAAAGCACAATATAAGCTAGAAAGAAGAGTGTTCAATTCCTCTTATCATTGCGGTTTTTCTTGCCTCATCCCCTCCTATCCTTCATAGTCTGGGACGGTGGTTTCATCTTGGCTAAGTGTTCAAAATCTATAAATTGTGGGGCAATTGTTATGATAAATTGTAAGCATTTAATTGTAGTTGCTAACTTTGCATTCAAGCATATTTTGATTTGTATAGGACCGCCAAAAACATCCCAGGTTAAAAGAGAATGAGGCAGAGAATGTTGATGCCGAGAATGTTAACTGCATCGCAAAATATGCGGAATCGACACAATCTATCCCAGAAGCTATGGCGTCACAGTTGACTAGAAAGGTAGGCTTGTTGCCTCTGTTACAATAATTCTTTAAGCTTTCAACGTGGTTGAGGCTGTAATTATAACTAAACGATTGATGTTTTGCTCTTTATATTTATAGCAAATTCCTGCAATTTATGGCAAGACAAAATATGAAGAGGTGAAATTGTTAATTAAAGAATGGTTTAGTTCAACAGATGGTAGGTACCCGAAGAGCATTTGAAGTAGACAGAGGAATTGTTACGTGATTCTTTATTGCTTGGTTGAGCCATTAACACATCGTGTAATCAATGTAAAGAACAGACGAGACAGAATTTCACATTTACTCAATCATACGGAAACAATGCTTTGAATAGTTACTTGTACCGTTTGACACAGTCCTGCGTCTTACAGGGGAATATATATACATACTAATTACTCAGGACAAATGTAAGCTATTAAAACGTTTCGACTTTCTTCTTGATATTTAAAAATTTCTAAGTCGTAGAGCTTATGAAAGTTTTAAATATATATAAACATTTGTAGATTGGGATGGGGAACAATGCGAGAAAAATACTAATGTATTTTTTTGTCTTTTTTTTAACCAACTTTTTAGAATCAGTAAAGTTGTCTCTAGCTAATACAGACGATAACTTCTACCTGAGTCTTTCAAATTCAATGTCTCTTTGATTTCATTTCGTTATTTTCCCTTATAGTACATGAGTACTTGTGTTGAAGTATCTTGTTCGTTTTTAGATCCCCTTTTTGAAGACAGGGAAGAGTTCGTAAAGTATTTAGAAAGTCTTGTTGATTACAAAAATCTAGAGCAAGCATATCTACTTCTCAAGCTCTTCAAAAGGTAATGCTTCTCCTTGATTTTAACTTTAATTTTGTTAGTTTTTGTTGAGATTTTATGCATTCTCCCTCGTCATGAACTACGTCAAATAGTTCCCTCAAACTCCGGTTATTCTTATGCCATTTTAATTTCCCATTCTGAATAATTTCCGACTCCTTTCAGACTCATTCAGTAGCATTTATAAGAAGAAATTAATCACTAGAAAAGCAATGCAAGCGTAATGTCTAAGCATGATTCTATACAACACAACAGAAAAGAAGTTCAGCATAGTCCTCTATCGGTGAATATTTCATTGTACTAAGACTTATGCTTTGTGTTTGTAGACTGTCTTCGAAGTCATTAGAATGGACAAGATGCTGGGAGGAGTTAGATCTTCGATTTGGTCTTTTTGTTAAAGAACGTTATGGTGCAAAATTATGCATTTAACAAAGATATCACAATTTTAATTTGATAAATAAAAGGCGTTCCAATATCACGCCATTGACGCATTAGATGAAAGTCAATGAAATTGAAAATGGTCCCTTCACATGGAAAATCACAGAATGAACGATGATGACATGTAATAAAATGACAAAATAATAATTAATGATAGCACCTTTGGCTCTCCTCAAACCAATTCCAATCAAAGCCCTCAATCCATTTACCCCTAACATTTATCCAGCCCCTTTATCTTTGTTTTCCAATGCTGCAGCTGACGTTTTTTCATTCCATATCAATCCTCGAGTAAATTTAAAGGTTCATGGAGAGGTTCCTTGTTTTCATTTCATCGCATTCTATACTTTTTGGCCAAAAATTGGCACATTTTTGGACCTGATATTATGGCATCAAAAATGCATTTTTGGTATCAATCAATTTTTGGCAAAAATGCAAGCCTATAGCCTTACTTTTTCGCAAAAAAATTGGAATTTTTTGACCTGATATTTTGGCATAAAAAAATGCAATCTTAGTATCAATCGAATTTGGGCAAAAATCCAAGCCTATAGCCTTACTTTTTGGCAAAAAATTGGCAATTTTTTGGACCTGATATTTTGGCATCGAAATGATGCAATTTTGGTATCAATCAATTTTGGCCAAAAATGCAAGCCTATAGCCTTACTTTTTGGCCAAAAATTGGCACTTTTTTCGACCTGATATTTTGGCTTCAAAATAATGCAATATTGATATCAATCAATTTGAGGCAAACATGCAAGCCTATAGCCTTACTTTTTGGCCAAAAATTGGCACATTTTTTGACCTGATATTTTGGCATGAAAATGATGCAATTTTGTTATCAATCATTTTTGGGCAAAAATGCAAGCCTATAGCCTTACTGTTCGGCCAAAAATTGGCGGTTTTGTGTACCTGATATTTTTGTATAAAAATAATGCAATTTTGGTATCAATCAATTTTGGGCAACAATCCAAGCCTATAGCCTTAATTTTTGGCCTAAAATTGGCACTTTTTTCGCCTGATATTTTGGCATCAGAATAATGCAATTTTGGTATCAATCAATTTTTGGCAAAAATGCAAGCCTATAGCCTTACTTTTTGGCCAAAAATTGGCACTTTTTTCGACCTGATATTTTGGCTTCAAAATAATGCAATGTTGATATCAATCAATTTGAGGCAAACATGCAAGCCTATAGCCTTACTTTTTGGCCAAAAATTGGCACATTTTTGGACCTGGTATTTTGGCATCAAGGAAATGCAATGTTGATATAAATCAATTTGAGGCAAACATGCAAGCCTATAGCCTTACATTTGGCCCAAAATTGGCACAATTTTCGACCTGATATTTTGGTATCAAAATAATGCAATGTTGATATCAATCAATTTGAGGCAAACATGCAAGCCTATAGCCTTAATTTTTGGCCTAAAATTGGCACTTTTTTCGCCTGATATTTTGGCATCAGAATAATGCAATTTTGGTATCAATCAATTTTTGGCAAAAATGCAAGCCTATAGCCTTACTTTTTGGCCAAAAATTGGCACTTTTTTCGACCTGATATTTTGGCTTCAAAATAATGCAATGTTGATATCAATCAATTTGAGGCAAACATGCAAGCCTATAGCCTTACTTTTTGGCCAAAAATTGGCACATTTTTGGACCTGGTATTTTGGCATCAAGGAAATGCAATGTTGATATAAATCAATTTGAGGCAAACATGCAAGCCTATAGCCTTACATTTGGCCCAAAATTGGCACAATTTTCGACCTGATATTTTGGTATCAAAATACTGCAATGTTGATATCAATCAATTTGAGGCAAACAGGCAAGCCTATAGCCTTACTTTTGGCCCAAAATTGGCACATTTTTTGACCTGATATTTTGGCATGAAAATGATGCAATTTTGTTATCAATCATTTTTGGGAAAAATGCAAGCCTATAGCCTTACTGTTCGGCCAAAAATTGGCGGTTTTGTGTACCTGATATTTTTGTATAAAAATAATGCAATTTTGGTATCAATCAATTTTGGGCAACAATCCAAGCCAATAGCCTTAATTTTTGGCCTAAAATTGGCACTTTTTTCGCCTGATATTTTGGCATCAGAATAATGCAATTTTGGTATCAATCAATTTTTGGCAAAAATGCAAGCCTATAGCCTTACTTTTTGGCCAAAAATTGGCACTTTTTTCGACCTGATATTTTGGCTTCAAAATAATGCAATGTTGATATCAATCAATTTTGGGCAACAATCCAAGCCTATAGCCTTACTTTTTGGCAAAAATTTGGCACTTTTTTCGACCTGATATTTTGGCTTCAAAATAATGCAATGTTGATATCAATCAATTTTGGCCAAAAATCAAAGCCTATAGCCTTACTTTTTGGCAAAAATAAGGCAGTTTTTTTGGACCTGATATTTTCGCTTGAAAATAATGCAATTTTGTTATCAATCATTTTTGGGCAAAAGTGCAAGCCCATAGCCTCACTTTTTGGCCCAAAATTGGCATAATTTTCGACCTGATATTTTGGCTTTTAAATAATTCAATGTTGATATCAATCAATTTTGGGCAAAAATGCAAGCCTATAGCCTTACTTTTTGGCCCAAATTTGGCACTTTTTTTCGACCTGATATTTTGGCTTCAAAATAATGCAATGTTGATATCAATCAATTTTGGCCAAAAATCCAAGCCTATAGCCTTACTTTTTGGCCAAGAATTTGCACATTTTGGACCTGGTATTTTGGCATCAAGAAAATGCATTCTTGGTATCAATCAATTTTGGGCAAAATTGCAAGCCTATAGCCTTACTATTTGGCCAAAAAAGGCAGTTTTTTGGACCTGATACTTTGGCATCAAAATAATGGAGTTTTGTTATCAATCAATTTTTGGCAAAAATGCAAGCCTATAGCCTTACTTTTTGGCCAAAAATTGGCACTTTTTTCGACCTCATATTTTGGCTTCAAAATAATGCAATGTTGATATCAATCAATTTTGGCCAAAAATCCAAGCCTATAGCCTTACTTTTTGGCCAAAATTTGGCACTTTTTTCGACCTGATATTTTGGTTCAAAATAATGCAATGTTGATATCAATCAATTTTGGCCAAAAATCCAAGCCTTACTTTTTGGCAAAAATAAGGCAGTTTTTTTGGACCTGATATTTTCGCTTGAAAATAATGCAATTTTGTTATCAATCATTTTTGGGCAAAAGTGCAAGCCTATAGCCTCACTTTTTGGCCCAAAATTGGCATAATTTTCGACCTGATATTTTGGCTTTTAAATAATTCAATGTTGATATCAATCAATTTTGGGCAAAAATGCAAACCTATAGCCTTACTTTTTGGCCCAAATTTGGCACTTTTTTTCGACCTGATATTTTGGCTTCAAAATAATGCAATGTTGATATCAATCAATTTTGGCCAAAAATCCAAGCCTTACTTTTTGGCAAAAATAAGGCAGTTTTTTTGGACCTGATATTTTCGCTTGAAAATAATGCAATTTTGTTATCAATCATTTTTGGGCAAAAGTGCAAGCCTATAGCCTCACTTTTTGGCCCAAAATTGGCATAATTTTCGACCTGATATTTTGGCTTTTAAATAATTCAATGTTGATATCAATCAATTTTGGGCAAAAATGCAAACCTATAGCCTTACTTTTTGGCCCAAATTTGGCACTTTTTTTCGACCTGATATTTTGGCTTCAAAATAATGCAATGTTGATATCAATCAATTTTGGCCAAAAATCCAAGCCTATAGCCTTACTTTTTGGCCAAGAATTTGCACATTTTGGACCTGGTATTTTGGCATCAAGAAAATGCATTCTTGGTATCAATCAATTTTGGGCAAAATTGCAAGCCTATAGCCTTACTATTTGGCCAAAAAAGGCAGTTTTTTGGACCTGATACTTTGGCATCAAAATAATGGAGTTTTGTTATCAATCAATTTTTGGCAAAAATGCAAGCCTATAGCCTTACTTTTTGGCCCAAAATTGGCACAATTTTCGACCTGATATTTTGGCTTCAAAATGATGCAATGTTGATATCAAACAATTTTGGCCAAAAAGCCAGGCCTATAGCCTTACTTTTTGGCCAAAAATTGGCACATTTTTGACCTGATATTTTGGCATGATAATGATGCAATTTTGTTATCAATCAATTTTGGGCAAAAATGCAAGCCTATAGCCTCACTTTTTGGCCTAAAATTGGCAGTTTTTTGTACCTGATATTTTTGTATGAAATAATGCAATTTTGTTATCAATCAATTTTGGGCAACAATCCAAGCCTATAGCCTTAATTTTTGGCCTAAAATTGGCACTTTTTTCGCCTGATATTTTGGCATCAGAATAATGCAATTTTGGTATCAATCAATTTTGGGCAAAAATGCAAGCCTATAGCTTTAATTTTTGGCCTAAAATTGGCACTTTTTTCGCCTGATATTTTGGCATCAGAATAATGCAATTTTGGTATCAATCAATTTTTGGCAAAAATGCAAGCCTATAGCCTTACTTTTTGGCCAAAAATTGGCACTTTTTTCGACCTGATATTTTGGCTTCAAAATAATGCAATGTTGATATCAATCAATTTTGGCCAAAAATCCAAGCCTATAGCCTTACTTTTTGGCCAAAATTTGGCACTTTTTTCGACCTGATATTTTGGCTTCAAAATAATGCAATGTTGATATCAATCAATTTTGGCCAAAAATCCAAGCCTATAGCCTTACTTTTTGGCAAAAATAAGGCAGTTTTTTTGGACCTGATATTTTCGCTTGAAAATAATGCAATTTTGTTATCAATCATTTTTGGGCAAAAGTGCAAGCCTATAGCCTCACTTTTTGGCCCAAAATTGGCATAATTTTCGACCTGATATTTTGGCTTTTAAATAATTCAATGTTGATATCAATCAATTTTGGGCAAAAATGCAAGCCTCTAGCCTTACTTTTTGGCCCAAATTTGGCACTTTTTTTCGACCTGATATTTTGGCTTCAAAATAATGCAATGTTGATATCAATCAATTTTGGCCAAAAATCCAAGCCTATAGCCTTACTTTTTGGCCAAGAATTTGCACATTTTGGACCTGGTATTTTGGCATCAAGAAAATGCATTCTTGGTATCAATCAATTTTGGGCAAAATTGCAAGCCTATAGCCTTACTATTTGGCCAAAAAAGGCAGTTTTTTGGACCTGATACTTTGGCATCAAAATAATGGAGTTTTGTTATCAATCAATTTTTGGCAAAAATGCAAGCCTATAGCCTTACTTTTTGGCCAAAAATTGGCACTTTTTTCGACCTGATATTTTGGCTTCAAAATAATGCAATGTTGATATCAATCAATTTTGGCCAAAAATCCAAGCCTATAGCCTTACTTTTTGGCCAAAATTTGGCACTTTTTTCGACCTGATATTTTGGTTCAAAATAATGCAATGTTGATATCAATCAATTTTGGCCAAAAATCCAAGCCTTACTTTTTGGCAAAAATAAGGCAGTTTTTTTGGACCTGATATTTTCGCTTGAAAATAATGCAATTTTGTTATCAATCATTTTTGGGCAAAAGTGCAAGCCTATAGCCTCACTTTTTGGCCCAAAATTGGCATAATTTTCGACCTGATATTTTGGCTTTTAAATAATTCAATGTTGATATCAATCAATTTTTGGTAAAAATGCAAGCCTATAGCCTTACTTTTTGGCCCAAATTTGGCACTTTTTTTCGACCTGATATTTTGGCTTCAAAATAATGCAATGTTGATATCAATCAATTTTGGCCAAAAATCCAAGCCTATAGCCTTACTTTTTGGCCAAGAATTTGCACATTTTGGACCTGGTATTTTGGCATCAAGAAAATGCATTCTTGGTATCAATCAATTTTGGGCAAAATTGCAAGCCTATAGCCTTACTATTTGGCCAAAAAAGGCAGTTTTTTGGACCTGATACTTTGGCATCAAAATAATGGAGTTTTGTTATCAATCAATTTTTGGCAAAAATGCAAGCCTATAGCCTTACTTTTTGGCCCAAAATTGGCACAATTTTCGACCTGATATTTTGGCTTCAAAATGATGCAATGTTGATATCAAACAATTTTGGCCAAAAAGCCAGGCCTATAGCCTTACTTTTTGGCCAAAAATTGGCACATTTTTGACCTGATATTTTGGCATGATAATGATGCAATTTTGTTATCAATCAATTTTGGGCAAAAATGCAAGCCTATAGCCTCACTTTTTGGCCTAAAATTGGCAGTTTTTTGTACCTGATATTTTTGTATGAAATAATGCAATTTTGTTATCAATCAATTTTGGGCAACAATCCAAGCCTATAGCCTTAATTTTTGGCCTAAAATTGGCACTTTTTTCGCCTGATATTTTGGCATCAGAATAATGCAATTTTGGTATCAATCAATTTTGGGCAAAAATGCAAGCCTATAGCTTTAATTTTTGGCCTAAAATTGGCACTTTTTTCGCCTGATATTTTGGCATCAGAATAATGCAATTTTGGTATCAATCAATTTTTGGCAAAAATGCAAGCCTATAGCCTTACTTTTTGGCCAAAAATTGGCACTTTTTTCGACCTGATATTTTGGCTTCAAAATAATGCAATGTTGATATCAATCAATTTTGGCCAAAAATCCAAGCCTATAGCCTTACTTTTTGGCCAAAATTTGGCACTTTTTTCGACCTGATATTTTGGCTTCAAAATAATGCAATGTTGATATCAATCAATTTTGGCCAAAAATCCAAGCCTATAGCCTTACTTTTTGGCAAAAATAAGGCAGTTTTTTTGGACCTGATATTTTCGCTTGAAAATAATGCAATTTTGTTATCAATCATTTTTGGGCAAAAGTGCAAGCGTATAGCCTCACTTTTTGGCCCAAAATTGGCATAATTTTCGACCTGATATTTTGGCTTTTAAATAATTCAATGTTGATATCAATCAATTTTGGGCAAAAATGCAAGCCTCTAGCCTTACTTTTTGGCCCAAATTTGGCACTTTTTTTCGACCTGATATTTTGGCTTCAAAATAATGCAATGTTGATATCAATCAATTTTGGCCAAAAATCCAAGCCTATAGCCTTACTTTTTGGCCAAGAATTTGCACATTTTGGACCTGGTATTTTGGCATCAAGAAAATGCATTCTTGGTATCAATCAATTTTGGGCAAAATTGCAAGCCTATAGCCTTACTATTTGGCCAAAAAAGGCAGTTTTTTGGACCTGATACTTTGGCATCAAAATAATGGAGTTTTGTTATCAATCAATTTTTGGCAAAAATGCAAGCCTATAGCCTTACTTTTTGGCCCAAAATTGGCACTTTTTTCGACCTGATATTTTGGCTTCAAAATAATGCAATGTTGATATCAATCAATTTTGGCCAAAAATCCAAGCCTATAGCCTTACTTTTTGGCCAAAATTTGGCACTTTTTTCGACCTGATATTTTGGTTCAAAATAATGCAATGTTGATATCAATCAATTTTGGCCAAAAATCCAAGCCTTACTTTTTGGCAAAAATAAGGCAGTTTTTTTGGACCTGATATTTTCGCTTGAAAATAATGCAATTTTGTTATCAATCATTTTTGGGCAAAAGTGCAAGCCTATAGCCTCACTTTTTGGCCCAAAATTGGCATAATTTTCGACCTGATATTTTGGCTTTTAAATAATTCAATGTTGATATCAATCAATTTTTGGTAAAAATGCAAGCCTATAGCCTTACTTTTTGGCCCAAATTTGGCACTTTTTTTCGACCTGATATTTCTGCTTCAAAATAATGCAATGTTGATATCAATCAATTTTGGCCAAAAATCCAAGCCTATAGCCTTACTTTTTGGCCAAGAATTTGCACATTTTGGACCTGGTATTTTGGCATCAAGAAAATGCATTCTTGGTATCAATCAATTTTGGGCAAAATTGCAAGCCTATAGCCTTACTATTTGGCCAAAAAAGGCAGTTTTTTGGACCTGATACTTTGGCATCAAAATAATGGAGTTTTGTTATTAATCAATTTTTGGCAAAAATGCAAGCCTATAGCCTTACTTTTTGGCCCAAAATTGGCACAATTTTCGACCTGATATTTTGGCTTCAAAATGATGCAATGTTGATATCAAACAATTTTGGCCAAAAAGCCAGGCCTATAGCCTTACTTTTTGGCCAAAAATTGGCACATTTTTGACCTGATATTTTGGCATGATAATGATGCAATTTTGTTATCAATCAATTTTGGGCAAAAATGCAAGCCTATAGCCTCACTTTTTGGCCAAAAATTGGCAGTTTTTTGTACCTGATATTTTTGTATGAAATAATGCAATTTTGGTATCAATCAATTTTGGGCAACAATCCAAGCCTATAGCCTTAATTTTTGGCCTAAAATTGGCACTTTTTTCGCCTGATATTTTGGCATCAGAATAATGCAATTTTGGTATCAATCAATTTTGGGCAAAAATGCAAGCCTATAGCCTTAATTTTTGGCCTAAAATTGGCACTTTTTTCGCCTGATATTTTGGCTTCACAATGATGCAATGTTGATATCAATCATTTTTGGGCAAAAATACAAGCCTATAGCCTCACTTTTTGGCCCAAAATTTGCACATTTTTTGACCTGATATTTTGGCATGAAAATGATGCAATTTTGTCATCAATCAATTTTGGGCAAAAATACAAGCCTATAGCCTTACTTTTTGGCCCAAATTTGGCACTTTTTTTCGACCTGATATTTTGGCTTCAAAATAATGGAATGTTGATATCAATCAATTTTGGCCAAAAATCCAAGCCTATAGCCTTACTTTTTGGCCAAGAATTTGCACATTTTGGACCTGGTATTTTGGCATCACGAAAATGCATTCTTGGTATCAATCAATTTTGGGCAAAATTGCAAGCCTATAGCCTTACTGTTTGGCCAAAAATTGTCACTTTTTTGGATCTGATATTTTGGCATGAAAATGATGCAATTTGGGTATCAATCAATTTTGAGCAAAAATGAGAGACGAAAGGCTGATTTTTTGGTTGAAGTTTCTCCTTTTTATGATCTCATCTTTACTAGAAATCGAAAATCCACTAAATTTCCCGTGGGATAGGTAATGGAAGGAGGAGTTTTAGGCAAATAATGGTAGGTGGAAATGAAGAATAAAATTTGGTTAGAAAATATCTTTGATATACATAACAGTTTAGATATGTACAGGAACTACTATATGATAAAACATTGTTTTAACTAAGGTTACAAAGTTGTAGTGCTCTCATAACTAATTTGAACCTACGTTTGCAAGAAGTTTGGCTAAAAGGATCCTTTATGTCAAGAGACAAGGAAGCAGGCATTGTTATTTTCTTACTCAAGATTGGTGTCTTTGCAGCTATTAAGCTGCCCCACTCTCGATGGAAGGACCTGTGTTCCAGAGGACCTCCTCTGTGAAGTAATTTACGATTCCTGGATCATTGGACAGTCAACTTACCATAATATCCCGCAGAATGTGGTTCAGAGTACGGTATCGAACCGTAGGCTCTTATGCTTAAATCTAAATCTTTGGGGTGAAAGGTGCTTGAAAGAGATCAAAGGGTAGAAGACAAAGGTCAAAGGTTACTCATTGACCAAATATTCAAAATTTGTAGGTTCTTTTTAGCGGGTTTGTAAAGTACTTGTTTAAACGTTTAAAGATACTTTGTTATGAAGTCTTTACTGATATCAATTGTAGCATAAATACTATTACGTCACTACTGCTTATAACAAAATACGATAGGCTATGATTGTTCATCTTTTTAACAAGCTTTGGTTTTCCCTTTTAGGATCAAAAGTAACATTAGAAATAGCCCATGGAGTTCACTGGGGAGTTTCTGATTTGTATTGTGCGCAGATATGGAATGTCCAAGTTTGGTATTTAGAAGGCCACTTAGGAAACTGCTGATAATAATAATGAAATCCTCTAGAATTAACTAAGTTCTGATTATTACATTAGTCTTAAAGTATTTGACGGGCTTAAAGTATTCCCTTGTTCTCAGCAGCACAATCGAAGCTGGATGCATTTTTAATAAAAGAATAGTCTTAGTTTTCATCCAACTGATGAATTCTTAATGACGTTATCGAGGTGTTTTGCTATCCAACTTAAATAAAGTTAATGAACTACCTTTAACGATAACTGATTGATCTCATAAAATATAAACTAAGCAGGCATTAAATAACAACAAAACCTAAGAAAAGTAAACAGAGCTGACAAGTTACCAACCATCATTTTAAAATTCATACAGGAACTATAAACTAAAACAAAACTAACATCTTCTCACAGGATAGATGAGAGAATGATGTCAATCACTCATAATCTCGAAAGATGGATCAGAGATTGATACCAAACGTTGGTCCTAATTTGAGTAGAGTATCTGGGTAGAGATAGTCCTCAAATACGCAAAAAAGCTCAAATCAGAAAAAGGATTATGGGTACCTCTGAAGCATGCTGGGTAGGGATGTATTTTTAGACTGAAAGAGAATTCTCCCTTACCAAGGGTAGATTTTCATCTGAAAGCTGGTCAATAGTTGCCTTGATACTTTTCATAATCTTCATCCTATGACCAACAGCCTGAACTCCAATATCTTTCAATTCTTCTTCAGTAATTTTCAGAATCTGTCTTGTTGTGACAAAGTTTTTGGTGGTAAAATTATCGAGATATTGTCCCATTCGAATGGAGTCCAGCCACTCTTTCAATGTAGTCATTGAGGCGTAATCTAAGTTTTCGTCCCTGCAATAAACATCGAGATGTTTTAAGATAAAAATGAAAGAAGTTGGGAACGCACTGAATTCTCACCTCTTATAGATGGAAATTTCCATTTAGACAGAGGTCAGAAAGATGCTAAACCTTCCTCCGGCCTAATGGCTCAAATTCACCACCCTTTCTCATTTAACAAAAGAAAACAGGCAGTGATTTGGATATGGTTGTGTAATTCCTATTGTTTTTCAGTGGCCAAAATCACGGCTGCCAGCCGTAGAACCGTGATCTTTTCCTGACTCTGCCTGTACAGCATACAAAGGGCATACTAAACAGGCAACTTTTTATGTCTTAAATGAGAATAAAACTCTAAACATGTAAGTAACTGGCATCTTGTTAGCTGCATGCAGGTCGCAGGCTCCTTATCAAAGTCTAATCCAATAAAACAAACCTTTTCGTGACGACAGAAGCTTCTTGTTTCAAAAGTTCAGGATTCCGAATCCATTTATCAACAGTGTTGCGAATTTCACGGAACTTTGGTCGCTTAATTCTATCCTTCTGCCAACACGAAAGCATCAAGTCGTGAACAACTTTTGGACAACCCTGCAGAATCAATTAAAGGTTATGCAACTTGGGAACATTCAGCTTTAGCCTGACAACTTATCGCCATTAACAAATTATGGTAAGAAAGGCGAAAGATGGCAGTTCGTAGTCCAAAAGCTGCTTTGCTGAGATCAAACTTTCTTACAGTCGTTCAGCTAAAAAGTAAATCGTAGGTTGCAGCGACAGGCGACGCTGATAGCTATGGAAAAGATATCCACTCTCTTGAATGGAGAAATGCACGAATTCGCGTTAACACCTTGGCGAGAGGAGTCATCAACATAAATTGCAAGGGAAAGTAAGGAGTTCATGACCATCTAAGAGATGATGATGCTGCCTGCTGTTTGATTGGTCTCTTGCGTTAGAATTTAAAACCAATCAAAACGGGATTATTTTGAAGGGCCAATCAAAACTCATAAACCAAATATTCGAACAGAAAATTGTATCAACATCGGTAAGATCAAATGACCAATCAAAATTTACCATTGGAGGTGGCAGTCGGTAGCCAGACGCCAGTCTTTCGATCACCTAAATGAAAAAAAAACCAATTTACGAGAGTATTTTTTAAACTGTTTAATAACAAATAAACATTTGTAGAAAAGAAGAAACTGATATTGGAAAGGAAATAGAAAGATCATTCCTTGTTACAAAAAAGCAACAGTATTTTATTCAATGTTTATGTTAAGTTTTGACTTTTATAAATGATGATGCAACAGTGAAAATAGTAATAATAAACATGAACAGTTTTATAAGAAACGTCATGTACCTCATAGTTTCCCCAATCCCAATATGGCCGTTCACTATATGACATGATTTCCCAAAGCAAAATTCCATAGCTCCAAACATCTGAGGCTTGCGTGAATTTCTTGTATTGTATCGCTTCCGGAGATGTCCACCGAACTGGGATTTTTCCTCCCTAGGGGGCACAAATAATCTATAATTTTTGTATTCCTTTTAAAGAGTCGCGCCGTTTGTTATCAACTATGCAACGAAATATAATCGCATATTCTTGCAAGAGGATGAAAGGATGAAATACTTGGGCTAGTAAAATAAAGTTTTTCCAAATCAAGTTAAATATGACATGATCAGTACAGTTTAGCAATGGCGAGCATATTATGATTCTATTTGTGGAAAAAATGTCATCATTCTGAAGTCTTTATTTTCTGTATTTATTAATATTTTAACTGGCCTAAATAAAGCATTTATATGTGTCATCCCACTGAAAGAGCCTGTTTCAAATTTCAAAAGCAAATTCTTGATTCCTTGGAGATACTTAATTTTTGATTGATGTAGAAAGGCAATGCCATTACTTCTGTTTGTTTGTTTCTTTTTACATGTTAAACCAGGCTAAGTTTTTCTGGCAGCTTATCAGCTGATGCGGGCCTGGGGCGCTAAGGCCTGTGTCCTCAAGATTTCTCCTAAATACCCATTCACCGACCTTGGAAGGATGGACAGCTGGGTTGGCTGGACAGTATTGTGGAGAGAAGGAGTTCAGCTGTGATCTCGAACCTAATGCCTCTAGGCTTGTGGGTTTGCAGACCAGCGCCTTACCAACTCGTCGACTCCGCCGTCGACCAAATGAATCATTTATCTTCTTGAAAAGTAATCAATGTTGACACTAAACATTTGAAATGATATACAGCAATAGGCATACCGTTGTGTTATAAGCATCATCTTTACTCAACTCTCTACTCATTCCAAAATCAGCCACTTTGCAAACCATGTCTCCGCTAACTAAGATATTCCTAGCAGCCAAATCCTGGAAAGACAAAAAACGTTTAGGAAACATGGAGAACACATTTAAAAAGTAAAGCCCACATAGACACAATTTATCAATAGATAAGTATATGGTAGCAGAGGCGTGCCATTTTCTAGGGGTATCTTCTTTGTGGAAAATACAAAATTACGGGTATACAATTTCACCAAAGTGGGAATGCACATGGAATAATGGGTATGCATTTTGAGACAATAAGAAATTTGGAATCATCATATGTGTGAACTTGAAACAATGTGATGGATCTAGCATCTTTACGAACTATAATGTCCTTTTTTATTTTGTTACTCTGCACTGTTCCGCTTAGTGACACGGAATTATGGGTCCGATTTTTCAAATAATGACACGGAATCATGGCCTTTATTTTCTTCTAAAAGTGGCACTCGCATCATCTTTACCCTTGAAGATACCCCCCCCCCCTGAGAATTCGAAAAACGATGTGAAAAGTCAAACCAACAGAGTAAATAATATTGTTGCGAATACCTTATTCATATTAAAATTAATATCAATAATATACATTATTAATAGCGATAATTCATAATAATACATAAGCTGTGAAAAATAACCAACCCTGTGAACAAAACTGAGCTCAGCAAGATAGGTCATGCCAGACGAAACACCTCTTGCCATTCCTAAAAGTTGGATTGACGAGAATCGGCTATCGTTTTCCTGCAAAGGCAATTGACTTTTTAAATGTCATTCTTCTCCAGCTCTTTGGGAGACATAAATCTCCCATCTGGTACGAACTCTGGAAGAATCTGTTTATCTTTGGTGATGTAAAAATATCAAATTAACTTACAAGAAATGGTATTTTTATATGAGTGATTGAGAAACATGGTTTAAATTATTGGACAATATGTGTAAAAGATTACAATGATAAAACTGCTTTTAGTAAATATTCCAGAAAGACGAAACATATTTTCGTTTCGAAGACAATTTTCATTAAAGACAAAAGAAGAATTTATGTTTTTTAGATGAAGATATCTATCATTGGAAGCCATTACATGCTTGTGGATTTGAAGGAAATGAATATGGCGTCACTATAAAATTAAGTGGTTTTTTACCCGTAAATAGGTTTCCAAGGATCCATTGCTCATATACTCAATAACAATCATGATTGGTTTATCTGAAACATAAATAGAAAGATCTCACTAACGGCCATAGTGAACTGAAAAGAAATGCATGTTACAGTGAATTGGACCTTACTGTTTTAAAAAATACAATACAGCAATGGATTCGAGCTTAAAGCTGGTTTAAATCCACGAGAGTAATGACAAATATCACCGTGTGTCCTGCATCGATAATTAAGAAAGATATCAACAGATACCACCGTACATCCGACTTCAAAAAACAACCTAGACAGACATGACATACATCAACGTACCTCTATGAATAACACCTTCTAGACCAACGACATTTGGGTCATCAAACTGCCCCATGTATACTGATTCACTAAGGAAATCATCGCTAGCCTTCTTCGACGCATTTCCCTAAAATTAGATCAAAATACTGAATCATCTATTTTGATAAATTCGTCATTAGCTCGATACTTAGTTGCAGGGCTTAAAGATTCTTGGAAACACCGGCAAGGCAACTGAAGCGTTTTGAGAAAGTCCTACCTTTAGTATTTTGACAGCAACAATCATTTCATCTTCTAGAGGGCGCTGCAAAGTACCTTTGTAAACGTCACCAAATTCCCCTGAAATTTAAAACTGCATTATTATCAAAGATCATAATAAAGGGGTAAAAAGTGCCTGAGCCCTAGTTTGCAGAGTATGGCCGATCTTGACAAGATCTTGGGTGCGTCAACAGTCCAACACCTCAGGTGCGGGTGCGCTGAAACCGTACAAAAATCGTAAGGTGCACCACTACACTATGGGTACCACAGCACAAACATAAAAACTTCAAAAACCGAGGGGCGCCCTGGTGCGCTATTATAGGCATTTAATAATAATCTTGGATGCGCCATTGCCATACTCTGCATTCTGGCCTGAGCATAAGCAATGTGTTGACCAAAATTCAGAAATTGCAGAACACGATTTCAAAGTATAAACTTATCTTTTAGCAACCTAAATGAATTCAATATCAAAAGACTTAAATTGGCATTAATAACATATTGTAGGGTGTTGGTATTATTGATTACAAATAACATTTGAAATGGTGAAAAGGTGCGCCTGATTCTTCTTTTGCCTTAAACAATATGAGCTGCCACATCTCGTTCTTGGAATGTTTAAGGTAGAGAACCAACTTTTTCTGCCTTTTTAAACTCTTGTGAGTTAACGAGTCTGATACTGAGCGGGAAATTAAACTTTGCAAATTTCACATGAAAGTTTCGGTTCAGAAACACTTACCGCCCCCAATAATATGATCTAATTCAATCCAATTCCTCTCAAGTTCATTTGCAAATTCTCTTACTGCATCAGTAACATCTTGATAAGTTGTTGGCTCAACATAGACACGGCGACCACCAGACTTTGATATTTTAACTGTCGAGGAAATCATGAAAAAGGGGGTTATCAGGGTGCACGATGCTACAAGTTCTATTGCACTTCTTATGTATTTCATGATTTGTTCATGTTGTTATATTATGTTATGTTATGTTATGTTATGTTATGTTATGTTATGTTATGTTATGTTATGTTATGTTATGTTATGTTATGTTATGTTATGTTATGCTATGTTATGATATGTTTTGTTATGTTATGTTTTGTTTTGCAATGTTATGTTATGTTATGTTATGTATGTTATGTTATGTTATGTTATGTTATGTTATGTTATGTTATGTTATGTTGTGTTGTGTTATGTTGTGTTGTGTTATGTTATTTCATGTTATGTTATGTTATGTCATGTTGTGTTATGTTGTTATGTATGTTATGTTATGTTATGTTATGTTATGTTATGTTATGTTATGTTATGTTATGTTATGTTATGTTATGTTATGTTATGTTATGTTATGTATGTTATGTTATGTTGCGTTATGTTATTTCATGATATGTTATGTTATGTTATGTTATGTTATGTTATGTTATGTTATGTTATGTATGTTATGTTATGTATGTTATGTTATGTTATGTTATGTATGCTATGTTATGCTATGTTATGTTATGTTATGTTATGTATGTTATGTTATGTATGTTATGTTATGTTGCGTTATGTTATTTCATGATATGTTATGTTATGTTATGTTAAGTTATGTTATGTTATGTTATGTTATGTTATGTTTTGTTACGTTTTGTTTTGTTATGTTATGTTATGTTATGTTATGTTATGTTATGTTACATTACGTTACATCTTTTTGAAAATCAAAGTCTATTACTTACCAGTCCCATCTTCTAACCGCACAGTCTGGAGATGACGTGGGTGGCGTCTAATAAAAAAATCATAAATTTAAAAAACGAAATCATAATATAATCAACAAGAGTGCAAAATGATTTTATGGTGGCAAGTGAATAAAAACGAAACGAAATGAGAAATAACAAACCTTTTGTAGAAGATGACAATGAGGATGATGGCAATAACAATGATAATCCCAAAAGCGATACAAACTCCAATGACAGTCGATAGTGGAATTCCTGTGGGAAAATCCTTTGTTTTTTAAAGAGCAAAATTTAAAAGATGACCAAGTTCGAAGTTACTTGGAGAGATGATGGTAAAGATGAGAAATTGTCATTGGTTGAGATTGAGTTAACGTGACCTCTTTCAATTGCATGTCAATCAACTTAACCCTTTCGCAACCGTATTTATTTTCATTTAACTGTAAACACCTGTATAATTCTACGCTTTTCAGGGGGTAGCATAGTCAAATAGCTTGAGTGAAAGCGTATTAGAAATCTGCCATTTAGATCATTTACAATATTTTGTACTTAACCCCCTTAAAAATGATCTTTACCGGTGTTTGTAGCTGGGCCATATGGCCTGTCCAGGGGTGAAAAAGTTAAACAAAATAAATTGATGCTTCTGTAATACCAGATACAATTGAAAATGGAGTTAAAAAACGTGTGGAAATTGAATAGAATTATTTACCTTTCGCTTTCCCTTCTATTGCAAACTCAATCGTTTCTTCCTTTGAAAATCCTGCACTTGTGTGAGATTTAACCTTAAAAAAATTAATAAAATGACCAACATTTATTTCCTTTTCTTTTCAGAACATTTTGCAAATATTGTATTTTTTAGATATCTTAGCTTTAATTTTCTTATTAAGTATTTATTCCTGTAAGTAACGTTTTTATTGTATTTTTAAATGGATTTATTGTATTTTTAAATGGAGGGCCCCTTGAAAACCAACCTTTGTTGAAAGGTCACCCTCCCTAAATGATTGAAAATGAAAAAAAAGATTTTATTTGAAAAACGATAGAATGATAGACTATTAAAGTAAAGGAGAAAGCATGGTAGCTGATAAAAGAAACAGATAACTGTAGTAATAAAAATGTTGATGGTATTTCAAGACTAGCCTAGCCATACTCACAGATATTTTATACTCCTGTTTCTTTTCTTGCTGTGTGATACTGTAATTACTGCCTTTAGAAAAGAATCCTGGTTTCCCGTTTATGACAATGAAATAACGCAGATCAGGGCCTCCTTTTGCTGCAGGCACTTCCCACTTAATTGTCACAGAGCCATCGTCATTCCGGATTGCCTTCAAGCTCAGAACCGAGGAAGGCACTGGGAAAGAAATCATGATTAAAGCCATTATAGTTTTAGTTTCGAGGAACAAAAGTAAAACAAAATGTAAAAATAGTTCAAATTTAATAAAAAGCGTTATTCCAACTCAAATACTGTACTTACATCCTGAAAGTGTCTTGAAGTGGGTTCTAACAAAATTCCTTATCTCTAGTGCCTTTGTAACATTATTTTCAGCAAAAACTGTGATGTCATAGGGTGTATATGTCTTCAAATTTGTCAGGTTTAAACTCAGGTTTGCAGTGACATGAACATTGATATCACACTGCTTGCAATTGACTTCATACAACACAGAATCACCAGTACCAGCATTCTCTGGAGGGTTCCATGTAATCATGGCCCATTCTGATCTGATCACTGTCACGTTTAATGCCCTCGGTTGACTTGGTGGTGCTGCAAAGCAAAACAAAGTGCGTTAATCACTATACATAAAGTCCTCTTCATAATGTCAGATTATGACTCTTTTCTTGTCATCGCCCTTGTCATCAGCGTTATTTCAAGACAGTGATTCCCAAGTTCTGAATCAAAAGATCATGAAATCGCAATGGCTACAGTTTACCTTCACATTCAGTTTGATACGGTACAGCAGCTGCCACAGGGCGAAAAAATCCATCCTGGCATTCACATAGGCTCTTTCTTGGCAATAATCCCTCTTTGACATTTTTTGTACATTGTAGGCATGGCCCATTTCCAGCAAATTGTTTAAAAGTTTTTGGTGGACAACCTAAGGTTGAAGTGACAAACATTATTAAAAATTCACATCTTAATTCAAAAGAAGAAAATTTGTGCTGTTAACTGCTAAAGCAAGAAATTAAATATCCGATTGGGTATTAGATTCCAGTCTAAACACTGTTTTAGAGCTTTTTAGTTTCACCATATTCTTCAAATTTCATCATCTAGAAACTTTTTAGACAAGACAGTAAATGATAGCTTAATGAATGAATCAATTTTAACTTACCTAAACATTGGTTTGTTCCATTCATGTAGTACCCAGCCTCGCATTGGCAACCTCCACTTGTTTGAGTAGTTCCATTGGAATAACATGTCATGAAATTATCATTATCTGATGCTAATGCAACTGATTTGTCAACACATGTACCTTTGATATGAATGACTGACAGACTTGAATTTGGAGCAGGTCTTTTTGGAAAATTCAGTAACTGGCCAGCTGAAGTTGGGCAAGAGATATACCACATCCTAATTTCATTAATCCAACCACAGACACCTTTTGTTGTAAATGCAAAATAAATGCCTTTCTTTCCTTCAGTACTTATACGTAAAGTTGCTGAGTACTTTTCAGTACCAGTTTCTTTTATTACAGTGTGGTTTGTTAACTTACCAAGATGTAAATAATGGTGTTCATTAAACTCTGGAACTTGTTCATACTTTTCATTGCTTCTTAAAACATGAACATCAAAGGAATACGAACATGGCACAGTACATTTCGACAGTTCATAATCAACTTGAAAATGAATCTCATTTGCTTGATCCACCCTAAGCTTCAAGATAGAATATGAGCCATCAGCCTTCTCACTGTCACTTCCAATGCAAATAAAAATTCTACTGCCTGCTGTCCTCCACTAAAAAACATTTCAAAAACATTTTATAGATTAATCTAAAAATCAAAAGTCGATTATTGACATGACATTAAGAAGTGATGGAACTCAACACCACCTGACATTAGGGTGCCAACAAGCACATGCATTTTTAAAGACAGATGTGCAAAGTTGTTAAATGTTTAAGTGAAGAATTAGTAGTTGCATTCATTTGAAGTGGACGGTTGTTCAGTTTGCTCAAAATTTTATTTTATTTTTTTGGGTTAAGTATATTTGTCTTCCAATTGAGATCATCACACAGTCTATGCATATCTACATTTTCACTCTTACTCCTCATCTCCCTAAGCTTAGTCTCACAATTTCTATCCTCGCATCCTTCGATCCCTTTTACACGGCATATAATGGGTGTGCATGGCCTGTGTGTTGATCTCCATCAGTGTGATGCCATTTTAGGTTTTGCTGATTAGCATGTAGATGTAGTTGTAATAATCAGTCTTTTAATAGTCGTGGTGAAATATGGAGCAAACATTGTTAAAAGAATAGAAATTTACAATTTACATATTAAATCTCTACCTACATATCCTATATATTTAGATCTTTAATTACTTGGATTAGCCCTCCTGGGATTCTGGACAATTATGATGGCTGATTGACTAAGGGAGGCTTTATAAGGGGGGGGGCTACTTCATGGTTCAAGGTACATGTTCCTGAAAGACTTAAAAAAAATGTTTTTATTGGATGTCTTAAATGGGGGTTGAATCATGGTCTTGACTAAAAATTTTACGACTGGGTAGCACCCTTTTTGGCAGTATGTATGTACATATTGTTTTAGTATTTAGTTGAAACTGATAGCATCAGTTTGAATGATAAGAAATTTGCAAATTTGAAATTTGATGTTTGTGAGAGACAAATTAAATGACCCACCTCTCCAAAATTGAAAGCAGCATCCAATGATAACTTTGGTAGTTTCACTACAAAAATAGCAATATTGTCTGTCAAATAAAATAGTGTTGTTTTCAATAAAAAGCATGAAGGTCAGTTAAATGTGCTAATTGACTCTGCCCCATGGGGTATCGGTGACCCCTCCTCTCAATGACATAAAATAACATAATTGTCTGCACAGTTTTTATTTCTTTTTTATCTCATTCATTTATCTACAGGAAGGGTAGCCTCCCACAATGATGTTGCATTTATTTATCTACAGGAAGGGGCCCTCCCATAAAATAAACTTTAAATTCGAACTTAATTAAAAAATAAAGATGAAAAATATAACTAGAAACCTTTTTACAACCTAAATCTCATTTACAACATCTACTATTTAAAAAAAAAATTTCCTAAATTGTTTGTTTTAAACAATTTAGAGAAGATGCCTGCTTAGACTCAGCTGAGACGCTATTTCACAGTTTGCTTTTCTTTAAGAACATGATTTTTGGTCATTTAATTTTTTCTTGAGAGGAAGCTCAAGATTTGTCTGTGGCCTAGAAATTATAGTTTGGCTTCTTATCAGGCCTCACTCGTCGATTTGTGGTCTGTGAATTTTGTGGCATGGACACAATTTACCACCGACGAAACCAAATGCGATTTCGCATGTAAATAAAAATATGCTTACCAACTTCTGCACTTATATAATGGAGAAATATGGCAGTTGTCACTAAAATGAAAGTCATCCTGCAGTCCATCTTTGAGTCAATTAATTTCGTTTTGCAAACAGCTTACAGATTGACTTTCAGTTTCACTTGTTCAAGGTGCGGCAACAGCCAACTACATCCCCGGCTTCATTCCAACCTCAGTTGCAACCATAAAGGAAACGAAAAACCGATTGACCTTGCGAATTATCTGAAACGCGCTTTAATTGATAAAAGTAGAAATAAGAAGAGATCTTTCAAAATTCGCGCAAGTGCCTATTGACTTTGACAGAAGTTATATGGGCTGTCCATATATCCAATTTAGGCCCTCTAACGGTTCATAGCTGATGTTCTAAGGTGATCTGCGTTTTCCAAGCACTTCTAGAAACTTGTTTCTATTCTAAACTGCTCATTAACAGTAGTTCAAAGCGCTTTTGATGCATTTTCCAGCTTAGATCAGTAAATATATGTTCGGAACCAAATGAACGGCTCACTGTGAATGCTTCTGTTATTGTACTTTAGAGCATGCGTAAAAGCACCGGAATGCCTTGACAATTTATGAGCGTGCGCTTTGCACTATATAACATTCCCAATATTTGATTTATTTTTTATTACAGTTTTTATTGTTTTTAAATTATGTGCAAGATTGATGTGCACGATTTATAAAAGCCATAACCTAAAATCAACTGACATGTCCATTTTTACACACACTCCTCTACATCGTACCCTGGGTACCAGGCCCACCCCATTTGGAGACTAATATCGTGATGGGCAGGTCTGGGACCTAGGGTATCTAATTCGGTGCAGTTTGTCACTTTTATCACATTGTGGTACAATCTAAAGGGACACCACTCTGTACCCTACCTTGGACGGCCTGTACAAGACCGTTTGATGAAATGAACGCTTGGACTGAACACCATGTTCCCTAAAAAAACCGATAAAATTTCCCCAAAAGTAGCACAACATGTTATGTCTAAAATTCAATACTTCCTGGCTGAGTCATCAGTGTTGCCTTTTTTTGTGAAACAGGTTATGTAAATAATTTCTAAATAGCACAACCCCCTGTATAATTTGTAGAAGAACTCCAAACCAGGAGGCTGCTGTCTCTTTATTCCAATAATATCTTTTCTGTCATATCGGCTTCGTATTTCAATGTGTTTGCTTTTTAATAATTAATGGCTCAATTCACGACATCTTCCTTTCCTGTAACCACCAAACCTTCGCCATTCATGACTTGTATATAATCCCATTGAGGCCAGTCAGGTCAAAATGACCAGTCGTATTCCTACGCAGTGGTCATCTCAAATCAAAACAACCGAGCAGATTTTCCCATGACCACGAGAAAATATTTACACGAATCCACATTCAAATCATGGTTTGAGGTTTACCAGTCGTAATTATCGGCAAGTTTTATTTTCCAAATACAGCTCTGATTCGTAGGAACCTTTTTCCAATCGTCATGGTGCTAATTAGCTGTTATTCAACAGTTTTACCCAAAGTGGTGACATCATCATCATTGATAACGGTAGGCTCATAATTGAGTGGCCGTGAACCTCTCCACCATAATCATTGGTGTCGAGGTTTGTAAGGAGAAAAGAAGAGTTGAGTGGCATCCCCAAAGCTCTTTCTTTCTCAACTCGCAGTCTCCAGCTAAATAGTAGGGTTATCTCCGCCGCTTTGGAGCAGTTGCACTGCAATACGCCAGACATATTGTCTGTGAAACCAGTAATCAGCAGAACCGAATGTGTTTTCACCAGACATCCACTGCCCTGCTGCCGACAGCTTCACCGTAACCCTGGCACGGGGAGCTAATAGGGTGCTATCCTTGCTCAAGGGAACCCCAGGGTGCAGTTTATTGTCTTACCAAGGACATGAGTGGTGCCAGAGAGCTTAATTAAACTTAAAGTCACGTGGCCTGAAACGATAAATCATTAACTAAGTCTCTGGAATTATTACGCAACAACTAACATTCTGCAACTATTCAACCTAAACGCATGTGATGGGCAAGGCAATGAAACATTGAACTATTTAAGTTTTAACTAAATGTCTTCATAGTCCTTATAAGCGCAGGGTAGATACGTTTCCTGCTCCCTGTGGTCACATAATCATTGTGTTTTGTAAAATAGTTTAAACATATAGCAGTTGCAAGTACGAAAAGTAAAGGGCATCCGACAACGGGGGGGCATGGCCTCTTAATTTTCAGCCCTGAAAGGTATCTCAGCATGCTGTGCTGTATAGTTTTACGATCAATGTCTGCCCCCCCCTCACATTTCAAATCTCATCGGGGCCCTTGAGTGTTGCTATTTTTTGTAAGGACAACAAAAATCAGTGGAATGTTTTATCTGTTTTTTTTGTGCGATTACCTATATCACTTTGCCAGTTGGAAAGTGAGCAAGATGCTTATTTGCTGTTACACAATTGCTTGATTGACTCTAGCAAGCAAGTACATAAAAAAATGATTGCAAGGATTCACCATTGACTTAGACTTATCTTATCTTACTAGGATATTTATACGCTTTTACTCGTTCATCTCTCCTCTTCTATTCTATCTCACAGCACCCCCTTTAAACCAGGTTATCAGACATTTTTTGGCTTCTTAAATTAACACATGCCCATCATCGTGAAGTTTGAATGTTTATTTGGGAGTTGTCAAAACGACCTAGGTAACAGGGTAAAGTTGTCTGGGAAAAATTTGCTTGCAGGTACATAAATAGCTGCCGATTAATTTGTCCCATTTATTTCTAAATTACAGTTAATATCACATATTCACTGCCATTCAAGTGCAATTCAGCATACATGGTATAGATGTGATACTTCAGTATATAGAAGCACAAGCAAGCATTTCAATTAGCAGAAACCCTTTCGCGCGTAAGCAGATAAGGTCCAACATTGTGAAGATGTTGTTACGAAAAAGGTTTGCTTCATTTTATTATCGCTCTTTTTACGCCTAATGTTAGATTTGTCTTTTCTTCTTAGTTTCTTTTTCTTTCACAATTTGTAATCTACTTTTTTCTTGAATTTTCACTTGCATTGCTACACCACACTTCCATCAATCCACTATATCTTTGCTACCTGCAAATGATATTTTTCGCAGATCGCATAGACGAATGAATACAATAATTCTTCGGGCTTTAAACAGTGGTTGATTTCTTTTTGCTTGATTTGCAGTGTGTTGGTGGCATCTGTTTGCCTTTGGCATGCTGTATTCTGCACAATCCTACGATTGCCTTGCTTGGATGATGCGGAATTCAATGTATTCGAATTTGGCAAACGTCTCAAGGGCAACCTCATCAGTAGACATCGTCATACGAATGATATGCAATGTACAATACTTTGTGTTGGACATGACAAATGTCGGTCATATAACATTAATCGGGCACAGATGATTTGTGAATTAAACAGCAAAGCTTTGGTTGACAATGGGACTAAATTAATTGATGATGAGGAATGGGTTTATAAGTCTACAAATTATAATTTTCCTTGGGTATGCATATATAATATTAACTTTTGTTTCCAATACATATATATTTATATATTATATTATATTACATATATATTTATATATTCCTAGATAGAATATTGAATTATAAGTAAAGATAGTGACATATGAACTTTAAAATGTTTTTTTTTTGCATTTTCGTTTGATTTTTTAGGTTGGACCAACATGCAAGAGGTTGAAACCATGTGAAAATGGAATTCTTTGCCGGGACACTTGCTCACCACCATTTTACGAGTGTGTGTACTGCGACAAGTATCACACAGGATTGCATTGCGACATAAAGAAAGGTAAATAGGTAGAAATCGTATGCTACAAAACAAGGGCAGTTGTTTAGTGAAAGTTCATGGTTAAAAATTAGCGAGTTGCCTCAGAAATCTTTTTTACAACTTGGACTGCAAAAGCTAGTGATAAAGATTATTCTCAAGTGTTTTAATCAAACTCTCCTAAACTGATGAAATAAAAAAAACAGGAGAACCATTATTATCATGGCCAATGAACAAATCATAGAAAAAGCCTCTCACACTAATTAACGGCAACCCTTACATCATGCTTCATCTAAAATTTATATGTAGCTATCATATTACAGCAGATTCTTACTCAGCAGATGAATGTTTATATATTTTTTTCACTTTAGTTTAGAGGTGGCGCCAAATGGGGGCAGGGGGGCTATAAGATTTTATCCCTGTTTGAGAATTTTTAACGCAAAATTGTGCTGTTTTGCTCAGGAAGATACACTTTGTTATATATCCCTTCTGATGGGAAACCTAGCCCACCTGTCAGGCAATTCGTGACAGTGCCCTTGCTTTAGTTATTCAAATTTTCTTTTTAAAATCCAATTTCAATAATGGACGATTTGTTTCTAGCTATTGATGAATGTGAGGAGTCGCCATGTCAGAACGGTGGGCAATGTGAAGACAAGAAAGAAGGTTATAAATGTATTTGCGAACCAGGTTATACGGGAGAAAACTGCGAAGTTGGTACGTTGTTTGAATATATAGATCAAAATCAGTATCGCAAATTAGTTCGAGAAATTTATTCTTGTCCTTCTATCTCATCTAACAAACTGGGCTCGATTCGAAATCAGGGATTTGATCGACAAATTTATGAGATACCAAATCAATAAACGCTTATTTTAACAATTTGTAGTCAATACGATATAACCCAGTATCAATTCTCATAATTATTTAAAATCATTTTTAGATATTGACGAATGCTACAGCCTTCCTTGCTTCAATGGAGGAACATGTCATAACAACATTGCAGGCTACGAGTGCACATGCGCACCTGGATATACCGGGATGCAATGCGAGACTGGTAAAACAACTTTGCAGTGAAGCTTATCACGAGGGCGCTTCATCTTCATTTCTTTTCTTATTGGCATTTCAGTTTATCTTTGTTGTTGAATCTATTCATTTCACAGTTATTTTTATCATAGTTTATGAAACTTGCATCCATATGTTATTTGATATACTTTGACAACGAAAGACCTCTGCTGATTTAAATTTCTTTTCCGATTTCCAGAAATCAATGAGTGTGGCAGTAGTCCATGCCAGAATGGAGGAACATGCACTGATCACGTGAATTCATACAGTTGTGCATGTGAACCAGGCTATACAGGAGCAAGCTGCGAAATTGGTAATTGGTCGGTTTTTTACTTTTATTTGATGCCTATGACGACATAAAGATGACAAAGATGGCAGCGTTTGAACATATTCTGGCATTTGAGTTGTTGTTCTGTGGTGATGAATTTTCCAAGTTTTTTTACTAGTTTTTCCATTATTATCTTTCAAAGATTTTCGTGTGTTTATCATAGAGATATTAACTTGGAAGAAGTGACACCTAAATAGTAAATAACACAACGCTCAAAAATCTATTATGATTTTTTATTTAAACTTGATAATTTTTAGATATCGATGAATGTGGCAGTATTCCATGCCAACATGGTGGGACATGCACTGATCACGTGAATCAATATACCTGTGCATGTGTTCTGGGATATCAGGGAGACAATTGCGAAACAGGTAAGATAAACATCTAGTTAGGACAAGTAAGGATAAAAGTTTCGGTAATAATTGCTTTGAGAACAAAATTTCATTCTATTCAGCCACCTTGACCAGAAAACATGACAATGCACTTTAGGGCGAGGGAAGGGGGCCAGACGAAAACAAGGGCAAAACAATAGCAAAGTAAAAAAATTGGGCATATTGTGTTAATGAAAGGGGCAGTTGGCCCCACTGCCCCAATGTTACATGCGTTCTGGTTTTGAGTAAGCTTTATTCACCAATATATCTTCAAAATGTCGAATGTTCGTTCCTGATATAACCATAATAAGAAAAAACAGAGAGAACTTGACTTCCTTTGTTGATTTGATTGTGTTGCAGATATAAATGAATGCAGTAGTAACCCATGTCAACACGGAGGAACATGTAATGATCACGTGAATTTATTTACCTGCACATGTGCTCCTGGATACAGCGGACCGCTTTGTGTAACAAGTGAGTTACTGCCATTTTCATAACCTTTCATTTCAGCTCTTTTGGATGTTTTAAGATCTAGAGAAATAAAGAGTGAGATTTATTAAAAGAAAAGAGTGATTATCCTCCCTCCTTCTTTCCCTCGTTTCATCTCCTCTCATCCCTTTTCATTAAAATTTTTTTTCGTCCTTCTCAAACTACACATTGAAATCTAAATACAAAAGAGGGAGACTGAAACAATTTGGCCTTGTCCCTTAAATAGCCTCCTACTGAAACAGGTAAAATAGAGGACAAAATAGCAGGCTATATAGCTTATTCTCGGCGATGATGTATATAAATGGCAGATTTAAGGAACAACGCAAAGCGGCAGAAATACGAAGCAATTACCAGATAATGATTATACCATGTTTTCTGATATTTCGCCCAAGGCTCAGAGAGCTTCTTCAGAGTGAGTTCATCTCCCAATGTTGTGTTTATCTCATGCTTTTCAGACATAAATGAGTGCTCAAGCTCTCCATGCCAGAACGGTGCCACATGTCTGGATCATGTGAACCAATACACCTGTAACTGTGCAGCAGGATATACAGGAACGCATTGTCAAACAGGTTTGTAGCTCGCAAACAGGTTTTACTAGTCCTCTCCTTTCCACTGATGTACTAAGATGGTAGAATGATAGAGGCTGCCTGAAGGAGCCTCCTCCGTTGTAACAGTTGAAAGTAACACTATTCATTTTATGACTTATGAATGTTGCACAAAAAAAGCAAAATCAGTAGGCAGAGAAAAGAATGAACGAATGAATATATAAAGTGAATGAAAAATTAATAAAAGCTGAGAATAGCTGAAGAGAACAAACGAGAAAAGATAATGAATGTATTTTATTAACAGTGTCATCTGACCATTGAAAGGCAGATAGATGTTATGTTTAATATTGCAAGTATTAACAGATAGAAATAGTTGAACAGTTATAATCACTATAGTTGAAAACCACGATTTTACCTTTTCGAATTCTAGATATCAATGAATGTGGCAGTAACCCATGCCAAAACGGTGGAACATGTACTGATCACGTGAATAGATACACTTGCGCATGCGATGCTGGATATACAGGGGTTCATTGTGAGACAAGTAGGCCTTTTTTAAAACTTTTAATTCTTTATTTGTCAAAACTTTGATTTTTCCCCTCCAAGAGAGTTATCATCCTTGCTAACCAGATTAACAAAATGAAATTACACACATTACAAATTTTGAAATATGCAATAGTGAACCTTAAATCAAAAAGTTGTAGTTGGAGCGATGTATTGTGCAGTTAAATTGATTACCGTAAATCCTCGAATTAGCCCCCACCTCCGAATAAGTCCCCCTCGAATAAGTTCCCACCTAAAAATAAGTTCATTTTTCAAATTAGCTCACAGGAGCTTATTCAAGGATTTACGGTTATTAAAAGCATATAATTGTTTTCAATTCAATTCAGTTCTTGTCCTTCTTGTTCTTGTCCTTGTCCTATATATTTCCGCGCCATTTATTTTGCAGACATCAATGAATGCTCCAGTAATCCATGCCAAAACGGAGCCACATGTGTTGATGACGTGAACAGTTATACCTGCACATGTGCTCCAGGGTTTACAGACACACATTGCCAAACAAGTACGTTTAAACGAAGATTGTTACGTCACCTTCTCTTTATTTTTACTTCTCAACACAAGAAACCATTGTCTTTCACTTTGTTTGCTGTCTTTGGTAGTGCTATAAAGAATAGGCACGTGATTAACTCTTTACCAATGAAATTTCTCATTTTGTCAACATTTTGAGATATAGAAAGGAAGAAAGGAGAAGACATCGAACTCATGATGGGGTAGAGGGGAGATTAAGTGGCTGTGTTTACCCCCCTACTATCAATGGGTTTGATGATTAAATTACTGTGGCCTTCCTCTAATAATGAGGGACGGGGGACCAATTGGTGGCAAACATGTATATATATAAATGATGTAATAACAATTAAATTTCATGTTTTTCTTTTCAGACATAAACGAGTGCGAGAGTTCCCCGTGTCAAAATCGAGGAACGTGTGTTGATGAAATAAACAAATACTATTGCACATGTACAAATGAATGGCATTGGCCTCATTGCGAAGGTCTCGTTAATTTCTTTTTTCATCTTCGTTCAATTGGTCTGTTTTTATTTAAAACGAATATTAATTATTGTGCTCATCTTTCGCGCATCTCGATCCCTGGGAGAGAGGCACGTTGGCCAGGGGCCTTTCCAGATATTTATGAAATTGTCTCCTCGTCAGGAAGCATCTTCCCTAGACCTCTTGGAGAAATCATCTATTGCTTAAGAAAAGGTGAAGTCTTATCTGCAAATGGTGGCCGGCAGTAGAGAAATTGTCAATACAAAGCCTTCTGCTGAACTTCCTTGCAACCGAGAAAATACGTGTTGTTTTGCACAATATCAGTGCCACCACTTCCAGAATATGATATGTATTATTGAAAATTGAAACAAAATTGCTTTTACTTTTCAGAGTATAACAATTGTCATAATCACTCGTGTCAACATGAAGCTAGATGCGAAGATGGTAACAACACCTATACTTGCCATTGTAAACCAGGATATAATGGGTCCTATTGTGAGATTGGTGAGTTTTATCGTTTTTGGAGGAAGCAAACGAGCCTATGCGACGTAACTTCTCCCCTCTACCTCGACCAAGGTGCAAATAGGAGTGTTGCCAACGATGAGCGTCTTAAGTCGACTAAACCATGGCTTAGCCTAGACCACCGATTCTTCTCGTTTTTATATATGATAGCAACTATAACTGAGCAACGATGCACTCATCTTCAGAATCCATGATAAAATGAGAGAGTCTTGAAATAAATTGGTCCAATTTATTGGATCAATGTAAACAGGCGTTTGTATCTAATTAATTAATTGGATGATCCGACTAATCGAATCCAATTAAATGGACAGTGTGTTTCATGCTTTAGTTTCTTATTTTTATTTCTTGCTGTCAGAACCGTCGAAAAAGGAAGGGGAGGGGTGGGTAGCAAGGGTAGTTACCAGGGGTCCGGAGCCTCGTGGGGTCTACAAAAAATAAGGTATGTGTTAAAAAGGCTTCAACTGCCGCAACGCCAGGAGCTCCATGTGTGCCGTGTCTAGCCTTGGGGCCTGGCCCGTCAATCGCCGGCCTTGGAAGCTCCATCAACGAAGGAAAATGAACTTTTCTAATTAGAGAGGCTCTAAGACAGCCCATTTTGCCACATGTGTATTTGTCCCTAAAATAATTTAGCAATAAAATTCAAAATAAAAATAATTGTTAACAAGGATTGATTTTTCATTCAACAGATATTAATGAATGTGAAAGCTCTCCATGCCAAAATGGCGCAACTTGCAATGATAACATAAACAATTATGTATGCGATTGTCCTCCTCAATGGAGTGGTACCAACTGTGATCGTAAGAAACCTTTTATTAATTTCTTTTATTCATTGTGTAATGGGAATCAAAATTTGTTTTGTGTCTGTCGAACGTGATGCAAAAGAGTTGATGAAAATATTGCTGAAAGTACAAATGATGTTTGTAACTTAAGGCAGACTCCGTTGAGAACCAGAATGTCTTGCATGATGGCAAATGCTGCAAAAGCTCTACCAGGCCCCTCATATTATTAGGCCCCTCTCTCTTAAACCCCAATTTGGAATCTCATGAAATAAGTGATCAATAATGGAGGTTTGATGATTGAAGTCAGTTTGAGAAAGGGGATATACAGCCAGAAACCTACCTATTTTTTTATGGGGGGGGGGGGGGGAGCTGCACTACATCAACCACATCTACCCTTCAGCATTATCATAATTGGAAGTGTAATAAATGAACCCCCCTTGAACCATCACAAAGCCTTTGAGAGTTGACCGTTAAACCCTTAGCTTTACAAAGCTGAGATATAATATTGAAAAGCCAACTTCATGTTGACTAAAGTTTCTTCCTTATTTCAATATTTATTTTCATTGTTAACTATTTTTATTTGATTTAAGATGTCAATGAGTGTTCTACAATTGAACCATGCCAAAACAATGCTAGCTGTACGGACAATGGACCTGACTATACCTGCCATTGTATACACGGTTACATTGGCAAAAACTGTTCAGGTAAACGACTCTTAAAAAAATGATAAATCAGACAATTACGCCCAATTTTAAGAATGGCATACTAAGAGAAGAGAGAAGTACGCAGCATTTAAAATTTGTTTCAGTGCTCGATGCCAAAAATTAGACAAACAGATGAATCTGGGAAAAATTCAAAATTTTGTTTTGACGCTTAGACGCGAATTAAAAAACGAGCAATGTAAAATTTTTGCAAAATAAGTATATAATGCAACTTAGTGTGTGAAACTAAATGAGATATAGATTAAGAAAAAGTGAAATTAAACAAATTACAAGCATGATGAGGAATAGACTAAATCAAAATGGAAGGGATATCAGCAAAAAGTAAATTTAACTTTATTTCTGTAATGGTCATTATAAAAGATAAAGTTTCTAATAATAACGAAAAAAGAAGCCAAATTGAAATATTAATGGCATCAAATTTAAGAAAGTCTTAAGAAACATTAAATACTGAAAAAATTATCAAAAAGTTGGGTTGCTATATCCAAACCAATTGTATGCATATTTCTCATAACTTGTTTTAAATAACTAAGGTATGTTAAAAGGCTGTTTGATTGGTAAATAAAATTGTGACATAAAGAAGAAGAGACGCCAGAGAAGACAGGAACATTGGAAGAACCCCTCGCACCATTTTTTAGAGAAAAAAGGGGTTCAAGAATCTATTAATTGAAAAGAGATATCGTAATATATATTTATGGTCGATATTCAATTATTGACATTTCACCTCAGCCTCTTATCTAAATCCTCTTTTTATCAAAGAATACAACGAATGTATAAGCAACCCGTGTAAGAATTCAGGCGAATGTATTGACTACCATCTCGGGTACAACTGCTCATGTGGACCATCGTTTGGTGGCACCCATTGTGAAAATGGTAAGCCTCACTCCTATCAGCATTTTAGTTTGCTACACAAATTTTTTCTATTTTGTGTACACTAACCTGAACTGTAATACAGGGATAGGGCCAGCGGGGGGCTGTAGCCTCCTCATCGGGGAATGTTAGCCCCCCGTCGGGGCAACATTTCGTGTCTTTCAGAGAATTTTCGACAGAAAAATTGTGTTCTAATGCATGGATGTATTAGAACACAATTCTGTTATTTAGCCCCCTGTCGGGCAAATCCTGGCGCCACCCCTGCTGAAATAGGGTAGATTGACTTGAAGGATAAAAGGGTGGGGCAGAAACAGAGTCTATTGATATTTTATCTATTAATAAGGACCATTTAGAACACGAATAGTGTTAATTTATGCATGTTAATCGTCCCCCCCCCCGAATGTTGTTGAACACCTACTGCTAATCTCGTGAACTGCATTTTAAGCGTTAGCAAATTTTTTCCAATTTTCGTTTAAAAATGTTTCACTGAGGTATTTCTTTGAATATTTTTTTGTGAATATAATCCAACTTTTGCTCAGATGTAGCTGTTTGGGAGCCAGAATGTTTTTACCATGGTCGTAACATAAACGTGGGAAATAAGAGCAGAGATGATTGCTTTGATACATGCAAAGAAAAATCTGATGCAAGTAACAGATCAGCCTCTGCGGTTAATTACAAAATTTGTGATGGTAATATTTGCAATTGCAAGTGCACGTTTCGGGACGTGGTGAAAAGAGGCACGGAGAAATTCAATTGTTCACTTGTTGACCAAGGTAATGTTTAGTTTAAAAATTGAATTGTATTGCTGGCTAAAACATGATGCAGCACTTATTTTTAGGGAAATTAGGAAAGTTTAATTATTTTTATTCCAAGATTGAAGCAGGGTGCTATGTAAAATGTTTCATTAATGACTACATTAAGTTACCAGAAATATTATGGGTATCAGTCAGTGGCGGAACCACAGGGATGTATGGGGGGGGAATACCCAACCCCTACTTTTCTGGAAATCTGGTAGTGTAGATTCGTCATAAATTTTGGGTAGGGTATAGAGACTTAGTAAGTTTCGTTTCTTAGTCAAATTCTGTCTTTTTAAGTGATCGCAAAAATAATTTGACCTTTTTACACTTTTCAAAACTGTATCATTGTTATCAAAAGGGCTTTTCCCAAAATCTGCAGGGTGTCGAAAGAGTTCCATCACAATCTTACCCCCTCCTTTTTCGCGAGGGCTGGCGCAGCCGTTGATATCAATGGAACCTTGAGCATAACGTAGTGGCGATTCATCAAAGATAAAAGATATTGCTTTACAATGTGCAAATTTAAATTTATTTGCTATTGGTTTTGTCTTAATTAAGCACAAGAAAATATTGCAGAAGAAATAACATGTACACAGATGCATGTGTCTCAAAATGTCCTGCGCCAAAAAACCAGGGTATACGTTGCATACCTTTCCAATGAGCAAATGATGCAAGGCTCCGTATCAATCAACTTGATTTCTTTGTTACTTTGTATAGGTTCAGAAAAATGGGAGACCGAGTGCAACTACAGGTTTTCACAAAATGTAGGCAACTTTAGTAATAGAAGCGATTGTTTTGAACAATGCAGTGTACGTCACAACAGCTATAATCTGACAGCAAAAGGAGCAAGCTATGGGAATTGCGAGGGTGCCAATTGTGAATGCAGATGCGCTTGGGAAGATACAATAAAGAGAAGTAATGAAAACTGGACTTGCAGTCCAATTAGGCCATGTATGTTAATCATTGCTTTCTATGTAATGTTGATGGTATACAATGCTCCTTTAGCAATGCCTTTATGCAAGTTGATTAGACATTATCTGAGGCTATATCACAAAACGTTACTATTACATTACATCACATTACATCACATTATATCAAATTATATTACATTACACTACATTGCATTACATTACATCGCATACATTACATCACATTACATCACATTACATAACATTACATTAAATTGCATTACATTACATTTCATTACATTACATTACAATATATTACATTACATCACATTACATTACATCACATTACATTAAATTGCATTACATTACATTTCATTACATTACATTACAATATATTACATTACATCACATTACATTACATCACATTACATTACATTATATTACATTACATTACATTACATTATATTATATTACATTACATTACATTACATTACATTACATTACATTACATTACATTACATTACATTTCATTACCATTACCTTCGATTCTTTATGAGCCTTTAATAGGTATAACTTTGTTCTGGCAAATTAATCGTTTCCTCACAGACACCCTAAGTACATTTGCTTCCCTCCCCCTTTCTGTTGATTCTTTGCATTCCGCTTTATTAAATATAGCTCTTATTTGCAGTTACGGATGAATGTTCCAGCAGTCCTTGTCAAAATGGATCTACCTGTATTGATTTTCACAATACCTTTGCGTGTATCTGTTCACCGGGATATACTGGCATCACCTGTGATACGAGTAAGTTGGGTCATACCTCATAATGGTTCATTTAAAAGAAGTTTGAAAAAATTAAAGAAACAGTCGATGTGAAAATGCAGAAGCATTGTTATGATGTTTATATAAGGCGTTATGTCCAGCACAAATCTATTTACTTAGTTCCTCACTGCACAATACATTGTATTACACGATATTATACTAACATACCTCACGTTACTTGATGTACGTCACATAAGCTTTAATATCCATCCTCATCTATAGACATCAATGAATGTTCCAGCAATCCATGCCTAAATAATGGCACATGCAGCGATGAAATCAACAAATACACATGTGCTTGTGCAGCAGGATATACTGGAACTAACTGTGAAACAGGTAAGGATATATCAAAACTCCTTTTGAAGGATTATAAATTCGATGAAGCAACATACATGCTAGGCCAAAAGACTTTTCGATTCAGAAGTTCATGGAACTCGCAACTTTATTATCTCATTGCTTGCATGCTTGATCACCTCTGCTATATTTCTAAATATTTTTATGATCTATATTTTTGTCATAGACATAGATGAATGTTCAAGCAATCCATGCCAAAATGAAGGCACATGCAATGATGGTATCAATGGTTATAATTGTACCTGTTTGGCAGGATATAGTGGAGATCATTGTGAAACAAGTAAGGACATTTTAACACAGTATTATGAAAGATAAGATTGTTATTGATGTCTATAGTTGACAATCTAGTCAAAGCTAATGGTATAATTCGTATTCATAAATGAATAACAGTTATAATGAAAGAATAATGAAACTAGATTGTAATGGGCAGTAATATGATATAATATAATATAGTATAGAATAAACTGATGGTAATGACAGATCAAAGAATGGTGGGAATTTAACAACATTCTCCTTCTTACCATATAAATACTTCTCGAGTCGAATAGATCAAAGTACTTATAAGGAGTTATTAACTTGGAAGTTGTCAATGAAAATGTCATTGTTTTTCCATAGACATAAATGAATGTTCAAGCAGCCCATGTGATAATGGAGGCAAATGCAATGATGGTATCAATGGATATAATTGTACCTGTCTGGCGGGATATAGTGGAGATCATTGTAAAACAAGTAAGGACATTTTAACACAGTATTATGAAAGATAAGATTGTTATTGATGTCTATAGTTGACAATCTAGTCAAAGCTAATGGTATGATTCCTATTCATAAATGAATAACAGTTATAATGAAAGAATAATGAAACTAGATTGTAATGGGCAGTAATATGATATAATCTAATATAGTATAGAATAAACTGATGGTAATGACAGATCAAAGAATGGTGGGAACTTAACAGCATTCTCCTTCTTACCATATAAATACTTCCCGAGTCGAATAGATCAAAATACTTATAAGGAGTTATTAACTTGGAAGTTGTCAAAGAAAATGTCATTGTTTTTCCATAGACATAAATGAATGTTCAAGCAGCCCATGTGATAATGGAGGCACATGCAATGATGGTATCAATGGATATAATTGTACCTGTCTGGCGGGATATAGTGGAGATCATTGTGAAACAAGTAAGGACATTTTAACACAGTATTATGAAAGATAAGATTGTTATGGATGTCTATAGTTGACAATCTAGTCAAAGCTAATGGTATGATTCCTATTCATAAATGAATAACAGTTATAATGAAAGAATAATGAAACTAGATTGTAATGGGCAGTAATATGATATAATCTAATATAGTATAGAATAAACTGATGGTAATGACAGATCAAAGAATGGTGGGAACTTAACAGCATTCTCCTTCTTACCATATAAATACTTCCCGAGTCGAATAGATCAAAATACTTATAAGGAGTTATTAACTTGGAAGTTGTCAAAGAAAATGTCATTTTTTTCCATAGACATCGATGAATGTTCAAGCAGCCCATGTGATAATGGAGGCACATGCAATGATGGTATCAATGGATATAATTGTACCTGTCTGGCGGGATATAGTGGAGATCATTGTAAAACAAGTAAGGACATTTTAACACAGTATTATGAAAGATAAGATTGTTATTGATGTCTATAGGTGTCCATCTAGTCAAAGCTAATGGTACGATTCCTATTCATAAATGAATAACAGTTATAATGAAAGAATAATGAAACTAGAGTGTAATGGGCAGTAATATGATATAATCTAATATAGTATAGAAGAAACTGATGGTAATAGTAGATCAAAGAATGGTGGGAATGTAACAGCATTCTAGTTCTTGCCATATGAATACTTCCCAAGTAAAAATTTATCAAAGTTGTTATCACGCGCAACTAACTTCGAAGATTTCAATGTGAATTTCAACGTTCTTCCATAGACATAGATGAATGTTCAAGCACCCCATGCCAAAATGCTGGCACATGCACCGATGACATCAACCAATTCACATGTGCTTGTACAGCAGGATATACTGGAGCTAACTGTGAAACGAGTAAGGAAGTGTGATTTAATAGTTTTGAAGAAAGAATTGTTTTACTTAAATAGATGAAAGAGATGTAGAATGGTTGTGGTACTCTTTTTACCAAGCGTTAATGTTTTTTAAGTACATTAATGGTGGTATCAATCATATAGAGCTGTAAAAATAGAAGTGTATAGCTTAATTTGAATAAAACAGCATTAAAAAATTCCATCCTTAGACATCGATGAATGTTTAAGCACCCCTTGCAATAATGGAGGCACATGCAATGATGGTATCAATGGATATACTTGTACCTGTTTGGCAGGATATAGCGGAGATCATTGTAGCACAAGTATGGACATTTTCACAGTGTTAGGAAAGATAAGATTGTTATTGATGTCTATAGTTGACCATCTAGTCAAAGCTAACGGTATGATTCGTATTCATAAATGAATAACAGTTATAATGAAAGAATAATGAAACTAGAGTGTAATGGGCAGTAATATGATATAATCTAATATAGTATAGAATAAACTGATGGTAATGACAGATCAAAGAATGGTGGGAATTTAACAACATTCTCCTTCTCACCATATAAATACTTCCCGAGTCGAATAGATCAAAATACTTATAAGGAGTTATTAACTTGGAAGTTGTCAATGAAAATGTCATTGCTTTTCCATAGACATAAATGAATGTTCAAGCAGCCCATGTGATAATGGAGGCACATGCAATGATGATATCAATGGATATAATTGTACCTGTCTGGCGGGATATAGTGGAGATCATTGTAAAACAAGTAAGGACATTTTAACACAGTATTATGAAAGATAAGATTGTTATTGATGTCTATAGGTGTCCATCTAGTCAAAGCTAATGGTACGATTCCTATTCATAAATGAATAACAGTTATAATGAAAGAATAATGAAACTAGAGTGTAATGGGCAGTAATATGATATAATCTAATATAGTATAGAAGAAACTGATGGTAATAGTAGATCAAAGAATGGTGGGAATGTAACAGCATTCTAGTTCTTGCCATATGAATACTTCCCAAGTAAAAATTTATCAAAGTTGTTATCACGCGCAACTAACTTCGAAGATTTCAATGTGAATTTCAACGTTCTTCCATAGACATAGATGAATGTTCAAGCACTCCATGCCATAATGCTGGCACATGCACCGATGGCATCAACCAATACACGTGTGCTTGTACAGCAGGATATACTGGAGCTAACTGTGAAACAAGTAAGGAAGTGTGATTTAATAGTTTTGAAGAAAGAATTGTTTTACTTAAATAGATGAAAGAGATGTAGAATGGTTGTGGTACTCTTTTTACCAAACGTTAATTTTTTTTAAGTATATTAATGGTGGTATCAATCATATAGAGCTGTAAAAATAGAAGTGTATAGCTTAATTTGAATAAAACAGCATTAAAAAATTCCATCCTTAGACATCGATGAATGTTTAAGCACCCCTTGCAATAATGGAGGCACATGCAATGATGGTATCAATGGATATAATTGTACCTGTTTGGCGGGATATGGTGGAGATCATTGTAAAACAAGTAAGGACATTTTCACAGTGTTATGAAAGATAAGATTGTTATTGATGTCTGTAGTTGACCATCTAGTCAAAACTAATGGTATGATTCGTATTCATAAATGAATAACAGTTATAATGAAAGAATAATGAAACTAGAGTGTAATGGGCAGTAATATGATATAATCTAATATAGTATAGAATAAACTGATGGTAATGACAGATCAAAGAAAGGTGGGAATTTAACAACATTCTCCTTCTTACCATATAAATACTTCTCGAGTCGAATAGATCAAAGTACTTATAAGGAGTTATTAACTTGGAAGTTGTCAATGAAAATGTCATTGCTTTTCCACAGACATAAATGAATGTTCAAGCAGCCCATGTGATAATGGAGGCACATGCAATGATGGTATCAATGGATATAATTGTACCTGTCCGGCTGGATATAGCGGAGATCATTGTAGCACAGGTATGGACATTTTAACACAGTGTTAAGAAAGATAAGATTGTCAAACAGGTAAGGATATATCAAAACTTCTTTTGAAGGATTATAAATTTCAAAGGGCAAAATGCATGCTAGGAAAAAGTTGATTCAGAATTTCACAGAACTTGCAACATAATAATCTTATCGGTTATTTATTTCTACACAAAAATTGTTCAAATCTCAATTTTATTATAGATATCAATGAATGTTCAAGCAGTCCATGCCAAAATGCAGGCACATGCAATGATGGTACCAATGGCTATACTTGTACCTGTCCAGCCGGTTATGCTGGAGATCATTGTGAAACAAGTAAGGACATTTGAAGTTTTTGACCTCAGTCCACTGATACCTATAGCTTGCGTGATTTATAACATGATGTATAAGGTGTATTATAATGCGATGCAATGTAATGTGATGTAATTCAATGTGATGAATTTGATGTAATCTGATGTAATACGATGTTAGCAAATGCTCATTGGATATTTGAAAAACTTTACACCGTTGGTCACCTCTTTTACACTTCTACGAAATAATAAGATTACGCAAAGCTAGGGTGTACCGTTTTGTCATATAGTATTCCAATTTTTTCCATAGGCAGCAACCCATGTTCAAGCAATCCATGCCAAAATGGAGGCACGTGTAGTGTTGATGGAGATGGCGAGTATGAGTGCGATTGTGCAGAAGAATTTGATGGTGATCGTTGTGAAGAGCGTATGTTGATTGAGATGAATATTTATACTTCTGTTCTTAATGAATATGCTTTATTGGATTGTAAGTATTGTCCTGTCGCTGCAATGACGACAGAATTGAGAAAATCTAATCCAGGAGAAAATTTTTTCAAAACGACGGAATTGAGAAACTTTTTTCAGATTTGTTTATTAGATGTTGCAAATTTACTACAGAAGTCTGACGTAACGTAATCTAACATAATGTAATCCATCGCGTTTTTATCATAGGAAAGTATTGAAAATAAAAAAAAAAGGTTTTGTTTTTGTCGTAATTTCAAATCAACCTTTCATAAGAAGTTTCCTACCATAGGAAAGTAGCTATTTTACATATCGATACGTGGTAGCATTATTCTTTTAGTGAAGCCAATTGGCAGACGTTTGATAAGACCCCATGAGTTGAGTCATAACTGGGGTGTAACCCAGAACATATCTATTTGTTAATTTTAGTATTCTTCAACACCCAGGATGATGTTTTAACTAATACCTAAAAACATCACAATGAGGGGCAATTTTTCTGATGTTGTATGTTCAATTCTTCTATTTTTAAGAGGAAAAGATTGCCGACGCTGGTTTGCTTACGCCACTCTTTTATGCTCTTTTTATAGGGGATGATAGCTCAGGGGATAGCGATTAAACTATGGTTTAAAATTGTGATGACAGAGTTGGGAAAACATCACAGCCACACGATCACGAGCTGGAGGAAGGTCCATGGAAAACAATAGAAACTCCTATGACACACCCAAGCCATGCCTATTCTCTATTGCGATGTGAGGTATGACTTCGTTCGGAGAAAGGCAAACCACATTGCCGGCCTTTGGATGATGGTGGTTCTCATGATGACTTATGGCCAATGATGCCCGCCGATGATGATGATGATCATTTGTAATAAGCACTATGTAAATGTCTCAAAGCACAAAAACCTTCAATGCAGTTATCATATATATTCTTCTTTTTATTGTTATGTGTTATTAGTTGTAATACGTATTGTATTGAATTTATAAAGAAGCACACAGCGTGAAACGGACTATATTGTCTCCTAGTTTTCAGGCCATAATAGCTTTATATAATTCTTCTTAGTACATTTTCCTGATGGGATGTCGCTTTGTCGATTCCTGATGAGATCCTAGTTTTCAGGCCATAATAGCTTTATATAATTCTTCTTAGTACATTTTCCTGATGGGATGTCGCTTTCTTCCGGATATCGATTTCACCCCTTTTTCTAACACCGGATATCGAAAGAGACACTTTTTTAAAACCGGTTACCAATGGGAAACTTTGCAAGAATGGGAGTGTATTTTACGGTTCTGAGTATACTTTTCGCCAATTTTTTCTAAAGCCGGGTACCATTGTTGGGAGGGAGTTCCAAAAACAATTTTCTAGGAGTGCACAATCCAATACTTTTTAGGGTCAAGTATCTCCCTCGTGTACAGTACTTCTGCAATTCAATGTACATATATGCACAAATATCATCATGCACATTGCACTAAAGATTAGCACATGTATATGTAGTAAATATGTAGTTGTCTATTATCATTAAATTACACGGTTTTATTTAGTTGAGTTTTAAGAGCACATATTTTGAAAAATTGAACCTGAGAATGTTATTGTTTTTCTCATATTCTAAAGGGAACGAACAGGTGCTGGTTACAGAATGTGTAAATGTGAAATATGCGAGAATAAAAAACTGAAGGCAAACTGATAAAAAGAAGATATGCAAATTTTGTCACTTAAATGATTTTGCCATCCCACCTTTCTTTGCAAGAAGGGGAAAGAAATTGGGTTTGATTGGCTCCATATCTTCAAAAGAACAACATTTATCGGGCCTAGCGCCCTCTCAGTATTAGCCACAAATGGTTATGAGTTCTCTAAACGAGTCAGTTTCTACATCCTTTAGCAGTCACTGCCATTGCAAAGAAGAAGATCATGTCTATTTTTATCATTACTATGTTTTCTATTGCCCAGAGCTGTTACGACAGCCATGCCAAAACCCTAATAGGGTAACATCATTGCCCCACATTGGGCACCAAAATCATTGAAAGAAAAGTATATCTTTAAGGTTGTGACAATCCATGAGCTAGAATCAAGGGGAACGGGGCCTTAAAAGCAACTCGTTGTGAATTTAACCTCTGATTTGCTCCACGGCAGTAATTTGAAAGTTTTATGAACTGAAAGGACGTTTGGAAATAAGCGATGAAGAAATTGCAACAGCAACAACAACCATATTTTTCAAAATGGACGCCATTCCTGACGAAATCATAGTGAAAATTTTAACTCATCTTTCGCCTTATAGAGACTTCAATTCTGCACGTCTTGTGTGCCGTAAATGGTATCGAGTTATCAAAACTATAGTTAGGACCCAGCAGAGAGAATTTAGACATGCTGTTCTGAATGGGGATCTTGCATATTCCATCGAAGATCAAAGCTGTGTGGCCGGCAGCAGGAAAAACGGGCCTAGCCTTGAGAGGGGACACTTGAACATTCGTTCAAACCGTCGTTATTGGTCTAGCAATGGAGCTGAGCCTAATCCGAGATTTTCGCATAACGCATGTGTTATTGGACGTTTTTTATACGTTTTTGGTGGCTGTGCTTTGTCTAGTTCGAGCTCAAATGCAGCATTTAATGATTTGTTACAATTCGATTTGGTTGATAAAAAGTGGGAAAGATTGACAATTAACCAGGGCTACATGCCAGCCCCAAGGGAGTGTTCAACAATGGTTGTATACGATAACAAACTCGTTATATTTGGTGGTTGGAATTCACCGCGATCAACAGAAGTTACCGGCGTACCAAAGTTTTTTAACGATACAAGCATCATTGACATTAAAAATCGTTCGTGTGCCCCTCTTCAGTGCTTAGAACGAGAGACCCCTAGCGCCAGAGCAGGACATAGTGCTTGTATTTTGCAAGATAAAATGGTTGTATTTGGCGGGGCACAACGTTTGCTAAGGTATGAAATGGCACACACAACCAAAATATCACCATAATCAATCAAACCTTCAAGTGACATGCCTGGTGCATCTTTGCCCAGAATATTATTTACCCTTATTGGTTAAATTTAACGTACTTAATCTAATAGATAAATGACACAGGATGGAGTTTTTGGCATGGCAATGTAATGTTTAAACTCACCTTGCAGTTATCAGCTGTGGAGATGCAATGTTTTCTTTTGTCCTTCAGCCTACAAAAATGATCACATCTAATGATTATTACTAACAATTATGATGATGATGATGATGATGATGATGATGATGATGATGATGATGATGATGATGATGATGATGATGATGATGATGATGATGATGATGATGATGATGATGATGATGATGATGATGATGATGATGATGTTGATGACTACATGATGATGATGATGATTGTGATTATCATTATGATGATGATATGATACAGTGTAGCCATTGCAATGTTCATCCAGTATGCATAGCTTAAAAAAATATTTAAAGTAGGGAAAAACATTTCCAACTTTCAAATTTTGTAATTTTAAGATATGATGATGTTTGGATTTTGGACATTGATTCCTCTCAATGGTCTTGCCCAAGAATACATGGTAAGAAGCCTGAGGGACGTTTTGGACAATCACAGGTAACTGCCATCATTATCTATAAAATAATTGTTTAAAACATTTACTTTAGAGTATTTATAAGTGGAAATGAATCAATTGAATTTTGTTTGTTTTTTGTCTGTTTGTAATCTTATTTTAATTCAAATCTTTACTTAAAGCTATACATATATATACACATACAACTAATCTAAATCAAATCTAATAATTAATGAAAAGGAAATAATTAAGAAAAAAAATATGTAAATAATCAAGCTAATATAAAACTACTTAAACATATATGGACAAAATTTACAGGATATCATTGACAAACGTTGCATTTTTAAATTTGAGTGGTTTGCCTTTAAAATTTGTCTTTCAATTCTTAGTTTCCAGTTGGTGATGAACATATCCTTGTTGTTGGTGGATGTGGGGGCTCAAACTCAGTAAGTATTTTTTATATGGTTAATTTTTTATTATTTAAATTGTGTTTATTAACTTATTAAAAGGTGAAAATGTTTGCTGTAAATAATCAATTTTATCAGAATGGAAACATTGATTCTCCTCATTGTGCATAAGTTGTGGGGGGTTAAAGATTGTACCATGGGTACCAGACCAACCCAATGGGATATCAGTATCACAACGGATGGGTCTGGCACCTAGTGTACAAAGATTGCTGCCCCCTGCAAATATGTAGAAGTGCCTTGTTGAAGTTCTTTAATACTTCAAAACTATAGCATTCATTCAATCATGGAGATGGTGCAATCCCCACCCCCTGCATCAACCCCCCCAGCAGTTCTGCTCCAACATATTCATCCCAATTTGTTTTAGCTCTATGATGATGTATGGCTGTTAAATTGCAACTCATGGTCGTGGATGGAAATCAAAGTTGAAAACAAGGTCTGGCAACCTCCTGATATCTGGTGTCACCCAATGACAAAAACTGGCACACTTCTTGTCACATTTAGCGACCAAAATATTTGCAACAGCTGCATTGGCTGTCAGGGCAATCCTCTTGAGAACAGCTTGTTTGCAGGACCAGTGCCAGTTCCGTCTGCTGTTTGTGCCAAATGCAAGCAAAACAAAGTCAAGAAGCAAAACTACGATTCACATTTCCAAATGTACATTCTCGATATGAGCAGTTTATTAAAAACACAAACAGTGACTTGGAGTAATAACCCAAGCTTTGTACCACAAACGCTGTCAAGGTCAAGATCTTTGTTCTCTGTTTCCATTGGACGAGCGGAAATTTTATTATTTGGTGGTGTTTTTAATATGGAGCGGGTAAAGATAAGCAATTCTCCCCCCTCTGGTTTAATTATTGTTAAATCAAAGTAGTTTTATTTTGTTATTAGTAAATGCCATTGTGATAGTTCAATATTTCTCTCAACGTTTCTTTACTTCGTGTATTTTCCAAGTTTGGAGATAAAATAGCGCTGAGTTTCGCGTATAAAAAAATTTCCTTCCTTGTTCCTGAAATACACCGAAAAATTACCAGCAAAATCCAATCACCATTAAAATGTCTTGGCTCCGCACCCACACAGTTATCAAAGTCGTAAGATTTACCAAATTTAGAATAGATTTTCGTATCGAACATTCATTAGATCGCTTAATTACGTGACAATAGCGCTAGATCTGGGCACCCCTCATGAGAGAACAATTTCTTTCCATTTTTGTGCGAATCTCAGGAACCACCGTTTAGAAAAGTGGACACAGCAACACCAGAGCACAGTAAATAAAAGCATTTCTCTTTCTCCCCTAGAGAGTGCTTTTGCCTTTCATTTACGCACCGGTAATCATCACAGAATCTTCTGGAACTGAGTTTCTTCGCGTCCTGGTACCCAGTCTTACTTTTGCAAATCGACTAAGGTGTATTTACCGGAACTGCAGAAGAGCAAGCTGACTAGGGCTCTCGCCTGCGGTTGGCTTTTGTTTGAATGGGGATTTAAAAGGGAATAAATGAGTCTGGCTTGGAAAATAACTCCATTTATGAATGAGGTTTTTGAGCGCAGAAACATTGGCGGAATAAGGTGGATAGAGCTCAATAAAACGACAGGCGCTGTTAACAGTGGTTGTGACTGTGGCTTTGAAAGGTGACAAGAAACCCGGCGTTTCATCAAGGAAGTGAATCGTGCCAAGTTTTTCGCTGGACCAGACACACGCCACGGAGGACAGTGCTGTCGGTGATAACATATCAGTTTTGCAAAGCCGTCTCTCTAGCTGCATTGGAATATTGGTCAAATATAACTCTATATTTATATCGGAAAGGCGGTTATCGAATTTTTTTGGAGAGAAAACTGCTGCAAGTTGAGCTTTGCAGGAAGTGGAGTGATTTCGAAATGGATAAACTGCGGAGTCGAACGAGAGAAAATAATCGAATAAAAAATATTTCATTGCCTACTTTGTTTGAATATGGGGATGCTAGAAAGATTGATGATTGGAGTACGGACAGAAAAATATGGTTAGATATGATGAAAGTAAGTGAAACGAAGAAGAGTCCTGTTTCAGCGCTGCCAGATTTGATGACAAAACTTCCCAAAATGAAAATGATGGCGTCGGAAAAAAATGAAATTGATTTAGAAAACATTTCAGAAAATCGACCGATGGGGGAAAACAGACCTGTAGCTGACGAAGATGATGAATTTACTGATTATCATAATGAAAATGAAGGTAAAGCGAATCAGGAAAATGAGAAGGTAAGGTTTAAAAATAATGAAAGAGAAATTGGTGGAAAACCAGAGCTGGATAATTTGCCGATAAGCCAGAAGAGGTGTATTGACATGAAACGTGCAGCGAGCGAAAGCAAATGCGAGGATGATAAATCGGAGAGATTTGAAAAAATGGATTCCGTACGAAGGTGGGTGAAAGATCAATCCATTGTAAAATGGGCATCAAAAACAGACGCATTGGATGGCAGTGGCTATGATAAATTACCAGAAATGCCCTGTAATAAATCAAGGAATAACGGATTCAGAATTCGCTCCATATCAGAAGGGTCTTGGAGCACCCGAGGCAACGTAGACGGAACGAGGGAGATCACATTTGCCAAAAATCACCAACCAAGAATGGTGGAAGCAACATCAGAGCTGTCATCCAGACTGCTTGATACTCGGCATCGAAAGAAAAATGCGGTTTTGTCATCTGAGCCACTGTCAGTTGGGACATGTGACAAGGAATCAATGAATGACAACATTGGAGAAACTGTGAGTATTCCATTGATTGGTAGACCACAAAATTCCGCGCGGAGGACCTGTACTCCGTTTCCGATGGACGAATCGCCGCGCAAGCATACTCAAAAACAAGAAAAAAGTACTGCAAGAAATGGTCCGGTCCGCGCGATAGTTCCAACTTCCCGCATGACATCAAGTGACATTCCGCTTCGTAGCTCCAGCGCATTTTCTTGGCCTGTTTCCAGCCATGGTATCAGGTGCGTTGCAACGAGTGAAGGGCGAAGAAGACCCTCAACTCCGAGACCTCCAGCTTTATTATCAAGATCATCATCGAATGATTTATAGAATACGAAATCATCCAACATTTAAAAGTATCCATGCAGACCTCATTTTTAAGAAAACGTTTTGACTTGTAAAAATTACTTTAGGTGACTTGTCCTTATTTGAGGCGGCATGATAGGTAGTTTACGATTTTATCAATGCTTCACCCTCCCATCCTCTCTATTGCTTGAAGAATTCAATAGTATATGTAATGTTTTTTAAGGGTACAATGCTTGTGATAACGGCACAGGGGCACTCTACTAAATGTTATAAGGAATTTCAACCATACTACTTTCTTCCGTCCTGAGTAGAAATCTAGGCTATGCCAGGGAAATTATCAATAAAATTAAAAATTTCATAGAAATGCTTTCCATTGATGGTAATAAAGACAGGCTTGATCATAAATGGCTTTGATAAAGAATTTAAATTATCAATGAATCACTCGAATATAAAGGGTGCATCAACTTTGATCGGCATTGAATGGTGCTCGGACTACAGTTGATCTTCTATCACCTTTCGGAACGATACAACATAACAACGCAAGGAATATGTTTCCAAACATAACAACTTTTAAATGAATGTACATGATACGTGATTGGGCTAAACTCGTAGTAAATACGTCATATATAACAAATGACGCAGTTATTAGTATATTTTGAAGCTGCGAGAGGAGCGGGGCATCAATGACAGGATTGATCCAAAAATGTGAAGAAAACTTCATTCAATCCTTAACAATATTCCCTTAAAATCACCGTTGCTCTAACTTTTAACAATACATGCCCTTAGTACAAGATTGAACCAGGGATGCCTTCAGAAGGGAGCAGGGGGCTCAATTATCCCTCCTCCCGTCAGAAAAAAGCCTTTTTCTTTCGCTTTTTTTGCCTGCATTCGTCACTATTTCTCCCCCTTGCTTAGAAATGCAGCAGAACCCCTCGCGACTCCCCATCTAGTGCTACCCCTGCCCTGAAGTTCTTCGAACCATCTTGATTCTTATCATGAATATACAGAGACAATCGTGATAAAATTCATAAATCTAGCACTGTACTGACCTCTGTGTAGAATAACCCAATGTCCACTTCACGACTTCATAGAATTGATAGTCATTATGCTAGATATTTCATCCATCACACCTGTCACAAATAAATTTATGGCATATTTAGTATATGAGTAACATTTTACGGAGGGCAATTCACCTTTTTATAAGAAACCAACTTATAAGAAACCAAAACCGTCAGATAAGGAACTTATTACGCGATAAATACCTAGTTCTTATGTGATTATACAAGTCTCAAAACATGGCATATACACAATGATATACTGGACATTAATTCATTCATCAACTAGCAAAATCTGAATTAATTTGAATAGATGGCGTTTCTGGTCTAGGTCCTCTGTATTTTAAGAGTTAAGGCCTTACATGGAGAGCTCGCATTTCTACCCCCCCCCCCCCCGAACACCCAAGTTACGATAAACATATTGGCTCGATTTAGAAACTGAGAAATTTTAGAATTACGATTCATTTCCTTTATCTACGAATCATTCCTTTATCTAGGAGGCCTTTATTAAAAGCAGGAAGATTTTTGGAGTACGTTAAGGTTTGTGTTGGGCAACCCCTCTTCTTAGAATAATCAGGATTCAGATTAAAGTTCAGGTTAAAGTATGATATATGTAAAATTGTTTGCATGGTTCAAAGTGCAATTACTTAATCCTATTCAAGATTACAATCCGGATTCAAAGGTATTACCCGTGGGCTATAGACGACAAAATGTGTGATTGGATTGTGATTCAGAATATACAAGGCCCTGACGGAAAAGTGTAAATAGAAATGTCATCAAACGCTAATCCAAGATTTGCAGCAAAATCAAGTAAAACCAAAGCAAGAATTGAAAGCATTAGTCAAAAGCCTTTCTGCTTTGAATGAGGGGCATTCCAGAAGGAACAGATTTGATCTGGGTTTATTGCAAGTGTCAAATTTCGACAAACTTGTGCTAACTATTTGCAGATTGCTAAGAAAATTTGATCAGAATGTATGGGAACTTTCTCCATGGATACCTTGGAGTAGCGTATGATAACATTAATAGGGATTTATCCCACCAGTAAAGACAACTTTCTAGTTTATATGGTTCAGGTTAGAGACGTAAACTGCAATGATTGCCCCCACCTAACCAAGGAAGAGAACTCCATCTAATTTATATTCGTTCTCCATGCTTTCCCTTGCCAAGATATGTCTGGTAAAAGTACCCCATTAATTCAGTAAAGATAGAGAACTATCTATATCCATAAATAACTTTTTCTTCGTCTCAAAAATTTTGCTGTGGCTGAAAATTTACAGAAAATAAATGCTAAGATAGTCGCAAGTACAGAATAAAAACAAAACAATAAATAACATACCAGAATCTTGGCTTCATCTGAAATAAACATGTACCATAATTCACCAAAAAGAGTCCTAACTTTTAAAGAACGTCATGAAAATCAGCTTCTCATCGGCCAAGGAATGAAGCAACTTCTTGGTACTTGAACTGATCTCCTCTGCTCTGCTGAGTGAAACTTCTTGTACAATTTGTTATTCAATCACGCCAAATAAAAGCAGTATAATTGCACTAATTTTGTAAATTTTAAAAGGTTTTGAATTTATTTCTTAAAGTTGTAGCTGGCTGCATTAATTTTGACTTGACGGAATTTTCTGTTTCATGATATTAAATAGGGAAGCCTAATCATTTTTTATGTCTTTTCTCATAAGCACAAAGTCTGTAGCAAATATAAGGGTTGTAAAACTTTATTGTTTTTGCATTTAGTGGCAGAGGGTACGGGTTTATTGGCCGAGAATTATTGGCCTAAAACTTGTTGCCCTGGGTTTCTGCCTTGTCTTTTGTCACAGTATCTCTGCTTAACTGGAAATAACTTCACCATAGCAGATGGTTAACAAAGTTTCTGTCAGTGAAATCACTGTGAAAAGCACAACTTATGTTGCACAATTTCTCAATGATCTTCCGCTTGCATGCAAAACCACGGACCCAAACATGTCCAGAACATGTGATGTCTATGGTTTGTTTTAATGCTTTATGATTACGTGAATCGTAAATACTTATTTAACACTTTCAGAGGGTGCTGAAAGGCATTTAAAACGTAGAAATCCATGAAAGACTATCCTCGAGTTGACTCCTGTTCATAGTTGAACAGCTAAATGCTTCAGGACTGGATTTGGGGGCTCCTGCACAGTGACAAAAAGTGCCTTTGAAAATGAAAGGATCATATTGTACGAGTTTATGTTGAAAAAAATTAGATTTAAATAGTACTAAAAACAATCATACAAAATTCTAATTGGTTAGAAAACGATGCAGGGTAACAAATGACTACGAATTATGCCAAAAGCAGGGACAACTGCAGCAGGGGGTTGGGGGATGGCGGGGGCAACAGTCCTCACAAAATAAGCACTATTTTATCACTTTCTTGCCCCCCTTGCCATGGAGAGCAACAGTCGTCCCTGGCAAAAAGCCTTCATGCTTTTGGAATGACACATCTTCAGCATCTAAGCACATGCCGAAGCTGCTGCAAAGGAGGGCTTCACTACGTGGACATGACGACTTTCCAGAGTGGCTTTAGTTGCATTGGTACAACGGGGGTTGGTTAGTCCTTCGCAACGAGCGTTAGTGAGACCCATGACCACTTTACAGATATCTGGAAATTATTAAGAAATTTACAAACTTCTCACCGCATACAAGGTTAAGAATGCTGTCATACCGAGGCGAACCTCGTTTCGGTATTGGCTTTTGTACCAGGGTCAAAACATAAACGAACTAAGACTGCCGCCGAGATTTGTTGATGCATTGGTCTTTTGCAACAAATACAAGCAAATAACACGCAAACTACACGCACAATACGCGAAAATCACGCAGAAAAGACAAGCATTGCTTTGCAGTTTGCTTTGACAGTTATCAAAAACTTGTGAAAAATCTATTTATGACTAGGCCCTTTTTGATCAGTTCGTGCCCAGACCCTTCAGCATGAACCAATCAAATACCCAGTAATACTGTATATCACACTGACCATTCACTATCTTTACTAGATTTTCTGTACCTGCAAACCCCAAGATATAAAACGGGCTGTTTGATATACAGACAATAACATTTAGTCAAATTATAATAATTTCATGCGGAGCCAGTTTTACTGGTCAAATACGAATCATTCTATCGCTCTGCTCTTGGTGGGATTGGCGGGGCAGATACTTTACTTGGTACAGGTGGAGGAGCACAGTCAATTGAAGAGTCCTGAAACGAAGGGTAAAATTCATGAATTGGGTTTTTAGAGGAGACACTTGACAAATAAAACACCATAGGCCAGTCTGCAGAGCGTGGCAACTACACGCACAAGACAATTTGCAGCAGATCGAAGTACACCCAAAAAAATAGGCCCTGCACGCGCGCATTGTATGAGTATAGGCTCAATATAGGTTCACCTGCAGTTTCATACTACCTAAAGCTGTCTTGTGAACCCGAGAAAATCAGGTGTGCACGCCGTGCACCCCCAAATTTTTCCTTGCACGCGCGAGATATCGTCGAGTTCTGCCATGCTCTGCAGACTGGACCATAGGACTTACAGTCGAGGTTGCACGCAGGCTGCACAACGTGAATTGTTTTGATCTTGTGTTATGTAATGCATCAAATATATAAACTATAAACATTAAGATGAAGATATATGCTAGTAGGATATTGCATTCCAAAACAATCAAAGTATCATTGGGTGTGTAAGAATAATTGGAGAAACATTAAACTTGTGAATCATTCCTGGATTTAGCGCCATTTTCTTGGTTTCACAAAGTGGTTTGTGACAATTCCAAAAAGATCTGTTATGTAGCAGCTGTTTAACATCTGTCAATTTTCATTTCAAATGAGGAAATCGGAGTTAGAATTACAAAAACCTCGGATCAAAAAATTCGATTCTTTCATTATCGCAATAAAACCAAGGGTCAATCGTCAATGGGTCTAAAATAAAATCTGGAATTCAAAATCAGAGGGGCGTGGAAACTGTCACTTGTATGAAAGTTATTTGAAGAGTCAGTGAAAAGTATGAAGTTTTTGAGGTATTTGCTGAAAGATGAGTGACCAGATGCTACGGGCAAATGATGATGATGATGATGATGATGATGATGATGATGATGATGATGATGATTATGATGATGATGATGATGATGATGATGATGATGATAATGATGATGATGATGATGATGATGATGATGATGGTGATGATGATGATAATGATGATGATGATGATGATGGTGATGATGATGATGATGATGATGATGATGATTATGATGATGATGATGATGATAATGATGATAATGATGATGATGATTATGATGATGATGATTATGATGATGATAATGATGATAATGATGATGATGATTATGATGATGATGATGATGATGATGATAGTGATGATGATGATTATGATGATTATGATAATTATCATAGCTATGATGACGAAAGTGTCTATAGGGGCCAAACCGTTCAACTTACAGTGGGTGGTCCATGTGACGCAGTTGTCTCAGTTTTTGCACCTAATTTTGGCCTTCTTTCTGGGACAGGTGGTGGTGGGTCATTTAATTGCATTTGCCTGCGAAAACAAGACTGTTATCAGTTGAGGATTTCAATATTCTGATTGGTCTACCTTCAAAGATAAACTTCATAATCGATGCATTAACTGAATTAGTCTGTTTTATTGTATCACAAAAGAGCAAAATTTTTCAAGAAAGAGTAATGTCCTTTGGAAATATCCATTTAGATTTCACACGTTTCACATTCATCTATTTGTAATCTTTCTTATAAAAAGCTAGGGTCAAATTGTTACTTTAGTTACTTAATGTTAATGTTATTGGTGATGCCGATATTGATCACTTGGATAAAACCATCTATTGATTTTGCAGCACTATCATGAATATTAAAATACTCCTGGGGGTACTCTTGTTGGAAGACCTGAAAACATGCTCCCTTGAAATATCAATCTGGCGGCTATTTTAATACAACTTTTTTTTATAAGAACACTTGGTTCCAGTTTCAGCCTGCCGTTTCTCATTTTTCCGTATATCTTCAGCCTAAGGTTTTTCTTATTCTGTTTCTTATTTTCGTTTCCGAATTGCCTGAGCATAGTGGTGTAAAACAACTGATATCGATGGTGTTGAACTAATTCTCTTTCAATACGTTTGCTTAATCGCTGTTTTGCACTTTATACTGTTCTGTTCTGTAGTAGATTGTTATTTTCGCTTGTTAATGATATTTTATTTCTTGAGTTTTTTTGAATCTTAGCCTGCCTTGTTTCTTTAGTTGTTCTTATTTTTTGGTCTAATCTCAGCTTGGTGTTTCTTATAAAGGTTGTTCTTATAAAAAAACGCGTATTCTAAATAACATATAAACATTCATTCATTAATATTAACATATCATGCATCAAAATGATGATTATGTAGCCACGAAGTATGCCTTCTTTCAACGTTTAATGAAAACGAAGCCATGTATTGACTGGATGATGGTAATGAAAAGACTGAATTATTTATCTATTTTGACAGTCCCTATAGCCAAGGGCCCTGGATCAGTGACCCCCTCCGACCCCTCCTTTCCTCAGCACTGGGCCTCGAACGCTTCATTCTCGAGGAATAAAAGAACCGCTGTCTTCTCAGGCTTAGAACAAGTCGGAGCACATCAAATCTATTCGTATTAATTGGCTGTACAACACTCTTCCGGACAAAATGAGCCTTCAAGTTGCTTAATTTTTAAGCACCTCAAGTCCTACTTGCTTATAAACCTCTTTTTTAAAACTCCTTCATTGAGCCTTCAAGTTGCTTAATTTTTAAGCACCTCAAGTCCTACTTGCTTATAAACCTCTTTTTTAAAACTCCCTTCATTGAGCCTTCGAGTTGCTTAATTTTTAAGCACCTCAAGTCCTTCTTGCTTTTAAACCTCTTTTTACAACTGCTTCATTTAGCCACCAACGTGCTTAACGTTCAATCGACCCCAGAGGCTTATTTACATGCTGCAAGAAGGCAAACTCTTTAGCTTAAACATGTCGAATCTGCAATGCATACATGCGTGGGGTAAAACTGATTATTGACAGACGAGGTACTTTACCAAACCATTGTTTTTGACCTAGGTTCAGGGAATTTTATCGCTTTTTTCGTCGAGCACCAGTGTTTGACACACGATAAGCTTCTGATAATCGATTTTCTTATGTGATAATTTTCGCCTAGTGGTTATAATCTTATTACGAAATCAGTGCCTTTTCAATCTATCGTTAACCAACTTTTCAAAAACCTTTTTATTACTTTAATTCTGGCATTTCAGAAGTCGAAACTTACGTAACAACTTTGACTGGAAATCGGGTGCAGTTATGGCGCCAGCCCCGCGAAGTGGGAGGGTAAGATGATGAGAGGATCTAGCCAAAACCTCCAGATTTTGAGAAACGCCCTTTTGAACACAATGATACAGTTTAAGGAAAGTATGAAAAGGTCAAATCTTTTATGCAATCACTTTAGAAAACAGAATTTAACTAAAAAACAAACTTCGAAAGGGCCGATAATCATATCTATCTTCTATACGCCTGCACCATATTTTTTACCGATCTACATTACCAATTTTCAGAAAAGTAGTCCCCCCCAAGTCACCCCCGAGGCTCTGTCACTGATAGGGAAGTCTCGATTTGATAGTCTCAAAATGAGGCGGAGCATGCGCGCTACATTCTAATCGAAGTTTGTTTCATTGATTATATGAACTAACTTGGATTCTAAAACAAAACTAAACTCATCACCTTTCAATTTCTGCTGGAATTCTTCCGTTAGTAGTGAAATTTTCACCAATCGATGTCAAAGATCTCCTTCCACCATTGGGCTGATTCATAACATTTGGGCCTACGCCTGGTTTCACGGACTGCGAAATTTATGAAAATATATAATTTAACATCTAAAAATCAAATTTGTTTATAATCTTAGTTATAAACTTGAATTGATCACTACAATGTCACTCACACAGGTAAAAATGCGCTCAAATCCATCTTGTTTCAACTGTCCAAAACCAAACTCAGGGAAAAGAAGAGGTTGCCCCCTATCATCTTCACGAATCAAAAGTGTCTGGCTGACTTTTCGCGCGTCGGTGACGGGGATGTCAGGGACATATGAGGCTTTCAATATTGTTGCATGAAAGGGTGACGTCCTAAATGGCATCAGCTAGACATTTCATGATAATGCATGTAGGCAATACGCGTAAAACATGCGAGCGGAACGCATGCAATATGCGTGTAAAATGCGTGCTATATTCTTGTGAATCTTTCATGTGACAGTCGGGAGAAAATTGAGACAACTATCTCGTTTGCGATGCCCATAAAGCGCTTTAGGATTTTCGCAATCTTAGGCTATGCAAGCTTAAGAGATTAAATGCTATAAATGTGATACTGGCAAGGACAAATCCATTGTAAGCTTCGGATGAAGAACAGCTTCATTGCCCGTTTATTCTTTAATTGCAAGTCTATTCAAAACTGAGCTCTTAATAATGCAGGTAACTGAAAGTCTGCTGAGGTTTAATCACACTTGAGTACAACATCCAAACCAACCACTGCAAACAAAAGGCCCATTTTGGCTGCTCGTATTACGAATTCACGACCACCTCTGTTTAACTGATAAAGCATGGTTAATCACATATCACTAATCGCATATTACTAATCGCAAATCATTGGCCAAATACTAGGAATGGCTTATTAACAATCAAAGATCATCAATCACAGATCAATAACCGTAGATTGCAAATCAGTGATCATAGATGCCAGATTGCTGAAAGGTGAGAGGTGAGGGTAAACTGAAGGTGAGAGGAGAGATCTGATCGTGATGGTTTGTTCTTAATATTGTAAAGTTAAACATTGGCTTCATGGTACTTACCCTTTGGGAGGCTACACCTTGTCGGCGTTTCTCAGTTTCTACATAATGTTCCAACGCCAAATAGATGAACTTGTACTGAGTCTATAGACGGAAATAAATATGTGAAGTTACATTTAACTTTACTATTTACAAGAACCTGTTAATTGGAGCATAAACACCACTGCTTAGAGATTCATGGTTTCGAATAGGCTTAGAGAGACGAATTTCAAATGTAGTGTATATAGTATTTTCGCCTTAATTTTAGTCTATGTGCTCAGATCGAGGCAACGCAATCTCGTTTCCATGAAATGAAGTACGTGTGTTAAATTTTAAAGCCTTTTGATTGGTTTATCAGCAATTCCAGTGTTCGACTCAAAAATGTTCGTTGTTTCTTTTCTCTCCGCCATTTTACCTTCTAAGGGATTTAAACATCTTTACTGGCTTGCAAGACTTGGTGGAATGGGGAAATATTCTTATGTAAAATTCAAGTTAGGCAAAAACAAGGCTAAAGAACATAAATTTCTAGCCTTTGGCAGAGCATGGGATGAAGCAATAATAAAGTGGTAAAGTAAATGGAAAGTTTAATTTCCGGACATTACGACGTATCTCCACAGACGGCGGAAAAATCAAGGCTTGGCAAGGCTACGTAGTGGGAGATTTGCCACCATGAGTAATGTCTAGTAGAGCTATTGTGCGGTGAAAACTAATCCACATGGAAACAAGAGTAATCCAAGAGAGGAAGATTAGCGAGAAGGACTTGAGTTGCAAATTAATACTAAGGTCTGTTGTCTGTTCAAAAGGTCAAGCATTGTAAGAATTGGAAGTACAAGGACTGTTTACTTTGGAATGATCACTAGAAAGCCAGGCATGTAAGGGCTATTGAATGATGAAAGCATTGCATAATGATTCGAAAGAAGGAAGCTATTATAGTCATTAAATGATGAAGACTTGGAGTCTTTGACAAACTCAGAGTTAACCAGAGTACATATGTGTTACTTTCTACAGACTAAAAGTAAACGGTATGGTTGTATGGCTAAAATATTTACATTCCATTTTGCAAGTGGAGACTTGATATGGCCTGACCAGGATATCAAGAGTTCTCTTCTACCATTTTCTGTTAATTTTGAGATCATGTTGACTAGACCGCGTGAGAACGAACACATGCGAAAATGAAATGGAGGCAATTGAAATCAAATATCTCTATCCTTTGGGGAGGGAATAAATTTTCTTCGCTTTGCAAATCAGTTGAAATTTCAATGACAGTTAATACGGGCTGAACAGAGGCTTACCTCGGTCTGAACCATTCCGGATCTTTGCGATCGTACGATCAATATTGTTTTTGGGATATCGATTTCACAATCCAGACCTTAGTAAAAACAGATTTCAAATAAAAAGTGAGATATATTTCATCGATGGAGCCCCTTGTTTGAAAGTCCCCTGCGCAGGCTACTGCACTCCAAAGGCGACCTCTTGATCTAAGCTTCACCGCATACAATGACAGCATGAAATCACCGTGTGTAGGCAGTGGCGGATTTCTATGCCTGGCGACTTTTTGATTACTAAAAACTACCATGTAAAGTGTTTGCCATTTTCGTGGTCATTATAATAATGATAACAGCAAAAAGGGTAGTTGCTCCGTGAGTGGTTACCATTTTACATGTGCAAAACAAAGCGACCAATCAAACAACGGATGGGGGATTGACCAATCAGATTCAACAACAGATTTATATCACATGGCAAGCCAATTCATGCATTTTTACTGGTAACAATTATTAGTTTAGATTAAAGGAAAGATTTGCACATTTTCTACACTCTCTAGATGTCAGACAGCATGATTTTTGATTTACATTTAGGCCGTAAAATGTTTGAAAAGGTCCTGTGAAGTTAAATGAACAAATTTACCGTAATTCTGAAGCATTCCAAGAAGTATATCAATAACGATAAACGTTCCTGTTCTCCCGATCCCTGCACTGAAATGAGAAGAAAATTGAAGGTGAGACAACAGTGAAGTTCAATACCCTTTTAATAGACGATAGGAATTTGTCATTGGCAAATTACTCAGTATCCTACCTGTGAAAAACCCCCAGCAAGTAAGAACATAATATAAGTAACAGACAATAAATTATCGTTACTGTTACTAAATTATAGATAATAAATCTTGTCGTTTTTGCTTTGTATTCCTCCAACCTCCATACATTTATCAAGCTGGGGTATGAATCTACTTTTTGGAAACAATTTCAAAATCGAGTTGATTTCACATAGATAGTAAAATGCAAAAGATTTACTTCAAAAGACGACCCACCTACAATGAACAACGATTGGACCGGGTTGGGTACGATTGCATAAACAAATATCATGCAGCATTTCAAGAACAGAACCCGGATCAGGTGGAGCACCGTGTTCGGGCCAAGCAGTGTAATGGTACTGACGAACTGTTTTCGGCTCATCTCCGGGCTGTAAAAATAGATTTGGCTTTAGTGCAAAAAGAAAGGTCTTTTGGGTGTATACCAATAAAGAAAATGAAAGCAAACAAGCAGAATACAACAGAATAAAACTGAACAAATTAGAATAAGAAAGATAAAATAAAGGAAGGTAAAACAAAACAAAAGGAAAAGAAGATATATGCAACAACATGAAGAAAATAATAAAATAAAAGGCAAGATATTCAAAACAAAATGCGATAAAATGAGAGAAAATGAATTTAGGTGGATGTTTCAAGCTCACCTCCTTTTTGTAGATGACACGGAATTCTCTAAGGATATACTCTGCTGTTTCTTTTTCGCTAATGTTTTCAATTTTGAAACTGTCCAAATCCATGGTATCGTTTAGTTTCGGCCAATACTTTGCACACTTGGCCTAAAAAATGTAAACATTAGTTATTGAGTTTTTAACGTCCGTAGATGGGGCACCACGAGCAACAGAAAATCTTTACGGGAATTTAATTTTACTCTTCTCGTCTTCTTCCCAGTGTCCACGGCATCGAATACCGTAGAGAGATAGATGATGGTGTTCTTGCCACGTGGTTTTTCATCTTTAACATCATCCAGTCCAGCATTTACAGCCTTTGCCTTCCTCTTACTCGCTTCCCGATCTAGTCTAGCATTTCCAGTCTTAGTATCCTTAAAAGTCTGAAAAAATACTAACCCTTCCTCTTTCAACTTCTCTTGTAACGTTTAGTATTATGTGAGAATTTTCAAAATACACCATCCTCCAAAATTCATCCATGGTATCTGGCAAGCAACCTTGAGTCGCAATGTAATTGGTACCACCTTCCCCCTAAAATGCAAATGTCTTTCATTAAGTCGCATTTCCCTTGCAAGGGAGCCTTTTTAAAGACTAGATATCTATTGTATAGTCTATCAACCATAGGTTTTCGGTAGGAATGTAACATGTTAAGTAAAAAACAAAATAGCAGGCTGCCTAAGGGATTCTTGAGGAATACTTGCGATTATGTATGTTAATTATTCATGCTAGGAACAACGCAAAGCGACAGGAATGCGAGGGAAATAGGACCAAATTAAAACTATATACGAAGTTATTATGCTATTTTGAATTTCTGTCATGTTGCATGTGTCTCAACTAAAAATATAAACTACAGTCTATTGGGACTTGAGAGACTTGGTCCCTCGAGACAATCAATGCAGTGGTGTAAACATGAGATCTTTCAATCAGGCTACTGCAAATGCAATATGGACACTTCGACCAAAACCTACCTCGATATAATTCGCATTAATATAATCAGATCCAGCAATATTGTCATCAACATCACTTAGTTTCACTCGAGTATGATCAACTGCAACGAATTTTTAAAAAAAAAACCACATTGATAAAAGAAATGAAATAAAACAGTAATGTGAAAGAATGAATGAACTTCAAAACGCCCAGTAATAGCATTTGGGAAACAATTACTGAAAAATAAAGACGGTTACAATGTCTTGCAAGAAGTTTAAAATAAAGGCCCATGGCTAACCAGCATGCACAGCTTTCAACTTTTATGCAGTTCATATCGCAAACTAGAATGTTCATTCCAAAATTGGATCATTTTACCAACCCAACGTTAAAAAACTGTGTTTCAAACAATTATCTAATATAAAATCATTTCGAGATAAACTTACATGGTAATATATATCTGTATCTATTTTTTGATTTATTTTCCACTTTTTGCCCTTCATTTCTTGTATATAAATGCCGATATTCTTCTTGCTTTTGCAATTGCTGAAAGGGCAGAAAATATAAAACAGCATCATACGATTACATTAAACTAACAGATTATAGGCCCATTATCTGCGCCACAAAACAAGCAAGCCAATGAAACTATGGCATCTCGAAGAAGAGTAATATTAATACCAGGAATGCCTGGATGAATGCTGCAAAATTAGACAAGGTATTCAAAAACCCGTTGAGGTTTCTTAACTAAGTAAGACTTACCTCAAATTCCTCCCAGAACCCACTCTTTCCAGGTACGACAGTATTTTCTTTCAACAGTTCCTTAACTCTGTCATTCAACTTGCTTGCTGTAACCCTTGTTGCATTTAATGCCTAAAAAAGTACGAATTATTCCGACGTTATGGCCCCCGTGTGAGGAAGTAAAGTCAATTACCGTTTAAGAAGGAACTGGTAAATTTCAAGGGGGATCTCTGCAAAAATGGTGTGTTAGCTAAGAATAGGTGGTTGCAAATAAAAACTGCTTGAAATCAATTAAGGGGGAATTTTATAACGAAGGTGGCACTTATATATCAAGGAATAAAACATGGCTAAGGAGGCAAATTCAGGTTAACAGTGTAAAACACAATCAAGGTGGAGCTTATAGCTTAAGGTGCAAGACAAAGTTAAGGTTGCAAATACAGCTTAAAGTGTTTAAAATGGCTAACGTGGTACTTGCAGCTGAAGGTGCACAATGTAATTAAGGTGGTGCATGAAGCTGAAGTTTGATAATATGTCTAAGAAGGTACTAGAAGCTTAAGGTTGTAAATTTAATTAAGGTGGTACTTACAGCTTTAAGGTGCACAACAGTTCCGCCAGCCTTTTCTATCATGGGATTCTTTTTGTAGTAATCAACTAGGTCTGCCAGTTGTGGGAATGGCATCCCACCACCAGCATCAAACTGCCCATTTAAAAAACGAAGTTTAATGTGCACTATATTGTCATCGGACCTAGATGAAATTATGAATAAATTTACATTTGCAAATCAATTTTATTCATGATATTTAACAGTTTTTATTGAACTAAAAGAAACTCTTTTATTTATAAAAATAGTTCATGGCATATCAATAATTTGAAGCAGAATATTTGCTCTTTATTTCATACTTTTGGTTGATACAATTGTAGTTTGATGCCAAAGGTATTTGAGATCCCAAACATTAAAAACCAGCTCACTTGTCATTGGATGAAACTATGCATGAAAGCTAAGCATGTGATGCTAACAATATGGTAGTGATTAGATGCAGCCAGTGTGGTCAGAAAATACTAAAACATCTATAAGCACAAGCCTTTTATCATTACTAATGGGATGTGTTGATTAGAAGTTAACCTTCCATGAAAGAAAAATGAGCATTGATAAACTAATAGAGACATTATGAACCAACCTAGCAGATAAAACGTAATCACCAGGAGTGCTTGTACTTTCTCTTACAAGAAACGATCCATTCTTGCCTCTGTCCAGTAAGAGGTGCTCAGCCTCTTTTCCAGATATTAAGCCATGGTACCACCTTGGATGAAATAATTATTAAAATCTTTATCATTCTTTCCATATTCACTATTTTCATCATGATAAAGATTATAAAAGCATATTGCAGGGCTTCGGAAATGAGGGGCAAAAGAGAAAGCCCCACAGTCTGTGCAGGTTTTAGAGAATTTTTTCACAAAATTTTCTGCCAATTTTTTGGAGCATAGTTGAACTTCATGTGCTTCTTTGCAGTGACATGTGATGTCACCATCCCATGATCCTTTGTGAAAATCTTTTGATCAAAAATCTGGACACTTTGGCATTGGGAGAAAGCTTTTTGTCTTCCAAGGCTAATTTTTCAGGGGAAATCTAATTTATACTATTTTACTATGACGCCCTTTGTTTAATTTATGGCAATACAAAACAAAAAAATGATATAAATAAAGATTTACTAATATACAATAATACAAAAAATTAATGAAGTATAATGAAGTAGAATATAATATAATAGATCATGATTATGATAAACAACAAAGCTATTACATAAAAGAGAAAAAAGACAACCTTTCATTTGTTGGCCCTTGTGAGTTCATGGGAAATTTAAGTTGAATAATTTCACCATTTTTTTCTTTTAGTTCATGCTCCATATAATAATTAACTAAATCTGATAATGATGCAAACATTTCGCCGCCATGCAAATCGTAATGGTCGCCATTATTTTTTATCTTCACATGTGTTATCAAATCCCCTCGTCTATAAGAAAAATCTTTCACGATTAACATAAAAAATATAGTTTGAAGTCTCTAAACATTTTTTACATTCCTTCTAACAGTATTGCAATAAACAGGAAGTTTATTTGATGAGCTTACAAATAATGAAGCTAGAAAATGAAGAAATATTGGAAATAATAAGAAGGGGGAATATTTACACTATTTCTGTTTTTACCATATTTTGATCAAATTGCAAATACTTCAATACAAATTTCTTTTCTTTATTCAACTTTCACTAATATGATGATCAGCAAAGAAAATTAAATAAACACAAACTGATATAGAATTGGCATGCCTCACTGAAAGTGTAAAATCTCCAATGTTTGTGTTACTTGGTCTACAGAGAAAACTGCCATCTTGGCCTTTTTCCAAAAGAATTTCTTCTGCTTCAAGGCCTGTTATATTTGGATGAAACCACCTGATAAAATATCACAATTGCAGATATAAAATTTTGAAATGTGCAAATAAACTGTTGTGGAAGGCAGATATAAAAATGAGGCATTGATAGGACAAAGATGGGGTAAGATTTCCCAGCCGAGATTGGAAGAAATATCAAAACATGAACGAAATACACACCATTGAAAGTTCATTTTTAGTATTTGTTGTCATTTTTGCAAGTGTGGGCCAAAATCACGAGGTCAGATCGGGGTGAAATAGGGGGTTGAAACTGGGAAGACGTAACCTTCTCCATGAAGGAGTCAATTGATCATGTAGAAGAAGCGGATGTTGAAGAGAAAGACGTAGACTGAGCTGATCTAATCGAGCCTTACTAGGCTGATATATGTTGGCGAAGACCAAATTGGAAACTTTTGTTCCTGTTTAAATACAGTGCCCTGTCCATCATATACTGGAGGAATTTTTAGACATAGCGATGCCAGCTGAGCTGCGGAATGTATAATTTTGCATTTTATGAAACCTGGTTGATTTCTGCGTGTAAATCGATCGAAAGGTAACGTACCTTCGGCTAGATAAAGCCGTTTTTGCCTCCATGATCGAGTCCAGTAACGATGAGGAAGTCACTTTGCTTTTTCGTGGTTTTCATCATCATCAGCAACAACAACAATACAACAACTGCAACAACAATCCGAGTGTTGCTATGACGTCAAATTCGGAAACTTCGGGGAACTTTTATGAGGAATTTCCAGCGTGAAGTTTTTATAGGAAATTTCTTTCGCATTTATTTAATAATGGAAGCAAGAAATTTTTTTGCCTCACTCAAGAAATTCCCTGTGAAATAAAGTAGCTGACTTATCCCTTCTTTAAAAAACATGGCCAATCTGGACCAATTTTGCACCGAATTTTATAGAAAATAAATAAAATCTATTTGTGAAAATTTCTTGTGACATTTTCTCCTCCAACTTTCTGTGGGTGCAAGGTCTGACTACAAGTTTTCTAGCCCTTATACTAGATTTTGTGAGGCCAACCTGTTTCCACAACATTGCTTAAAACCAATAATGGAGAAGAATAGCTTTTTTTCAAGTGGCCCGCTAGCGCAGGCCCGCTTGCCCGAGTGGATCAGAACCCGAGTGGATCAGAAACCCGAACCATCATCAGTCACAATCCCAAGTGGGCAGTAGTCCGAGTTTTCGTTTGCACCATTTAAACAAGAAATCAAACGTAACATATTAATAACACACTACAAACGGACTTATAATCAAGGTAATAATGATAATAATATGATAATCGAACTTCTATGAAAATACACTTTAGAAAAACCTACTGTAAAAAGGAAGTACGTCTCAAATAACTAGGAAAAGGCTCATAGCTTTCAAAAACTTTTAAGACATATCAGTCGAATAAACTGCGTACAAATCGACTTTTATTGAACTTAATTTATAATAAGGCCGTTTACAGACATCTGTAGCTTTCGTATTTGAACCAAATTACACCATGTTCGTATCTGTAATTAACGTAACATACTTCACGTTCGCAGATGTCATTTAATTATCCATTAAGGTACCTTCAAGCGATTCTAACCAACCTTCTTATTAACGGTTGCTAATTACACAGGCTATTTTCCAACAACGTGCTTAATGTCAAGTAACTCTAGCCCTAATTGCTTATTAGAAGGCTGCTTTATCGCTTTTCTTCATTTAGCCTTAAACTTGCTTAATGATAAAGTGAGCCCAGTCTCATTTGTTTATTTAGGAAGTTGACAACTGTTCGGTGAATGAGCCCTAAAGTTGCTTATTATTGAGTGAATCTAGCCCTAGTTGCTTATTAGAAGGTTTCCAAGTTACTTTTCTTCAAATAGTGTTCATGTTGCTCAATGCTTACGTGACTCCAGATCAGTGGCTTATCCATCTGTTGCTTACAGTTGCTTCATCAGCGTGCTTAATGCGTTAACGACTTGAGCACTATTTGCTCATCAAAAGGGTTGCTGTCAGGTGCTTCATTTAGCCCTCAAATTGCTTAATCTCAAGTAACCCTACCCTAACCGCTCATCAATGGGCCAACCTGTTGCTTATTTTCAACGAGTTTAAATTGCTGGTACCTTGAACTTCTGCATCTACTCAAATTCCGGAAATCATAGCGACAAGACCACTCACTTTTTGCCATGTTGCTTTTTAAATTAAGCCCTCGCCTTATCTTATTGTGGTTTACTAGTTCCTTCTTAAATTGTTTCAATGCTCCTTCAATTGGCTTAGTTACCATTTAACTCTGGTACTTAACGTGCTTATCAAATGCAATTATGGATGATGACGTAATCTATTGCATCAAACAGTTTGGGTCATTTTGACTCCTAATTATACGAGTTAAAAGCAATTTAATGACGACAAAAGATCATTTGATACGCAAGTACAATGTTTTCTGGATGTAAAAATCATTTTCGTTTTAACTGGAAATTTGTAATTAAGAGCCACTCTTTTAGGTAAATATATAAAAGTCATATCAAAAAGTATAGTTACCAAACGGAATACTCTTTACAAAATTAAATGGTTCGAGGAATGCATCGGTAACAAAGCCAATTTGAAATCAACTGCAAAAAATGAAAATAACTTGATTAGATTCAAAGCGGTTTTCACAAAAAAACAAAAATTAAGATCAAAATTAAATAACATGGCCTAGTCACTATTTTACGGCATATCAACACCAACTTTGTCTTAATTTTTGTTCTCAACATGTTTTAGTCAAAGAATAGGGTTTTTTTTTCATTTTGTCAATCTGTCTCTTCTTTTTGGCAGCTCAATGTATAGTAAGCTGCATCATTCGCAACTACCATAGGGTGTAGCAGTCTTCCTCGACCAATATTTGCACCCCATTTTATTTATAAAGTAATAAATTCAAATAAAATACCGATTTTTTCCTGGGTCTGTGCCGTATCTATAGAAGAAAAGAAATATTTCCTAAGAAATTGTCCAAGATATGTTGGGTACGGTTGCTGGTACCTTGAACTTCTACATCTACTCCAATTCCGGAAATTATAGCGACAAGAACACTCACTTTTTGCCGTGTTTCTTTTTATTTTCAGACGATGCTCCACTCTTTTTCTGTTAAATAAAAGTTGAAAATGGTGGCAAATATGACAAAAAATTCAATTTGCTGTGTAATTAATATCGTAGCTTGAAAATTTGTAAAAATCTTTAACCATATCAACGCAGTCATTTTATCTATGGTTGTTTTGTTATCTCTAATAGACTTTATTCCTTTGTTAATCTATTTATTACTAGTTTTCGAGCAATATGCAAATGTTTAATTCTTCGAAATTCTCTAACTCTTGATAACAAAACGCCAAGGTCATGCGTTCGTTCGTTCGTTCGTTCCTTCGTTCTTTTGTACGTTTGTTCGTTCGTTCTTTTGTTCGTTCGTTCGTTCGTTCGTTCGTTCGTTCGTTCGTTCGTTCGTTCGTTCGTTCGTTCGTTCGTTCGTTCGTTCGTTCGTTCGTTCGTTCGTTCATTCGCTCGTTCGTTCATTTATTCATTCATTCATTCAATATTCATACCTTTTGGCCTTCATTAGATGTACCAGTAGTGTGTCCTTTCCCTTCTTGTCCTCTTTGCATACATCTTTCCATGCCACTTCAAAAAAACACAAAACATTATATACAATATCAATTGGAAGCAGGTATTGGCAGTGGATGCACAACAGACATCGTTTGTACAAATCTCAACACATGAGAATTAAAATTTTTGCACCTTTCTTGCTTTTACTATATTTTCAACAAACCACAAATACTCCAAAGCAAGTTAATTTTTTTTGCTTTAACTTGCAACAATTATACGGTTTGTTACTGCATTGGATTTTTCACAACTGAACCTATTTATTCGAACAATGGTAAAATATGAAAACGAGTTTCCAAATATACTAAAATTACTTACTTTCCTTGCATGTTTTCATAAATGCATGAATTGTTTATCCTCTGAAATATGAAGCAACGTAGTTCATTCTCTTGATGAAGGTTAGGAAAGCTTGCTTCGCACTAATAGAGGCATTCAGTTGAAATCAAGAACCCAAAACAACCCTAAACATCTTATATATATTATATCTAAACATCTTAACATCACAAAATATTATGACCATAGAATAAGAAATATTTTGAAGGCTTGTTGTTTTTATTACAATGTTCAATTGTGCAAATGAGAACCGAGTCCTTAAAATCGTTCCACTTAGGGCGACGTGACCCTACATTCGTTAGTTGGTGGTAGCCGAGTACTATACAGATACGGATGGTTCAATCAACCCGTAGTAACATCTGCATATCAAAAAGTGCTAGAAGCAACAGAACTTGCTAAGGACTACCAAATGACTATAGTTTAAGGACTACCCACTGACAATCACTTGAGGACAACCAGCTGACTAAAGCTTGAGGACTACCCATTTATCTTCCATTGCCAGTTTCAGCGGAGCTCTCTTAGGCAAAGGTTTAGCACAAATTGTACGTCTCTCTATCCCGGGAAACATATATAGTGTTGTTTTGTCTAGTGTTTGCACCCAGCTACTTGCAGCAAAGCAATGAAGACGGGGGATACTACATAAATTCGGGTGAGAGGAAAGATAAGAGATGGATGTAAGATATCAAAGTAAGATAATATTGAGATTGTTTCGCCTGTGATCATCGGCGATAATTATCTCAAATATTTGTTTTTTTTCAGATTGCTTTGTATTTCGTTTCACAAAGGCCTGCAAAAAACTGACAAAAAAGAGAAAGTACCTTGGATGACTGTTGCTCATCAATTAGCTTCATAATATGCAACTCCATTGCTTTATATAAAAATTTATATTGATGCTGCAAAACAAAGACAAAGTTGGTTCAAAAAAACAAAGGACAAACACAATGCAATAAAATATAATAGATGACAATGCATTAAAAAGCAATGCTTCACTTAACTAGAGGCATTATCGTTAAAAGAAATACAAGAGCGACATACTATAGCACAACAAAACAATAATAAATAGTGAAAAAAAGAAAAAGAGAAAGGAATTATATACATTAAACTTCACTAAGAGTTTAGTATAGCTCTGCTTCTATGGCATCGAGCACTATTTTTAGCAGACCGGTTAACAGTAATCTTCATTACATTATACTTTGTTTGATGTATGTGTGCCACCATTAAAACTAAGGCTAGACCTATGATGAAGATGCTTATTAAACTTCACACCTGTGTTTGTATCATGCCAGGTCGCTTTAATCGAATTAATTGTGTTGTCTTTTGAATATCAATCTCAGAATCCAGTCCTAAAATAACAACATCAAAATTTAATAAACAAACAATCAATATAGTAGATGTTTTTATAATTCTGTTTTGCATGGAGCTGGCACTTCTAACTTAATGCCAGGGTCCTTGAAACTGGCACAATTAACTACAAATGTTACAATATAGCCCACTAAATGCGAACTGCACATTAAAAGAAATTGAAAATTAGCCTTGGGAAGACAAGAAACGTTCTCACAAATTTTCGATGTGAAAAATGTTGCAGAGGATCACAGCAAGGTGACGTCATATGTTATTGCGAAGGAGCACGTGTTCTGTATCGCATAGTTTGAATTTATGTACAATACACCGTCTTCCTCGCAAGCTAAGATAAACTGTACCTAGAAAACATGATTCAGTGCCCTGAACAAATACCTACAGGACATTGAAGCTATGATATTATGATTAAGAAATGTGCAGCTGATTAACCTTGTTCTTCCAGCAGATGGATCAACACATCAATAACGATCACTGTTCCAGTTCGACCAATGCCAGCGCTGGAAGAGAAATCATAAACTAAATCATAACTTGAATCGTTGGATGATCTGTGGTGTTTTGCAATTGTGTAATTGATGATGCAAGGAAAAGAAAGCGCAGTTTAGCGAAGGTAAAGATCATTGATTGGTTGATTGACTGAGTGTACGCGTACGAATGCCTGATTGATTGATTGATTGCATGATTGCATGATTGATCGATTGAATAATTTAAATTTTGATTGATTGATTGATTGATTGATTGACTGATTGTACGTAACGAATGCCTGATTGATTGATTGATTGATTGACTGATTACATGATTCCACGATTGATCGATTGAATAATTTACAGTTTGATTGATTGATTGATTGGTTGATTGATTGATTGGTTGACTGATTGTACGACTGGCTGATTGATTGTTTGATTGCATGATTGATCGATTGTCTAATTTACTGATTGATTGATTGATTGGTTGACTGCTTGATTGATTGATTGATTGATTGATTGATTGACTGATTGATTGACTGGTTGATTGATTGATTGATTGATTGATTGATTGATTGATTGATGGATGGATGGATGGATTGATTGAGTCACTTTATAAATAATAAAGTTGATTAAAATTATTTGTTGATTGAGAAGCAAATATTTTTGCGACCTACCTACAATGGAACAAAAGCGGTCCTAACTTGTGGCACCTCAGATGCATAGCATACACATCATCAAGTAGTTCCAGGACAGATGCAGCTTCTTGGGGAGTACCATGATCTGGCCAGGCAGTATAATGGTAATGGTAAATCATTCGCGGTGGACCATCGGCCTGAAATTGGAACAATAATACTGATAATAGGTAGTGGATAAAATGAATTAAGGCTGACGACCTAATATTGGTCTCTTTTTCTTCATACGCTTCAAATAAGGCACAACTCTTAAAATCTAATCTACAAGGGAGAAATTCTTCAATTGTAGAGGCATTCGAGAAAAATATAAGCTAGAATACTCGTATGTTTTTAATAATGATACAAAATTCAAGAGAATACTGCCTTTGAAGTTTAACCCTTTCACCCCTGGACGGACCATTAAGCCCAATCACAAACACCGTAAAAATAAATTTTTCAGGGGGTAAAGGAAGTTTTGATTTGATGGGAGTTTTCTATAACAGTTTACGCCTCCACCTTGCTTATTTGACTGTCCAGCCCCCTGAAACGCGTAGATTTTTATGGGTTTTGACAGTTAAGTGAAAATAAATCCGGGCGCGAAAGGGTTAATCAAACAGGTGTTCAGATGATCATGATAAAGACTTACCCGTTCCTTCTGATATAACCGCAGCTCTCTCACAATGTATTCACCTTTGTCATGCTCCAACATATTATCAATAACTATTTCATCAAATTCAGCCGACATGCCTACTTTAGGCCAATATCTGGCGCATTTTGCCTGGGAAATTAACAAAAATAATTTTACGGTAATTTTTACCATTTAGTTTAAATCTTTAAATCTTTGACGCAGTCCTGAGGATAGGAAGTAATTTTTGCAGACTGGTTTAATGAGCTTGATCAGAACTGAAAAATAAACTCGGTATTTAATCGGAGGTTTAAATCGGTAACAATATCGGTAGAAATTTTTGTTACATTCGCTACCGATTTGGATACTCCCTTTTAGATACGCAGTTAGCAGATAGCAGAAAAATCCATTCTCCATAAGCTTATTAAAATTTATTACCCAGGAAATTAAGTAAAATTAGGTACCGATAAGTTTTATTTTCTCTGGCAGCATAATAACTTTATAAACATTCAGAATCTGTTAAATCTAGTAAAATCTGGGAGACTTAAACTTGAGTAAAATCCAGTAATTATCTACACTAGAAGTAAACAATGAAACACGTACCTTTCCTCGCTCAACCTCATTGGTAAGCATGACAATTATACGGCAGTTTTCTTGGTATACCATTCTCCAGAATGCGCTTATAGTTTGAGGCAGGCATCCTTGTGCTGCAATATACCGTGTCTCGTTCTTTTCCAGCTCACTCTAAGAGATATTTGGTTCGAATATAAATGAATTAATAACTTTCTATTTTATAGGAAACAAATTATGGCAATGTCACTATACGGCTCTGACAAATAATGAAGGTAGTTAGTAGGTTGCACACAGCAGTATTGTATCATATTGTATTTTAATTTATAGAATATGTATCGTATCGTATCGTATCGTATCGTATCGTATCGTATCGTATCGTATCGTATCGTATCGTATCGTATTGCATTGCCTGATATCTTCTGTACCTGTATTGCATTGTATTTCATTGAATTGTATTGTATTGTATTGTATTGTATTGTGTTGTATTGTATTGTATTGAACTGTATTGTGTTGTATTGTTTTTCATTGTATTGTATAGTACTGTAGCATATTCTATTGTATTCTATTGAATTCTATTGTTCTCAATTGTGTCGTATTGTATTGTATTATATTGTATTCTATTGTATTCTATTGTATTCTATTGTATTCTATGGAATTCTGTTGTTCTCTATTGTGTTGAATTGTATTTCATTTTTATGTTTTTCATTGCATTGTATTGTATTGTATTGTATCATATTCTATTGTATTCTATTGACTTGTGTTGTTCTGTATTGTATTGTATTGCATCTACTTAAACTTACATCAATATAATTTGCGTTGATATAATCAGCACCAACTTCTTTGCTGTCAACATCAAGCAATTTCACACGAGAGTGATCATCTATTAAAAAACAAAGCCATTTAAGCAAAACAACACAAATATAAACAACTTGGATTGAAGTTCGCTACTATAGCTTTCTGGTTATGCTTAAGCTGTATTGCTAAAATGTGCCATAAAAAATACGTCATAAAATTATTGAACAAAAGTCATATTTCCATTATCTACGCAAGCAACGAACAGGAAATTCATATTCCACCATCATATTTGGCTTCCAGAATGCAAATACAGTTTCGGAGTTATAATTCTTGGTAAACTTTAACTTATTTGCAAATGAAATAGAATATTGAAAATATAATGAAATGGTATAACTTACAGGGAAGTATATTTTTGTAACGATTTTTTGTTTTATTTTCTGGCCTTTGTCCTTCACGAGTGCTGTACGCTACTTGCTTCATGTCAAAATATTGCAGCCTCTAAAATGGCAAAAGAAAGTGAAACACATGGCAAAAGCATTGAAACAGGTTGGTTGTGTCTCCGATATCAAACGGAAAATTACAAATAGGCCCAATAGCATGAACCATAAAAGATGCAAAGATGTGAATGTTCAGCTCAGCAAGAAAATGAGATGCTTCGTGTGCCAACCTAAGAAAAGCTTTTTAACCTATGATAGGAAATAAATACAAAAATTAACTTTATCAGCTCGGATCCAAGGCACATCAGAATGAGTAACAAAACTAGCCAAAGTCAGAAATGCTCCTTGTTATGACGCAATGAACACTAAAAGCATAATATATCACCTCGAATTCGTCAGCAAATCCATTTGAACGTGAATTCATGACCTTATCAAGTTCTTTGATTCTCTCTGAAATACCCCTTGCAACAAAACTTGTGCTGTGAAATGGCTGGAAGGAAAAAGGAGACAAGATTCTAAATCATACACCGTGCAACGTTAAGGCAGTTGATTTGAAGTAACAGCATCATGTTAATCGATAAGAATTTTATATCGTAATATATCTTAAAATATAATATGGTAATATTGCAAAACAGACCTCCTCTAGGGTGATGACAGCATGTGTTTTTGCATCTCTTAACTTTGGGTTCTCTTTGTAGAAGATGATCAGCTGAGACAAACTGTTGAATTGCGCGCCGGATCCAACATCGTATTTGTTATCACGATATCTTACGATCACATGCGTTATACCAGACTGGCATCTAGATATCAATATGAATTGATTCATTAATTGAAAGTATCGCATAAATGTGTATATCCCACTCAGAGGTGGCGTCAGATGGGTGGCTGTAGCCCCCCGTCGAGGAGTATCAGCCCCTCCCGCCGGAGAAAAATTTTAGACCTGTTGGGGAATTTTTAACGGAAAATTGTATACTTATGCTCAGAAAAATACCCTTAATTCGGTTATACAGCCCGCTTGTCGGGGAACCTAGCCCCCAGGGGCAAATCCTGGCGCCACCCCTGGTCCCATAATAAGTTGGTCTTCTAATGATGTCGAAATTTGCATTATCTTTGCACAAGATTATGTCTTCTAAATCTACAAGGAGATGACACTCCTTATCTTGGTCCTTTGGTTTCGAAATGAAACTAATCATAATACGTAGGGGTGCTTTTTGGATTCCGTAAAACTTCTCACAAAGAAACGCTTCCAAACTGAATAGGTGTTAATTTACCAACAAAAGACCTTTCATGCAGTTAGTTGAGCACATGAGTGGTGATCTTACAAAAGTGGCATATCACTTCAGGAGGTCAAACGAAGATCATCACGTGTTTAATAAAGTGTTTTGATCAAGAGGCAAAAAAAATGCTAAATTGATCAGCTTGTTGTTTGCAATTTTTAATCATGCAAGCAATGAACCACATGTTTGTTAGGTTTTATGATTTAAGGGTGAAGCATTTTTGCCATTTAATCATGTGAAAGATGATGTCATAACAAAAACAATCAAGTAATAAATTGGCCAATGGAAATTCTGATAATTTGCAATTTTAAAACACCTAGAAAAAAATTATAAATATCTTGAACTCTAAAGCAAATGGTGAATTGTTTAGTATGAAATCAAAAGGAATCTGTTTCATATTCTATTTTAGTAAAGAAAAGAAAAATCTTTGCATATACCTGACAGAGATGACAAATTGGCCAGGTTGACTCTGACTCTCCCTCACCAAGAAGTTACCAATTGATCCTTTTGACATTAATAGCTTCTCTGCATCAGAACCTTTCAATGGTCCATGATACCATCTATCAATTAATCAAGATCACACATACCATAAGTATCATCATCATCATAATCATCATCATAATCATAATCATCATCACAATCATCATGATCATCATATCATTATAATCATCATTGTCATCATCACTGCATCTGTCACAATCAGCATCATCCTCATTGTCATTGTCATCGTCATTGTCATCAACATCATTATCATCATAATCATCATCATCATCATGTAGTCATCAACATCATCATCATCATCATCACCCTTAAGATCATCATCAAAACAATCATTGTCATCATGGTAATCAGATCATCATAATATTAAAAAAAAAATGCAAACCTTTCTGCTGTTGGATCCTGTGATGCTAAAGGGTATTTGACTTGAATGTATCCTCCATCTTTAAGGGGTATTGCAGTTGGTGTTTCCATGCAATAAGAAATGAGATCATTTAACGTGGCAAACGGATCAGATGCATTTCCATCCAATGATGCAAGTTGGAAACAGTCACCATCGTTGAGTACAGTTATATTTGTAAAACCTGTTTCATGCCTGGAAAATTAAGCATTTATTCCTGGATTAGACAACTATTCAGATGTATATTATCTAGTAATAACTTGTATAAAATAATCTTTCTTGATGACCTTGGCCTTGCTTGCACAGAAGTGTCTCAATCTGAAGTCTCATTCAAAGTCAGATTGAAAATAAGATAGGGAAACTTATTTTTTGAAAGTGTAACAGCTCATATTTGATAGCAATTAATCATTCTCATACAACAAAAAGGAAACAATCTTTAAATTGTAGAAAATCAAAGATTGAAGTCCCTTGAAAATCGAGTAGACAACAGAGGTAGGGCAGCTCATGTATGACAAAAATAAAGCATCTGCCAAAAAGAACAAGACAATAATATTTTGGTTTTCAAGTTCTCTGTTTTCTGAAAGTTTTTAAAGAATAAGATTTCTTGATTTAAGTGTGTTATTTGAAATATATGTTGTCTGAAGATCACATCAAGCGTGAAGCTTGCACTAACAACTGCATCCTTTGTCATCAAGTTCAGTTAAGCTCAGCTTCTGTTACATCAAGCACTATTATTAACAGACCAGTTAAAAGTAATCTTTATTATATCTTAACAAACATACAGTACAGATATTGTAAAGTTTCCTGGCTTGCTTTGGCTTGGTCTGACAAGAAATGTTCCTTCAACTCCATTGGATTTGAGCAAATTTTCTGCTTCTTCTCCAGAAATGTGAGCATGAAACCACCTTGGATAAAATAACAAAAAAACAATTATTGTTGAGAAATAAACTTCAGATAACAAGAACATTGAAGAAATATAGTAAATAGTGTGATCAAATGATAACTGTTAATAGCTAGAATTGGATTTAATGGCGAAGTTATAATTGAGGCTAGTTATTGGCAGCAATTTCTGCTGATTTGGGCCTGCTGGCTAAAATACAATTAATCAGAATCTGAACTATTAATTGAATATAAAGTTTTTAAACTTAAATCAACAATATCAAATCTAATTTATCATCCCTTCAAGATAAAAAATTGCAGATTTTCTTCAAATCATTTCTGTCTGTTGACGATTTAATGTTTTTTTAATGAGGTTTATCAACTATCTTCAATTTTGTCCATGTCTCATTTCAAATGGGCCTACATCTATCATAAAAAGTTTAAAAAACATGGCTGAAATTGGGAATACACAACTTAAAATATCTTAAATTATAAAGGGATCTTTAAAGTAAAACAAAATAAGAAGGAAGTAGGCACGAAATGAAAAACTTTGCGCTGCTAGAATGAAAGAAAATAAGTTGAAACTTGATAGCATGAATTCGCCAACCTTGCAGACATCTTGAAGCTCTTTATTGCGCAACTGGATTGGACCTCGAAGCAGAATCAATCACTTTGCATCCTTCTTCCTGAATGTTTTCGAAATGTGATCGAAAATTGCAGTGTAAACGTGGAACTGCAGTTTAAATTTCAAACGCAATCAGTCCAAACAGCAATCAAGGAAGTAGAGTGAACCAATATTATTTGCTAACCTCGAGATGAGAAAGAGGCCAATACAATATGAGGCATTTAAATGAAAACCCAGAGAGGCAAGCCTCTGGCGTGAAGGGGCTAAGCCCCCCAAAAAGAATGACGAGACAAAAGAAATAATAGAAAAATATCACATTTTGTAGTATTTCTGAATTCTTCCCCGGGAAATGTTATCTCGACTCGGGATTGCACAGCGGATTCTACAATCTAACAGCTAACGAGAGGGGGGCGTATAGGGAATTTTAAGGGAGCCTTTGCTTTATCAAATATAGAGCTTTAATTTTCTTTTAAGGGCAAGCAGCCATTACTGTGAAATGGGTTTTCTCACATTATTCGATGATTCACTTAAGGTAACTTTCTTCAAAGGTACAAATCCTTCCTACCTCAGGTAACAAGATCAATGTCACCTTCAGCTCCTTCAGTTTCCGTGTCGAGATATACTAAAATTTGCGCAATTTAAACCACCGGAAATTCCTTGTCCTTTCCTGCTGCCCTAAAAACTGAAAATTTTGGTTTACATACCTAGGCCATACTGTAATTCCAGGTTTGCGGCTTTAAAATGCGTACAGGAAGGGTACAAGAATTTTTGGAATGATTTGTCTGAAGCTCAGCCAGTGCTAGCAAATACACAGTTTCGTTCCTGACATCATCCTGTGGTTGTGGATTTCTTGAAAAACATCCAATGAATTTTAATCATCTCAAAATGAATATGGCGTATTCGATGAATTGTTAAAACTGTTTTGTTTAGGATAGCTACCTGCAATTTAGCTCAGTTCTTCTACAGATAACGAAAAATATAATGGGAATAAAATATTTATCAATGAAAACATACCAGCTTTTTACATGTTACGATACTGCTAGGAAACAAAATAACTATAGAGCAACACAGTAGACGAATTAATGTAGTACAAGTAATGTTTAGGTAATTTTATGACGAAATTGTACAAGTAATACTCTACAGTTTTGTACATACAAACGTAGCAAAAAAAATTGATTTACTAATAACAGCCCTGCATTTGTATTTTTTCTAAATACGGGTAAATGTTTACTCGAAATACAGTTTTACTTAATACTGACAAGATAATATGCTTATAAAGAGTATAAAATATGAAGCACTTCAAACAGTGCATTTCATAAGGAAATAATGCGGACTGCCCTATAAAAAAAGGGGCTTCGGTCACTTCTAGCAGTGATAATGTACATGAGTTAGCAAGGCTGCGGCTAAATGTTTAGTTCTGTTTCCTTCTACCCTTACTACAAAACTTAGCAGAATTAAATAATAGAAATGACCTCTTTAACCAGTACCGCGGTGAATTGGGGTTGGGAAATGATGGTGACATATAATGGCATTTCTACGCGGTGACCAATATGCTTGGCTTTTTAGAAAAGTTACGCAGTATACAAATGATGTGTGAATTCGCTATAATTTACGTTCAAAATACTTCAGTCTTTGATGCAAATAATCCTTCTCAAAAGTCTTTTATATCGTAAAAAATTAGGAGGAGACGGGGGTCCAACTATTCGCCGGTAACAACAAGTCTGTTAAGTCTTTTAAGTGATATTCTGTTTAAACATAGTAAATTACCCCCTCCCAAGTTCTGGAAAAAATCTCCTCAGAGTAGAGCGTAGAATCTATTAAATCCTCCAAAAATTTTATGCAATACAAAAATAGAATTAAAGTCAAACTTGAATTTCTCCAGTGCATTTTCACTTTTTTATGCGATATTCCACATTGATCAGCGAATGATAAATGATTTTTGGGCGTTGCTATTTGCGAGTCTTTTTACTGGATTGCGTTTTGCTGCAACAGAAATTAAATAATTTGCAAGAACCGAAATACAAAGTTTCACAAAATAGATAAAGATAAATGATAAAATTAATTTCTACCACTGCATCACGTCACATCATAGCACATGCATTATAATATATTGTACTACTAAATAATGCATAACAATTCTTCATGCTACCCTACATTACATTACATTACATTACATTACATTACATGTCATTGCATTACATTACTTACATTAAATTACATTACATCATATCACATTATATCATCATTTAATATCACATAGCAGTACTTTACGTTAAGTTACATTACAAAATATCTTGTGCTTTACGTATAAAGAGACATTGAAACGCTCAATCTGGTAAAATATGTACTAACCCCATCGATTTTCGTGTATCATCTATATTTGCATAAATATCGCCTTTCTATAAAATGAAAGATAGGAAGATTTGAAATTTTACAGAATGGTTTGAATCTCAATGTGAATTCCCTAATGTAAAATTAATTTGCTTTTGTCTTTTCCTTGTAACTTGATAATTTTTGCTCAATTTGTTTCGTCTGCTAATTTGAATGCCTATGGCCTCATGTTTGTCAATTGTAACAGCAACTTTCCTCACTTGCTTGCTTAGTTTATTTTTTGTTTTCCTGTTTGTCTGTTTGTTTGCCCGGTTGTTTTCTTAGTTGTTTCTTGATTCAACTACTCTTAAATGCTAAATTTAAAATTCAACGGTTTACGATGCACGAATTTTTACTGAAAAAATCATAAACAGACCAACCTTCTGCATCGAAATTAGCCTTCTTTCGACTTCAGTGTAATGAGAAATCACTGCATAAATAAATTTATACTGAAGCTGGAAAAAATGAGAATAAAATATTTAGGATAGATATCACACGAATATGACTTATGATAAAACGACCTAAGCACTTGATTGCTGAAAATCTGATTGATAAGATGAATTTAGATGATGATAGTGATTGGTGATTGACGATGATAGTGATTGGTGATTGACGATGATGATGATGACGATGATGATGATGATGATAGTGATGATGATGATGATGATGATGATGATGATGATGATGATGATGATGATGATGATGGTGATGATGATGATGATGATGATGATGATGATGATGATGATGATGATGATGATGGTGATGATGATGATGATGATGATGATGGTGATGATGATGATGATGATGATGATGATGATGGTGATGATGATGATGATGATGATGATGATGGTGATGATGATGATGATGATGATGCTGATGATGATGATGATGGTGATGATGATGATGATGATGATGATGATGGTGATGATGATGATGATGATGATGATGATGATGATGATGATGATGATGGTGATGATGATGATGATGATGATGGTGATGATGATGACGATGATGATGATGATGACGATGATGATGGTGATGATGATGATGATGATGATGATGATGGTGATGATGATGATGATGATGATGATGGTGATGATGATGATGATGATGATGATGGTGATGATGATGATGATGGTGATGATGATAATGATGATGATGATGATAGATCATTATGAAATCATGATTAATACGTACTTCTGTTTGAACCATGCCTGATCGTTGCAGCCGTACATTCTCAACAGTGCTTGGCACATCAATGCTGTGAAGATTTCCTAATTGAAGGAATGAAAAAGTTATCATTCATTATTAGATTACAATTGCATGTGATCATTACACAACCGCACGTGGTCCTTACACACTAGCATGCAATCAATTTACATTTACATGTGATCATTTGAATTTGCATGTGATCAGTATACGTCGGCAATTTGATCACTTATCAAGTACATGCATCATTTTACAATGCCATGTGATCATTTTGCATTTGCATGTGATCAATATACAACTGCTCATAGCCTTTATACACTAGCCTGCAATTTGATCACTTTTCAAGTACATGCTATCATTTTACAATACCATGTAATCATTTGACATTAGCATGTGATCAGTATAAGCCTACAATTTGAACCATTTTCAAGTGCATGCTATCATTTGCACCAATAGACTGTTGGATTGCATGTGACTTTTATCAGAAACATGTGATCATTATACGTTTATTGAACTCATTGCTATTCGTAGCAATATTGCATCCCGTCATATTGCTCTTTATATTGAGCATTGTTTATGTTTCTTTTTTCTTTGATTTTTAACATTTCTCTAAACTCCATTTTTATAAATGACTTTTAAATCATATTATTGTATATTATATAAGATGGCTGATAGCAGCTAATTCATTTTGCTTAACAAGTTTACCTGTACAAATATGGTATTATTATTATTATTATTACTATTATTATTATTATTAAATGAACACCTTATGTTTATATAAACCAACAAGTGCTAAGATATCTCTTACCTTTCAGCCTCATCTGATTAATCAACATATCGATAACGACAACAGTTCCAGTTCGACCAATACCCGCACTAGAAACAAAATAAATTGATTTGTTCATGGCCTACTTTTGACGATGTTTTTAAATTTTGAACTGCTTCGTTTTCATCTTGGATCACACTGTACGTCTGCGATGCACCGCACATACTTGGTGTAACCAATCACAGCAAGTGATCTCAAGAACTGATGTTGCAATTATTTTCCACCGGTCAGTGAGACTTCTTTTCGTCTTCTTACTGCAGTGCTTTCTCAGTTCTGCTGTTAATGACATCTGCGCAAATGTTCAAGACATTTGCGTTGATCTTGTTAAAATGATTTTTTCGCAGTAATAGGCGGTTCTGTGCAGCCATTGTTAGGCCGCAGATCTCTCTAAGGTGATCGCTTAGTCAAAATTATGGTCTTCTCCTGCCTCTGCTTCCAGGCACCATAACTATCTGGAGCGTTCTTTCCAGGCAGTTTTGTCACAGAATTTTGCCGATGAAGGATAGTTGGCGAGTGTATTCAGTATTAAGCAGTCCGTTATCACAGTTTATTTTCATGAGGACTGGTCCATTCCTTTCTTTCTTCGTCCAGGTTATTCAGAGAATTCGGTGGTAGCACCACCAAAGCTCAAAACCTTAAACATAAATACACTAATATATGGCTTATGGCGTACTGGATTTCTTCAGATTTATCACAAATAATATTTTAATCACCTGCAGTGAATTACTGGACATCCAGGTTTTTCAAAACTCTGTTTTTCTTTGTTATCAGCATCTTGGAGCATTTGGAGGAGTGATCCAGGTTCCATTGGGACACCATGATCTGGCCATTCTGTATATTGGAAGAAAAATATTTTCCGCGGTGGCTTTGCCGGGCCTGTTTCATTTTCCTAGTTAAAAAGAATTGCAAAAAATTACTGAAACTACACCAAATAGTAAAAATGAAAATTGTAAACATGTACTAAAAGTAATTATTTTGTTTAATGTTTAAAGTTTCGCTAGACATTGAAAAATATATCTTTAGCATTCTGATATCGATCAATTTGAGTAAAATTCTTATTTTGATACTCACTTCGAGTCTTCGAGACACATGAAGTTCACGAATGATGTAATCACGAGTGGCAGTTTCACTAACATTCGCGACTGTTTTATCCCCGTAAAATAAGATTGAACCAACATCTGGCCAATAACGTACACATTTTATCTAAAAAGAAATATTACAAGTACAATAATAATAGTGATAATGAATGTTAAAGTTATGCATGAATGAAAACACTGTTTAAGTTACAATACATATAATAATCATTTTTGAATATTTACAGAAGAAGGAATGTCTCTTTATTCGAATACAGTTCTCAGCTCTATTTACAAAAAATTTGTTTGACTGTGATAAAAAAGTGTTATAGTTTGAAGAGTTTATTATTGCCTCTGGCAGAGAGTTGAATAGTCCAGTGACATTGTCTCGAAGAGTTCCACTTTCTTTCTTTGCTAAAAATTTTGCTATATGATAGATACTCGTTTCGACTTTTACTTCATCATTAACTTTTACTTCATCATTAATAATGCCTATGTGATATATGATATATGATATTTATTTCATTAATTATATAATAATTCATATTATCTTAAATCCAGTACGGTATAGATCAGCTAATCAATGAGAAATAATCACAGATTGTTAATATTTCTTGCAATAAATCAATGTTTACCTTTCCTTTTTCAACTTCTGTTGTCAGCATGATAATTATGCGGCTATTTTCTTGATAGATCATCTGCCAAAAGTCAAGGATATTTGACTGCATACAACCTTGTGATGCGATATACACCTTACCAGTTATGGCATCCTAGAAAATTAAACCAATTAACTGCGTTCATGTTTTATGTTTATTTGACAGAAAAATTATAGCCAGCCTGTGTCCTGCACAACTTATTATTTTGATATCAAAAAACAGCTTCATCTTATGATGACAAACCTGAGTGGGACAGAGCAGAGATGTCCTTTGATGAAAAGTTCTGTTTATCAAAAAAATACATGAAATTGAGCACTGTTAAGCAGGCAAACCAAACATAATCTTCATCAAACCTGTAAGTGAACAAACCTCAATGTAATTTGCATTTATATAATCTGAGCCAGGAATTTGAGGATTGGCATTTGCAAGAACAACTCTGGTGTGATCGACTAAAAAGAAATAAGCAGTAAATAAAATAGGTTGAGTTCATTCATTTCAGTTTATACCAAAGATTTGAGTTTTTGAAATGGAGTCACTTTTCAACTTCTCACATTTTTTCAATGTTAATTATAATTTAGGTTGATTTTAGTTGGCCTTCATTAGGTTTTATTGTAGCTATTTTAATCAGAAAGCAAATTTTAAATACATTATTAATCCCCTGAGGAGAAAATGCTCAAAGCAGCTTCTGGAAATTTCCCTGATCATAGACCATTTACTTGATTAGAGGTTTTATATTCTTAGCTAATTTATAACATTTATTTTCTCATTAAAGTCCTATTTGGTGCTGCTTTTGTACAACAGTTGTGCAATCCACACCATAATTGCTATTTTGATCTGGCTTAGCCCAAGAAATGGCTTACCCTATAATACTTACAAGCAACCTTAATTTTTTATCAAAACCTGGTATCTAGCGTGGCCTTTAATTTGAGTTCTCTATTAGGTAGATAATTCTGCGCGTAATACTTTAATAAATACAATAATTTGAATGAAACCTACATGGCAAAATATTTTTGTATCTGTTCTTTGTTTTGTTATATGGCTTCTGTCCCTCCTTCTTACTGGCAGTGTTGGCCTTGTCTAACTGTTGTAATCGCTACAAGAAAAAAACACAAATCAATAAGAAATTAATACAATGATGAGTAACTGAAAAATATATATAAGAATTGAATTTTTAGATAATAAGAAATAATAAATATGCACACACTTACCTCAAATTCTCCTTTAAGAACTTCTGGAGACTTCCTTCTTTCAGAGGTTATGGAGAGTGGCTGTTAGTAAGTATGAGGTGGCATTTTAATAAAATGAAATTCAAAAACTACAGATTTTTACCTATTCTATAGTTATACTCCTAAAATTCCAATATAAAATTGATTAAACAAAACCTCTGCCACAGTGCTTTTTATTGAATTGTTACTATGTTCAGTGGTTGGTTAAAAGCATTGAAATATACAACTATTCTATGCCAAGGGCTCGAGAAAAATTAAGAGCAGGTTGAGCCCACCAAAATACCTTTTGGAATCAAGAATTGGTATGCTGCAAAAAAATTTAAAAACATTAAAAGAAACATACACACCTCCCTAATGTTGACTTGTTGATCTGATTGTCGATGGACCATTGGATTTGTTTGGTAATGTTCCAGCAGCGCATTTAAACTGGGAAAATTAAATCCTTTTGCGGTTGTAAGATCAAATTTTCTGTTATGTTGCTCGATAAGAAATTCAATGACGTCATTGTGAACTCTGCAAAAAAAATTGCAAAATGAAAGAAAAGAAACAACATAAACAGTTTAGCATAAAGTTTACCACTTATTTTTGCAATTCATTTTATAGATCTCTTCAATCAAATAAAAATGATGCTTAATATAATCACTCCTTGCAAATTGACCACAAAAACACACCTTACAGATAGAACATAACTTCCCGGCTTGGATTTGCTTTCCCTGACAAGAAAACTACCATCTGTCCCTTCTTTTAACAGTAATTGCCGAGTCTCTTCTTTCCCAATACATCCATAAAACCATCTGAAAAAGATTTCGTTTGATTAGAATGACTCGTCTATATCTGTATCTGTATCTGTATATTACTTGGCTACCACTCACTATTGACGCTAAGGGTATCTATAGATTTCTTATTTCCATGGGTCGCCTCCTTCTGCATGAAGTGAGCTTCTCAAACCATCACCATGAAGATAATCTAACAAAATTTGGCTGCAAAATAAAAGCTCAACAACTTGCAATAAGTTAGGCATTGTATTTTATTCAAAAACCGAAATGGATTTCAAGAAAGCAAAAATAAATGAAAAATAAAAATATAACTCTCACCTCTCTTGCTGCAATGGATAGGCAGATGTTTCAACAATTAATGGTTCTAGCAAATCTATGTTCTCATCATTTTCATCTAAGAATTCTCCATCATGATTGCGGTAGTAGTCAATCAATTCTGGCACACTTGCAAATCCGTCACCCCCATACACAGTGAAACATTCCCCATTGTTGTATATCTTGAAATGCTCAATTTTATCTCTTCGTCTGGAAAATCAAACCAAAGGTCAGGTTGAGTCATGTCCAGAAATCTTAAATAATTAGGCCTGTCAAAACTTGGAGGCTGGGGAGGCTTCAGCCCCTCATAATTTGCTAATGTTTGTTCCTTAAGTTTTCGAAAAAATGCTGTTAAGAGCAACTTTTCAGGTGATAAAAGATCAAAATTTCTCAGCATTTTACTAAATGCAATTTGTGCATCAGAGCAAATGGAGAGATTGAATTGAAAAATTGAAAATTGAAAAATTTTCAGACCCCCAAAATCAATTTCTTTCTGACAGGGTCGGTAATTTAATTACAACGACATCCAAACTTTATGTCAGGGAAATAATTGAACACAGATGTGATGGGGTTAATAACATGTACAATGCTTCTTGCATCAGAGCAAATGGAGAGATTAATAAAAATGGTGTTTACTGTATTACCTGACAGACAATGAATATGCACCAGGGGTGGTACCACTTCTGCGGCAAAGGAAGCTGCCGTGGATGCCACCAGACAATAGAAGACTATCTGCCTCTTCTCCAGAGATATTGCTATAGAAACCCCATGATGAGCTGCAACACAGGAATTTCAATATACTTTAAAAAAAACAAATCTTGTTTGGTTATAAGTAACAAAAAAAAAGTGGGTAGTACAATGTTTCCTTGGATTATAGAAGAAAATAATTGATTATGTACCAGCAGCATAAAACAGAATAACTTCAAGCAATCAGACAACCAAACAAAGCAAACAAATGAGTCATATTTTACTTTTTTTTATGATATCTCCACCAGGCGTGTCAACTGGGGGGGGGGGGAGGGGCTTGTGGAGGAAAAGAGAGGCTAACACTACAAAAACAATTGCCTTTATGGAGGGCAAAAACATGTGCTGCAGGACAGGTTTCAGCCAGAAAATGGGAAGTTTTTTTGAAATTTTGGAGGGGCAAAGAGTGAACTTTGCAGGGCACAGAACTTTGCAAGTGCCATCACCCACCCATCACGATAAAGGAAGTGACACCCCTGACCTTATTAAGAACCTCTTTCAAGTTAAGCTTATAGGGTACAGCCTTCTTTCGTTTTTTTTCAGCAGCAGTACATACGAAATCCCACCTAAAATGTGATGCAGTTTTTAAAATGAGTAAAATATTGCAGTTACCTCATAATTAATCCACTTTTCAACGAATTAACTAGCCTGTTGAAGGAATGTGACATTGTTTGAAACAAAGATAACAAAATAACTGCACACTCAACTTTTGCCGTTACGCCTAGATCCAAAATGCTGTTTGGCCTAAAGAAAATATATCTTAAATCTGACAGTCTAAATCTAGTGAGCTCTCAATTCATATTGTAACTCTAAAATAAAACTATTTATCAGCAATCAGCATAGATATGTAACAAAATAAAGCTAGATCGCCAAATGATTTTCATCATTTTGAGGGAAAGGGTGCAACCAGAATCGCAGATCTTGCATCAAAAACAATCGAACAGTCAAATCCCAAAGCAATAATTTGCAATGAAATCATAGTGGAGCTATAGATTGATATCAATTCCTTTGATAGCAGGATTTCAAATGAACAGAAAGAAATAAAACTCACCAATTGTATAGATCTGCAATTTATGACAAAGTTGTTTTCAATTTGAATGTGCGAAAAAAGGAAGTGAAGTGGCCCGTCATGGCTCAAAAGGAGATTTACCTTATGTCTTTTGAAGTGCATCATTCAGTTCAACTTATTTTGTGCAGGGATTACCCCTCCCCTCCTAATTAAACTAATGTCCTAATGGGGCTGGGGCCCAGTACATTACTGGATTTGGTTGGTTGCTCTGCCTTAAGTGGCACCTTATTATGCTTGATACGCAGGGTGGAATGATTTTAACAATAATACTGGAATGATTTTAACACAGTTATGGTGGTTCTTATTGTAATACGTTCTTGCAGGATGTGAACAAAAATGCAATCTGATGTATTTATGAACAAATAAAGTTATGCGTTATACGTTACTGAGGCCTTTTGCAAGCACCTGCAGTTTTGCATCAACTTTAGAATAAATCCAAAAGTCCAATCTAATATACGTTTCTACTGCGGGAATCATAACTCTACATAAATATTGCTTAGGGGTGGAAATATCGGGATTCTACAAGATATAAGAATATTCTAATATGTTGTTGGGTAGAGTGGTGTGCTGCGTAATAATGAACGTTGCTGTGTCACAAAAACTTAGCATTCGAGACAATAGTGGATTTCTTCTGACTAATTACGTAATAGACGAAACAGCTGCATGTGGGGATTGGCCTAAGCGGTTTCTTATGAGGGAAATATCCGCAACGAATTCTAGAGTTATAACTAAATAAGAACTTATTAAAGAACCAAACAAAATCCAACAAAACAAGGCGTTTTTGGCCACGGAGGAGCATTTCGTCGGCAAATTTTGCTAACATGTCGGCAAAATATGATTGTACCCCCTTTTTCGGCAAATTCATCCCCTGAAACATGACATTTAGCGACGGTTTCCTTCAAATCTTATTCCAGTCACCAACTATATAAATCTTTATGTCAGTTCCTGTCACATCCCTACCCCAAGGGGGGGGACGGTGAATCTTGATTCACGCCCACAAACTCCTCCCATCCACATTCCCTTTGATCCCTCTTTTACTTTTTTCAAAATCAATGTCCCAATAAACTACTGCTTTACGAAATTGTGTACGAAAGATTATATCAACCATATTAATTCATAAGAAATTAATTATTGCTAAGAAAAATACAATGAAATAAATTATTTTCAGTAATTGTCACAGCGTCATGGCCCCTGGGGGCAAACTGATAAATACGGGGGGCATCGGGGCATGCAAGGGACATTAAGGGCCTTTCAGGATTTTATCATTTGAAGTTTTCGAACCATCATAAATTAAATCTCCCCCTTATTAAAAAGGTGTTTTAATAACGTCTGAGTCACTACCTCAGGAAGATTCTGTTTACAATTTTTATCCAAATAGCTTGAGAAATCGTCATTACAATGATGTCTAGTGAATCATTCCGATGCAAAATAAACTTAAAACCTTTTTGAGAAACATGACAGATATTTCTGCGACAGAACGCGAGATTTCAAAGGATCAAAAACATTTCGAACCCGACTTTGATTTTTACTGCATCACAGCGACTTGAAGTCTATTTTCACACATTTGTTTCTTTAGTATGTGCCAAAAGAGATTGAGGCCAGCTCACATCTCTTATTCATCATTTATATATTTGTATATATATTTGAGTCTTTGCTAAAGGAATTACCTAACCATAAGTAACAGGTTTGGCGTTTTATACTTCTGTTTGCGAGAGAGAAGGGGGTTCACATCTTTTAGCGAGCGATTTACCCGTCTGTAAATATCTGAAAATCTGGATCCTACAGGCCATATTTACCCCTTCTGAGACTGGAGCATTACAATTTGCTGATAAAATTTCCCTAGCAGCCGTGTTGGTCCGATGATTACAAAATACTAAAATCATCTATGCCAAAAAGGCATGCTCTACATTTGATTACTACAATCAGAGAGACAAAACTATACCTACATGATAAAACACTACTTCTGACAAAGAAATCCTTAATGGAAAAACGAGCTTATTAATTGCAAAAAGGCATGGTTTAGTCGCAACTATATGGCCAAAACGTAACGAAACGTACACGTTGTAGGGTCACTCTTAGGACCAGGGCAAGGGTAAGCCGCAGTCCATGGCCAGACCCAGGGCCAAATTAGTCACCAGTCACTGGCTCCCTTATAGACAACACATCAAAATACGCAATGGTAATGCATACCATTAATAACAATCATGCCATACAAGAAACCTAAGTCTCCTTCTAGCGCCAGGAGAACCAGTTCCTTTCATACGATTCTAAATCTAGTGATCGCATTCACATAATAGATTTTATAAACAATCTTGCCCCTTATATCACAACTGTAGGCCATTATAGCGAGTCTATGAGTCCCAGTAATAGCGCAAATTCCAATCAATGAGTTCACGTGGCCAAATGATTGACTTTATGTGGCCAAATGATTGACTTCATGTGAGGCTTCAAAGATATCATGTGATACAAACAGATCACATCATACATTAACAGATTCCCTTTAGAACTTATTGTCATTGATTAAATTATTAACACTTGGATTTCTTCCCCAGCATAAAAAACTCGAAACAGTAAATTCACCTATTCAATAATAAACATAGTTCCTTTTTTCTACAATTCATCGCACCAATGCAATATGAAAAACGCGTAGGCAAGGAAGACTCTAACCTCTAACATCAAAAAATATGCCTACATATCTCTTTGACGTCACGTCCATTTGCTTTTCACCATTGTGTCATATGTAACCATTCCATTAATGTACTTCTGAGCAATGTCAAGACATCAAGCAGTAAACAAAGTTTCTGTATCCTGGGCAGTTACTTCTACGGAAAAGAAGAACGTTCAGATAAATATATTTCCATTGAAATAAACAAAACTTGTTGAAGTTGCAATAAAGCTACAGCACTGTTTGGTTTATCAACGCTCTGATCAACCTCACTGTGAACCATGCACAGGGCCGCTGAGAGGGAGGGACAGAGGGGGCAGTTTGTACCAGGGCCTCAGGGTCCAGGGGGTCTCATCAACTACTATCAAGATGTTATTTTATAGCACCTATAGGTGAATTTAAAATACCTCACAATAGACCAGCCTACAAGGTTCTAAGAGTACCTCCAGATTCAGTTCCCTTGCCTTTTGCCCCTTCTGCTCACTTCGATCACAGACACAAGGGGCCTCATTTTGCAGGTTTGTCCCTGGGCCTCAGAAGCCTCTCGGCGGCCCTGATCATTTATTGAGACAAATTCTTCAAACTGTCTCTTCCGATTCTATTGCTTCAATTAAATTCCCAAGGGTATTACTGCTAGTGGGGTTACGATGAAGCGTTATTATGAATCAATTTTTTCATTTCCGCAAAACAGGTAATAACCTTTAACTAAACTTTTAACAAAACAGCATTTACCAGTAAAACTCTTCAATCATTGATTCTTAATTAATAAAGCAAACTCCCACCTTTTGGTAGGTTTCAAAAACCAGGCATGCATCATGTCTATTTATCCCATACAAAGCGTTGTACAGTGCAGGTATAGATGCTTCCTTAAATCCATTATAAGCATCCAACATATCCATAACAGAATTACTTCCTTTTGCATTTGCAAAGTTCTGTATATCTAGGTATTTGAATCCAAGCTTATCTGCAAGCATTCTCCAATCATTTGTTGATTCAGGTGCCAGTAAGCTAGCTAATTTCTTACGGCATCCCCAACTTAGCTCCATAATGTCAGTTTCTTTCCATTGAATGGCTTGAAAATTAAAAAAAATATATCTTAAAGGAGAGTAATGATAGTGATGATGATGATGATGGTGACCATTTTCCACTTTATAATTACTCAACTTTCTTCTTTGTTCTACTCTTCACTTTTTTTTCTTTTGTTTTGTTCCTGGATTATAGTAAAACTTTGCATGGAAAAAAAACTTTGATACTCACCAGGAACTGTGTTTGAAGCAACGAATGAGATACCAACTTCTGAAAAATTCAAAACATAGATAGTCTATGAATGCCCTGGAATGTGCTTGTTAAATATGACAAAAAGGTTGCATCATTGCCATATCTACAAATGAGTTTGCTTATCAATTCAGAAACTAGTGAACAAAAATTTGATGGTTTCAGGCTACAAAATGCTGCTTCAATATGCTCAGGAAATCTTTATGCCATGCAATTAAATAATTTATTTCTTTTCAGCCAAAAGCTGATTTACAATCAAAAATGGATAAGACTTCCATTTTTGCAAATGTTTTTGTAGATTAATTTCAGCAAGGCCTTATTAAGGAACCGACCCAAACTCTACCTTCAACGTGAAATAAAACATAAATTAACCAATGCTGGCCTCCATCCTAACCATCACCTCATTCATAAACCAACCATGAACCAACTTTAACCTTACATCTATCCTATCCCTTGGCATATCCATTCACTTACAAACTACACATAAGTAACATCTTAATTCTATCTCACCTTTATCAGTTAATGGATTGATTGCTCCATTTGAAATGGATGACTGTGAGATTTGCGCTGAAAAAAAATTTTGCATAAATTCTCTTGGGTATCCTTGCATTGATAAGGTGATAAATAAATAAATAAAAAAATAGATTAAATTTCACATCTTTACAGGAAATATGGTAGGATTAGCAATTAGGTAAAAAAATTAAATTATAAGCTGGTGATACAATAAACAGGGAGGTACTCATGTCAAGATCATGAATTTATAAAAAATCTACTTATATTGACTTACATTGTGCTCTTTGATAACCATTTTGTTTTGGATTACCAGCTACAAAAGAGACGGGCAGTAGGTAAAATTAACTAGATTGAGGAGCTTGGCTCTGGTTAAATGAAATAAAATTATCTTCAGTAATTTTCATGGTAACATGGCCCCAAGGGGCAAACAGACAAAAAGTGCAGGCTAATTCAAAATCAAGTTTTCATACCTCTTTTCACAGAATGAAGTTCAACATATTCTTCAGATGCAGGAATAGCTACAAGAGTATAGCACAGAAATTCAAACTTTATTTCCTACGCAATGCTTCTAAATCAGTATCAGAATTCTTTGTTAGTTTTTTTTATAGAATCTAAGGATTTTTATTTGACTTTAAAGTGGTTAAAAGAACTTTGTGATGTCAGGAGCTGAAACCAGATGAAACCATTTCTGATTTTCAAGGCCATTATGTCATTAATTCAAAAATGAATCACCCTAGTTGAAAAAGTAGCAATGTATAATTTGACATAATTCTCTTCATCCTTATCCTAAAAATCTCTTCCCTTTAACTTTATTTCCATGGAAGAGCACCCAGGGCACTCAATTAAATGTCGGCCTGGAAAGAAAGACAAGATGCTAATACTTGAAACATTTCCAACACAAGCAACACAGTCAACTCAAGTTGCCATGTTGTCAAAGTTAAGCAGGCTCTGACCTGATAAGGAATTCACTGATTGTTTGAAACTACCACTGGCATCAGGTTCTTTATCCTTACTATTGTTATTCAAAGCAGCCTTTTTTAATTGTTGCTGCCTCCTCCAGAAGAATGTTGCCAAAATAGCAATAAGCAAAACAGGTATTAATATCCCAAGAGTTATTGCCAAATCATTGGATGAGCTTTCATCTGCAAAAAATTGCGAAAAATCATAAAAAACATTAAATTCCATTTTTACTTATCATTCAACCAAAAGTTCACCAAAATTTATCAGAAAAAAATTCAGTATTGTTAACTATCTAGCTTTGAAAAATTACAAAAATTAATATCAGACAAACTTTTTTATATTACATCATTTGAACATTACTTTAAATAGATGTTTTTATTTTCCAAGTAATTCTAAAGGAAAACCTTGTATCGTTTTTTGGCATACTGTATCACTTGATACTGAACACCTTGTCTTCACTGTGTTACAAATTGTGCAATTGATACATTGATACAAGTCAGGAGTATACATGTCCTAAGAACAAAGAATCAAGAGGAGTTACAACTCTGGGTAGTGTGTGGACAAATTTTTTATATGGAGGGGGGGGTCTTGTCATAATGAGCATCTGCATGCATGCTGGAATTAGTAGTATCATGGTGAGCAGTATGGTTTCAGGTCAATGGTAAGAAAGGTAATCACCATGACGGCAAGGCATGATGTAGCAGTAAATTTTGTGATTTTTTAACCATCTTAATCTATGCATTATCATTTAAATATTTTTAGACATGCTACTGTCATGGTCTGTGATGCATCGCAAGCTGCAAAAATGAGGCACAAACTGTGTCAACCCTTTTCAAACAAGTACCTTAAAAGTGGCAAGGACGTCACCATCATGAGTCCAACAACATCATCATTTTTGCTTCAAAGGCTAAATCTTGCTCAGATAAATTGAAAACAGATGCAATAGTTGAAATGTAGAGAAAATCATACTTTTGAGCATTTCACTGTTTTTGCATCTTCTTCTTGAGTGCAATTCTTTACATAAATTTCACCAGGTTTTGCCTTGGTACAAGGCTCACAGACCTGGCTTAAAGAATTAAAGAAATGCCCTTTTCGACATTCACATTTGATGTTTTCATCTTCCTGACATTCTTTTATGATTATTTGTTGTCCAGGGCATTTTGTATCACATCTAGAGAAAGGAAGGTTTTGTAATAAATAATATCAATTTATCTACATTTTGGGTATGAACAAAATTGTTGAAAGGAGGGTATAAAAATGAAAATCTAGCTAATTACACACATCTTTTTTATAAAAAAACATTCTTTAAAGAAAAACCCTTTGGGTGGGGGAAATAAGAAACCAATTGAGTTATTGCACTCCAATTTACAAATCTGCTGGAAATGTGTACATTTGTTTATTTGCTGTCGAAAGCGTAATTTTTTCAACAAATTGTGAAAACCATGCTTATACACTTCTGGCTGAATGAGGTGAATATGTATTGCACACCATAATTGAAATACTAGATGCTTTAAATTGAAAAACTCCTTTTTCTATAAAAGGTACCTTTTCTGGACATACGGTATTTAAGAAAGGTTTACGAAACTTATAAAAGCACTAAACTTAGCCGAAAAATTGAGAAACTGAGTACTAAGTCCAAGTTTAGTTTCTTATAAAAAAATATGTGTGATGGAAAAAGTCAAGTATGTGTTGTAAGACACAAAAACTTGTGATTACTTACGGCTTGCAATCTGCCCCATTTTTCGTCATATACTCCCCGTTTTGACACTTGGCATCAACATCAGTCACCTGAAAAATGGAGGACGCAAAACTTGCATATTCCAAAAAAATATGGACTATCAGATTAACCATCAAATTAGTAATTAATTGACCAGTTATAGAGAACTCTGAGAGATTGATTGAACCTTGCTTAATTGAACCTTGAAGTGAATGAATGGCGGTAGCATAAGGTCAAAATTATTTAATTCCCTCCCTCCCATCCCCAAGCAGGGGCATGGCCAAGAGGTTTGAAGGCAGGGGGCCAATTTTAGCAGATTCAAGTTACAAAAGTTCTGTCTCTAGTCAAGAAAACGTGGAGAAGACTGTAAATAACGAATGAGGTTGTTTTGGAACGGCGTAGTGGCGGATGATCACTGCTCAAATTGTTGGTAAAAAAACAATAATATTTTTTTCGCTTTCAAAAGGTGGGGGGACCAATGGCTCCCATGGTTCCTTTCCCAGGGTAAATGTCTCTGTCGCCAAGGTAAATGTCAATACTTGCCAGAGATTTGACTTCCTACCGTGTGGGCAGCCCTGGGCGGCCTGCGTTAGATTGACAGACATGGAGTGGAAGGGGATTGCCCTTTGCCGCATGAACCACGTTGGCGCAACAAACCAAAGCCATGTGTTATCTAAATCAACTTTTGACGGGAAAAAATTGTGGCTTAAAAGGTTTCCTGAAACGAGGGACCGTTATCATAATTTCCTACAAACGTAACCTTCCTGAAGATGTAAGAAAGAGCGCAATGTGGTGGTCTGGGCACACAGATAAAAACATTAACACAAAAAAAATCAATAGATCATTTCAGCTGATATTTTGTCCGATATACACAGCTTTTTACAAACTCATCTTGCGATTGCTAGTTAGGATTCTCTTTCTTGGTAAGCATAACAAGGTATCAGAGGGGCGGCACACGTTACATTTTGGAGGAATAACGACGTTACAATTCAGAATTCACGGAAAAAACAACTGCTTGTTAAACATTTGATTACGTACACTGATTTATAAAAAATTCCTACAGGGATATAACAAAAAGTAGAGAAAAAGGCTTTTGCTTTTTTTTTAAACGGAGCTTGTTTGTTTTCGATTGATCTGCTGATCGAGTGACAAAGCTAATTGGATTTGAGATCAAGTGGCCTAAAAAATATTCGACGTAAAAGAGGTGAAGTAAATTTCTGTCCTTGTCACAAAATTAAGACCTCGCGTGGAGTCAGGACTTAATTTTTTAAATTGTTAAAAGGGATGTGAATATGTACTTACCAAAAGTGTGGTGATCAGAGCTGTGATAAGCATACAACTTGAAATTGCCATTTTGGAGTTGCCAAAGAAATTTGATGAATGGAACTTTTGGGCGGAAGTTATATTGGTTGTCATGCTTGATCGCACATGAATAATGTTTTTGGGCACGTGGTACCAGCAAAGCCTCAGTTTCAAATCGAGACGACAACAAACATGGTTTCCTGTTCCCTTGATCATCAAATCAAAGTAACGTGCTGTCCGCACCAGGTCAAGGGGAAGTAGCTGGTACCGAAATAACGCATGCAGGAAACATCATGGCAATGTTACTTATTTGCCCATTGATTCAGAAGACTTTTTTTCTAATTATTGCTGGTTTCACAATACGTATTTTGGCTTCAACTGGTTTGCTTCAACTCCCAGGCCACTTGCAAGCACTTGGATTGCACCAAGATCCTGGAGGAAAAATTAAAGAAGTTCATGGCTTTCTTGAGCCTGGGGAATTTTTTGATGAATTTGTCAAAAAATCAACAGCAGTTTTATTCAAAAGATCGTGTGTGGAATTTAAAGCTTTTGAAATGTGGACTGATGAATTTCTCCGGTTTGTTTATTTTCACTTGAACCATTCTAACCTTTTGATCACACAGCACTAGAATGCTCTTGGATCTTCAAAACATTTATTGCATAAGGGTATTAAGAGCTTCAAACTAGCAGACTCACTGCTTCTGCAAAAGCTCAACAAATGAAAACTGCAGGAATCTTTGAAGCTGAAAAAATGCGTATCACTTTAGAAAAGAATTGATTATTGAAGCTATTTAAATGTATAGTATAGAATTTTAACGTGAATGAACATTGAATGATGCTGACAAAATAGTAAAAACATCTATAAAACGTTTGGAAACAACTTGCTTTATGGAAGAAAGGGATAGTTCGAAAAGTTATTTATGTGTTTAATATTTGAATCAACTAATTGCTGTTACCTTCCACAGAGAGGAATATGGTGAACTGGAAGTCAATGTTGACGGCGTGAAAGTTGAGAACCGCTATTTGTCTGCTGAAAGAATGAAAATCAAAGATTTTGTGGATAGTTATAAGAACAATAGTTTGTATATGGTGGACACTCTTCCTAAAAAAATGTGGAATGATCTTCTAGTGCCGTTGTCTATAAGTTGTGGAGGATATATGGAAAGATTGCAAGTAATTGCCTTTCATGATTCTTTCATGTTTCGTCTTGCTTGATTTTACATCGCTCATTGATATTAATCCAACTAATAAAGAGCATTGCTGAGGCTCTCATAATGCAGTCGATTTACTGCAGAAGATGGATGAAGAATCAAAATTATTTAATGATCGAGAAGCGAAGCTTTTGATTCACTGCTTTTACCTGAATTGTTTTGATGTTGCAGGACATTGCCATCTGGTTTAGCAGCCAAGGTTCGAAATCTCATCTTCACCTGGACACTGTTGACAATATAAACTGTATGATAAATGGTAGAAAGAAATGGTTTCTTGTCGATTTGGTCAGTGATTTTTGACTCGCGTCTATTTGTTGACGCTGTTTTCGCTAGAATGATCCAATCTAATCCAAGTAGGATATGTCGAATCTAAGATTAATGGATGCAGTCAGAAAAAACATGATCTAATTCAATCTAAGCAGGATATGTCGAATCTAAAATTGATGGATACAAACTTGCCTTTTTGCTGACGCTGATTTCGTTGGAACTACGTGAAAAGTCAGTAAAACCATGATCTAATTCCATCTAAACAGGTTATTTTGAAGCTAAGATTAATGGATGCAGTCAGAAAAAACATGATCTAATTCAATCTAAGCAGGATATGTCGAATCTAAGATTGATGGATACAAACTTGCCTTTTTGCTGACGCTGATTTCGTTGGAACTACGTGAAAAGTCAGTAAAACCATGATCTAATTCCATCTAAACAGGTTATTTTGAATCTAAGATTAATGGATGCAGTCAGAAAAAACATGATCTAATTCAATCTAAGCAGGATATGTCGAATCTAAGATTGATGGATACAAACTTGCCTTTTTGCTGACGCTGATTTCGTTGGAACTACGTGAAAAGTCAGTAAAACCATGATCTAATTCCATCTAAACAGGTTATTTTGAATCTAAGATTAATGGATGCAGTCAGAAAAAACATGATCTAATTCAATCTAAGCAGGATATGTCGAATCTAAGATTGATGGATACAAACTTGCCTTTTTGCTGACGCTGATTTCGTTGGAACTACGTGAAAAGTCAGTAAAACCATGATCTAATTCCATCCAAACAGGTTATTTTGAATCTAAGATTAATGGATGCAGTCAGAAAAAACATGATCTAATTCAATCTAAGCAGGATATGTCGAATCTAAGATTGAAGGATGAAATTTTGCCTTTTTGCTGACGCTGATTTCGTTAGAACGACGCTAGAAGTCAGAAAAAAACATAATATAATTCAATCTTAGTAGGATATGTTCAAATATAAGCTGTGTAGATTGTGTAAGGAATGCGGACGACAGGGATCTGTGATATCCAACCTGCTTGGAGCAAATGAAAAACAATGATGACTAATATCAGCTTCTTACTAAAATTGGAGTTATCTTTCTAGATGCCTTTCCTTGTTGTTTTGTTAGGAAAACAGTAAAAAGATAGTGATGGACCACGAAGAGGGAGACTATTGCAGTGTGAATGTTGACCAAGTCGACATGCTCAAATATCCGTTTCTAAGAAAGATTCCGTGGTACAGTGCAGTTGTCGAAGAAGGAGATTGTATTTATATCCCAAATGGGTAAGAAATATACTTTTTATCGCTTTGGTTGCATTCATTACTACAGAATTATGCTCCTCCACACATAGTCTAAACCCTGGAGCAAACAGGGTGACAACGAACGCAAGCTCTTACAAGAAACATGGTTTGTAATGTTGTGCACGTGATCAATTCAATTTCTTCAAACCCTGGCCAGACATCTAATGTGAGACGAACTCTACTGTATAATCCGTTAGCATAGAAAATCGTGTGTAGTTTAGTTGTATGCTAGTTTAACGTTGTGTGTCTTCTTTTTATTGGCCAATCATTGTCATGAGCTAGTCACTTTTTATTTCGCTCCCCATAGTATCGTCTCTGTGGTGCAGTAAAGTAGTTTAAGTCTTTTTAAGTAGTAAGTAATGTAGTAATTGTGATAATTCAAGTGAATATAAATAAAAAAGAGCTTTGGTTTTCTACATTAGAGATTAATTGAGTATATTTTCTGTTTTAGATGGGCGCACCAAGTATCTTCAACAGCGCACAGAAACATTGCTGTGAATTTCTGGTGGACGCCGATGATGCTCTTAAATAAAACTGATTGTACAGGTGATCTGTTGATTGATATATTTAACTCTCTTCTGATCACCATCAAATCTAATCACAGAAATCAATTATCACTTTTATGATCAAGATTGCAATATTACAATAAGAAATGTAATCATATTTCAGGTCCAAACATTGAAATTAATTTTTAAGCATTCTACTATTTACACTAGGAAAAATCTGAGCATATGTGATTCAGACCATTGTTTCAACAAAAAAATGTTATTTTTGTCATTTCAGATGGAAGGTCCAAAAGCATGATGGACATTAGTTTTACACCTGCAGAACAATACAGGTAAACAATCTCTCAGATTTACAAAATGACGGGTTATTTTTCAAATGCATCTAAATGACTCTGAATACCAAACCGTCAGAAAATACTTTCCATTAGATTTAATACTTTCTTCTTTTAATCTTAGATTTCAACTGCTGCAACTTTTAAGTTCAAGTAAACAACCCTGTGATTTTCAAAACGTCCATTCTAATGTTGTGGTAAGACTATCCACAGAATTATCATCATATTTATCATTAAAATTGTAAACGAAGTCTGCAAAATTTCTCTAAAATGGTAAACATATGTTTTGGCATATTACACTTGCACCAAATACGACTAAAATATTGAGCAAGGGATTAAACATTGGTATATTCTCAAGCCTGCTGTCAAAGCACCTGTTGTTGTTGCGTTCTGTGACGCAGAGTTTATAAATTCAAAGTCGCTGTAGAAAGCATGTTGATCCATTAATGTACTCTACACTGTCGTATCTCGTTTCCATTCACTACCAAAGCACCAAACCGAGGCAACTATTGCTGCTATAGCGGCATTGTATCTAGTGATTGGCCATAGAGTTCTTAATCTAGTTCTGCGATGTTGAAAGTGTTTACAAATTATACCCGTCCGCAAAATGAAAAATCTCCTTTGCATTAATTTCTTCATCAATTTATCTACAGCTGAAAATGTTACCTTGCTCATCATGTAATTTGTTTTTTAGTCCATAAATGTCAAATAGTCCATTGTAACTTTGTCATTTTATCTATTCAGTCCGAACACACTGGAAGAAAGATCATCTCAAAAGAGGTAAATTAAACATTTTTTTACTGTAAAATACTCATTTCTTTCCGCTATGTCCATCCACAAACGGGAAAATTTCAAACCAAAACCAGAAGATTGTCTGACCATTTCAAAATCACAGATAACCTTTTGTTAAGATGCAACTGCGCTCTTTCTGCTTGGTTTTAGAAGATACGTATTACGATAACTAGTAACCAAAGATAATGATATTTTATACAACCTTTGCGTAAACCTCCCCGTAGACAAACTTCGATTTAAAAGATGTTTAAATGTTAGCACATCATCATTCTGATTGCAACTTGCCAGAAGAAAAGGACTCCCACTTTGGGAGGCATTTTGTAACATACCTACTCTAAACAAACCGATAATGTTGTATTTCATATTTCTGTTTAATTAAGGACTTTGGCGTCATGGATATGAACCATAATGGTTTGGTAGAAGCAGAAGAAATTCAACAGCTCAGTGCTGACAAGCTGGAAAGGATCTTCGATGGAGAAGAGCCAGGAACAGTAAGTTCAACTCAATCGAATCGCAATAGGTTAAAATTGCAAACAGCGTTTTGACAACAGTTTAATACAAAAGTCCCAACTCCAGCTAGAGCTGTAACACATACCTGCAAAGGTTCTTTGTCTAAGCCATTAGCATTACAAATAGCTGCGACACTATACATTTCCATTACTTCGAAGCCCATACCGGCAAACGCTGTACATAGTGGGGCTGGACAGAAGAGATCATATCATATCGATGCTCCTTCGTAGCGTTGGTGATTCTTCTTTCTATTCAAGAGGGTCGAAATCCACATCTAGATAATCTATGTGGGGGGCTAAGCTTCAGCGAGGGGGCGATAATCTTCACGTGGGCCTCCTTTCGTCATTCTTTATTGGTTAGAAATTACAACAAGTGCCTCTTTCTAAAAGCGGAGCAAACCTAAGGAAACTGAGTAAGAAATGAAGTAAATGGGAAAAGATTTTTGTCAGAGGATTTATATTTCATTTCAGATCAATATTAAAGGCAAATTCCACAGTTCAACTTCAGATGAGCAAAGAAATGAAAAAGATGAACTATGAAAAGTCTGGAGGAAGAAAATAAGAATAAATAACCTTTATTCGAAGCCATGAAACACCCCTTGAAAGAAGATCTGTTTTGAAAATCTGGCACAAAAAGAATGGAACTAATTGCCATAAGCAGAAATGATCAAACTCCGTGGAAAAGATCTGTTTTCAAAATCAGGCCACTTTATCTAAATTTCATATTTATGTATCATGTGACAAGGTTTGAGCCTGGACATTTGGTTGGCCTGGATAAGTGGTAACAAGCCAGTTCTTTGCTGTACTGGTGCACTGTTTTCCTAAAATTTTACAATCTTATGAAAACAAGCAGCAAATAGAAGCACAATGTACCAATTTTGTCCCAGGTTTTCATGCACTGACGAGTATCACACGAAAAGTAATTTCACGAAGCTCACCAATGCCAAACAATTTCTTGCAACCTTGCAATTTTGTTGTACGAGGATTTTATTTTCTGAATTTCTACAAAAATAGCACCCTGTTATTAAGCAGACATCATTTTAATCAAAAATTTTATTTCTTATCCTTCAACATCAACATTTTTTTAACATAAATACAAAATACCTATTTAACTATAATCATTTAAGTGTTACATAACATTTATTACATAACAATATCTATACACAAATTTTTTTACCTAAGAATTTAACGTCCTGCACAATGAAATGTAGAATCGAGGCAATTGTCATGGTGATGAATGCAAGCCATGCGAGGCCATAAGACCAACCAAATGACCACGTGTCCGATGTAAAGTGAGAAGTATAAAGTGACAATGCAAATAGAATTGCCAGAGCTGTGGAATATATAGAGTAAGGTTTATCAAAATTACTGTTAACCGGTCTGCTAAGAGGGCTCGATGCCAAAGAAGCAGATCTATACTAATCTTAATAACAGAACACGCAGTTGAAGTTGTTACTTAAAGTTTCACGCTTGATGCGATCTTCAGACAACTCTTTGTCAACTCATTATTATTGCGATCACAAGAGTTAGGATCACATCACGGTCACACGGTCACTAGCTAGAGGAAGGCCCACCAACACCAGTAGTAACTGCTAACACACACCCAAACCAAGTCTACTTTTAAATGTTTTGTAAGGAAGGTGTGCCTTCTGAAATGTTTTTGTCCAGAGGAAAGTTAACAACTTTTCTGGACTTTGGAGATTATATATTGACGTGGAGGAAGAAATATGTGTATCTATTTGTCAATAAATGTTCATCTGTGTATCTTATATTTTAGCAAATATTATTTAGAGATAAAGAGATAAAAAACATTAAATGCTTTTTCTTTCAAACTTCTTGTATATTCGATGTAATTTGATGATGATGATTGATGATGATCGATAAATGATGATGATGATTATGATTGATGATTGATGATTGATGGTTGCAATTGAGGATTGATGATAATGGTTGATGATTAATGATAATGATCAATGATGATTTATGATACTGACTGATAGCGATTTATAATAATTGACGATGAAGGTGACAATGTCGATGATGATCATAATGATGATTAAGATCGATGTTCGATAATGGACGATTGACGATTGATGATAATGATTGATGATGATTGACGATGATTGATGATGATTGACGATGATCGATGATGATTGATGATGATTGACGATGATTGATGATCATTGATTGATGATCGTTGATTAATGATTGTTGATGATGATCATATAGCAATAATATTCACCTTACCTGCTGTATTTTCTGTAGCAACAACGGCGGTTACAAGAACGTGTTTTTTATGAAATGATGCAAGAACTGCAGCGAGCAATGCCAGTAACCCGAATACCATGCTACCAACGAGAATGCTCCATGTAATTTGCACAATATCTAGAAAGTATTGGAAACTATGAGACATAGATTAAGGTCTAGAACGCATTGATCGACAAGAGTTTCTTATCACGAAATATTGTCTTCGATAACCCTATTCAAGCCCTTCAAAGAACTGGGTCTCCGAAGAAAATTTGACAAATGTCTATTAAAGAAAAATAGCAAACACTAACCTAACAGGTTTGGTACAAATCTAGAACGAGTGACACTTTTGCAGACAATCGTTTTACCAATTCTGTCACATTCATGCACCAAGCCTTGAATAACTTTAGTGACATTGTAGCCAGGGTTCTCTGTCTCCCTCCAATGATCTGTTCCAATGCTGAGGCCGACAAGGGCACAACTTAACATCACCAATGATGTTGCTAAACCAGACAAAATATAATGCTTGTTTTTTGGAAAGGTGTAATACAAAATTGGTTGCTCTTTGAACATTATTGCTCGTCTATTTCATACCAATTACACTCATGATATGCTGAAATAATGGAATAATTGACAGAACATGAATTTAAATTATAGACATTCTCACGACCTGTATTTGCTTGATTCGAAAGCAAAGGAAACCAAGGAACTTTTACATAATCTTGATAACTAAAACGCGATAAATAGTTGAAGAAGTTAAAGCCTCTGGATGTAAGAGAATGTTGTTTATATAGGACGTACCTTTATCTCACAAATGGTGTTAGGCCCAACCAACTGAAACGATGGCGACACGATAACTTTGGGCGCTTTGATTAAAATCTTGAACCGTTTTCAATCGAAATACTTGGAGCTACGCACTAGCAAATTTCAAAATGTATAATCTAGTCTTCAGCTGAAGTCAAAAACTTAAATTCATACAACAAACATGTTTGCTTTCAAAAGCAAGAATACATTAGCAATTTTAGTTAATAAAACAAGACATTTATGAACAACAGGCGATACCATTGATGATAAAAAAGGAAGATCAATACAATTACTTAACGCCATTTACTTACATTTGCAAATATCTTGAAATAACAAGAACTGATTCTCTCTTCGACGAGGAAAAACTAAAAGACAGATCGGTTTTGCAATGGCTGCACATCAATACTGAAATTTTGGTGAAGACTAAACCAAGTAATTATCTCTTCCACCTGTTCATTTTGCATGTTACTCAGTCAAAAGCTTCCTGGTGTATTCAGGTCAGACAGTACGTGTTTTCATGTCAGATAATAAGCACGGGACATTAATTTCTTGTTGCATCACTCGGCTCATGTTTCCTCTTCAAAACTACGTTTTATAATGCAGACTTTTTTTTTTTTTATCACATAAAATCTTTAAAAAAAAGAAACTACAAGTAAGCAAATTTTCTATGGCTGCCATAGCTGGAAAGGACATGGTGTCAGCGAGTTCCAACTACGACAGCCATTTACAATAATTTCAAAATATATGTGGAAATAGTTTAATTAAACACATATACATTTGTTTACAAATAAAGAACAACAAAAATAAAAACAAAAAAAAAAGATTGCTGCTGTTTTGTGCCTAAGTTCAATTTAATTCGTTATCATGTTCTCATGCAGCTCAGATGTCCGGCTGAGACAGTTTAGGCCGAGTTTTGAGATTTATTCCAATTCCCATGGTATCGATTCTGTTTTGTTGTGTTCAAAAGATGATGCTGATTTTTATCTGGCACAGAAAAGGAGGGACACTTTGGTAGGGCAAGATAACCATGGCCTTGGAAATAGGGGGATGGGGCAAGATGGGGTTGACACCTTCGTGTAAATTTTAAAACGAAGGGTATTGGTTTGAGGGGTTATTTTTTTCTAAGGAATCTAAGGGATGGTACGACTAAATTTTCGACATTTCGTAGTGGGTATCGGAAGGGACCTTAGAATGAAAATAACAGGGTTGTTTGAACCGAGGAATATAAAGGGTATGTGCCCCAAGCTTGTAGAAAATTGCTCCTTTTCTGAAAGTACCTTGACCAGAACTGATAAACCTGAAGTGTCCCTCCTTTTCTGTGCCAGATAAAAATCATCCTTGGAACACAACAAAACAGAATCGATACCATGGGAATTGGAATAAATCTCAAAACATGGCCTAAACTGTCTCAGGCGGACATCTGAGCTACATGAAAACATGATAACGAATTAAATCGGACAAATTTTATGGTAAATTCAATTGATGCAACTGCCACATAACACAGTAAACTTACCTTTGTTTTCATTAGGATTCGTAAAATGGATAATTCTGCATTTTATCTGAATGTAATGCTTCTGAGTTTACTCCGTTTTTAAAGAGATTTGCAAGGATTTTCAATGGATAATAAGACTTCAATGACCCATGACATTCTCTCTGTTTCCCTCTTTTATGACAATAAAACTATCCTTTCTTTATTGCGGTGTCTTGTTCTATACTCGTTATTATATTGTTGTGGTTATCAAATTTTGACGTCTTTGTCACGAGAGAGGCAAAGGGCAAATCTCACAAAGAGCTACGAGATTTTTAATCACAAGATTTCAAAATATGATGAAAAAACACAATTTATATTTTAAATAATTTTTTCTTGAAAAAGGGGTTATTACAGTTAAGAGGGGATCATTGCTTAATAATATCAGATACTGTCAGAAAATTCATGGAGTTATAACTTCTAACTACTCAACTACAGGTCTAGAAGATTTCATGTAAATTCTTAAGTATCATTCTTGCTCCCCCCCCCCCCCAACAATTTAAGATATGGCGCATTGTCACATAAATTAACAACATCAAAACCAAACTAGTACTATAATCAGACCACTTAAAATGTGTAAAATATTTATTTGCTCCCTTCAAATCTTCCTCCGGGCTTAGACCCACAGTTAAAGGAGACCTACATGGGGAAAGAATGTTGCTTTCTACGATGGAAGCTGGTCTAATGGGCCTTCAAATGAGCATTATATTTAGATTTCAATCGCAATAAACGTCTCCCTTTGCAAAGATTTAAAGAAAGTCACTCCTGACACTCCCGGCCAGATTATAGTCCTTGCCAAACTGTATTTAGTCTGTTTCTTATTTTTCTTGGGTGTCTGTCAAGTCAATACGCAGTATGCTTTTTTCTTTCAATTCCAATGATGATCAATACAATACCCACTGATATAAAACATACGCCAACCCAACCGACAATGTACGACCAGCCGAATCCATAATATTTATTGTCATAGAAACGGACGTAAGCTGATAGTCCAGCAACCGTTGTCATCACTAAAACAAAATTAATATAGCTTTAATCAACATTCTCTATACAGTATCGGCAGAAAAGCAGCATTAGTTTCTAGAAGACATAAGAATGAAGGGTGCAAATTACCCTCCTCTACTCTGCTGGTATTGAAAAAGTTAGAATTTCTTTCGAAAACGTACGTGTGAACAGGGGCGTGGCCATACAAAAAACAGAGAGGGGGTAAAAATCCAAAATTTTCAAAATGGAAAGGCAAAAGGTAAAACGAGGCGATTTTATTAAATTTTTTAACTACCATTTTTGGCGCATTTTTAAAAGGCATTTACCCCCCAATACCCCCGTGAACACGCTACTGCGTGTTAATGCTCACAAAATGTGATACTTTTTAAGAGACTGCTTCGTTTAGAAATGAAATAAAACAAGCTTACCAGAGACGATTTCAAGGGCGCAAATGGCTTTGGTGGGTGGTTTGTCCAAACAACATGAAAATAAAGAAACGACGATATTGATGAGATGAAGAAGGCATGCACCAAACATCAGAGATAGGATGGCAATGTACAACGCTGCAAAAAGACAACATTCCTTTAATTTCTTTGCTTCAAACAATAGTGAAAATTGGGGTTGGCAGGAAATAAAGCAAGAAAACAAAAGTAAGCAAGGGAACGTGCAAGCAAAGAAGGGAAGGAAGAAAGTAAAAGAGCACACAAGAAAGTAAGCAAGAAATCACGAAAGCAATAAAGCCAGATGTACTTTGTAGCGAAAGGCCAGTCCTTAGCATTCCCCTGACCATTCAATTGCAGGCCTCGGAAGGGTTTGCAGTTAAGTTGGCTGAAAATGCTTTCGGAGAGTGTCAACTGTAGCAAGGATTCCTTGATCTTCATACTCTCCGACCCGATGTCTTAATCAGTCGTCAACACCACAACCAATTTCAAACTCCTTAAATGTGTACCAGAGAAGCAAATTCGTTACGTTTATTACAAGAATTCTGCCCATTCAGGACTTTATTACTGCGAAATCTTCAAAAAACATTGCATCCCAAGATGCTCTTGTACCATACGAGTGGGAATGGCTTGTGTAATTTTTGTTTTCCTCCAAAAACGGAAATTAAAAGATTCTTCAATTGATGTGTTTTACTCTTATAAAGCACGTTAACCACACGAAAGTCGTCCTAGATATCCAATTTTAAAAAGCTCACGATTAGAATTATTCCATGAGTCGTTGGGAACTCATTCATCACGACATTTAACATGTGATGCCCCTATTCAAATTATCAATCCCTCTCTAATACTGGAACTTCCTAATAATCTTAAAAATTATGATTCGGGAAATGGGAAATAAATAAGGGAATATTAATACAATGTTGTTTAACGTTGTGTTAATGTTGACTTGCATATTCAAAAGATTCCCAGGGCCACATCAGCTCATACAGGCTCACGTCATATGAACCCAGTGGCCTCTCTTGCCGACCCAGTCCAGAATGCAGAGTATGGCAATGGCGCACCCAAGATAATTTTAAATGCCCAAGAAACCGCACCTGGGCGCCCCTAAGATTGTGGAATTTTTATGTTTGTGCAGTGGTACCCATAGTTTAGTGGTGCACCTTACGATTTTTTTACTTTAGCGCGTTTTAGTGCACCCGCACCTGAGTTGCGGGAATGTTGGCGCACCCAAGATCTTGTCAAGATCGGCCATACTCTGCAAACTGGGACCCAGTGGCCTCTCTTACAGGTGGGGAAAAAGTCACTGATCTCAATAGCTATGTTCAACTACTCTGATTCTGTACATCGATCTCTTTAACAACAAACTTTTGGAAAGTATCGCGGGGGGCTCTCTTCATCTTCAGCTAAATACAAATCAAAGTTGGAGGAATCCAGGGTATAAATTAATTATTTCCTGATCATTAAAATAGGGCTACTTTGTGTGATTGTTTATTTGAAAACATGCAAATTGTGGACAGACCCACTTCATCCAAAATATTTCAAACTCGTCACATGATCGATTAGCAAATTTGTCAACAAAATAAAAATGATTTGAGCAAAATTAGATTAACATCTAATGCTGATTAAAGCCCTTTCATCTCATACTTATATTTATTAAACATTTCTTAACGTATTAGGTTTCATTTGCTCCGATGGATAATTATTTATCTTCCCGAATAACGACGCATAATGCTTTCAAATCGGGATCAGTTTAAATTATTTTCATACACTTAAGCAATTACTTATTGTAAATGCAGTTTATAAATTAAGACAGCTCTTTAAACATCAAGACTCAGCCGAAAGGGGCTCCTCGACACAGGGCAAGCTGGCCGAGGTTCCTTCAGTGGAATGGAGAACCTATGGAGTGGTGGGGCGTTGAACTGGGGTATTCTAAAAAGGGTGTTGTCAGTTCTTATACAGTTTTTATGAGAAACCCCTCTATAAGAGACTTACAACTGGGGGCCCATAACACCTTTACATGGGAAATTTTACAAATTTCCAAACTTTTTCATCTCTTTGTTGTTCAACACAAATTTTATTATTTTTAACAGATTTCCCCACATTTTCCGCAGTTGTTGGGTATTTTGAAAGCTATTATCTTTTTAATTAACAAACTATAAACTTTTTGCAAAGCCCCGAATAAATAACCTCTATCTAGCAAGAATCTTCATTATTTCATTAGTAATTCCAGGACCACCCTTCAACAGACACTCAAGATTTTCAACTGTTGCTCAACAAAAGGGGAGCCTTTTAGGCGGGTTGGAGATGGGGGGGGGGGGGGGTTATAAGGTATTACAGTATAACTGCAGTCGAATGTAATGGCATCCAGTGTAATTGGATAGCATCAAGCGATGCCCAAATTTTTTCTTCCAAGTTTGCACACAGTTTTGAAACGACGATGAAATAATGAATGTATCATAACTACTGTACATACTTGGAAAATCTTCGAACTTTTTGTAAATCCTCTCGCATTTGCTGTGCACTTCTCCATTTGAATGTATATCTTTGGTACAACGGAAGAATAATCCCTCGTGTGCTTCAAATGATTCCCGAAGTCTGCTTGCCCAATTATCGGTACCGATACACACTGAGATTAAGATAATACCGATATTCGCTAAAATCATTGATGACCATACTGCATAACTTGCCATCTTGGATTTTGCTGCTCTTCTTTTGTAACAGCTTAGCTATATTATGGACCGTATTTTCTGTAATATACTTGTTTCTGACGGCTCTAAAACCATAGCGGCATCTAGCCCATAACCTCACTTCCTGAGACGAGCACTTTTGATCAACTCAATCCAACGGAGGCACTGCGACACCTATCACTGCAGGGATAAAGAGGTTGGGTGGGTGGAAGTGAAGTGAACAACAGGGCCACCGAGAGAGGGACAGAGGGGCAATTTGCCTCAGGGTTTAGGGGGCCTTATAAACTAATATCGCCATTTTCTTGCACTTTAGATATATTAAAGGAACCTCCTACAAGGGGCAGCCTAGCGGGTTCTATAAGTACCCAAAAATTAAGTACCCAAAGAATCCCTTGCTTTCTGGCCTTTCTGCTTGCATTAAGCAGAGAGGGCCTCATTTTGCCGTTTTGCCCCTGGGCCTCGGGAATCTCTTGTTTAAATGAAAGGGGGTGGTGTTTCGCGAGCTCAAGCAGCTCCCTCCCCCACGTAACAACAAACAACCCGCGAAGATTTCTGTGTTCATGGGGCCGGGCTGAGTCACTGCGGTTTTATTACTGCTGATATGAAAGTATGCAATCTTTCTTGCCTAGTGGTTTTGCTGCAGTGGCACGCCATTTGACGACAGAAAACTCAGCTAAAACAATTATCTTTTAAAGCATGTGATTTATTTCCATCACGCGACTATATCATCTGATTGAGTACATTGCAAACAAGTAAATATGAAGAACATGTGTGTAAGGTCATGGAATATGCCAGGGTCATTGACCTTTTCACCCCGGTGTTTATACAAATATACAGTAACAACTTATGCATTTCGCAAAATTTACGGGGGTACTAAGACTGACAATTGTGGAGCGAAAGTCCCTTAACAATATGTATGTATGAGTATTGAAAAGATTAGCCCTGTAAAAATCACCAATTTTCAAGTTTTTGAGAAATATCGTCCGGATATGAAAGAGCGAGATCAAGAGTGCCATATCCCGATGGTGGGCAAAAACAACAAGGAAAAACTGTAAGATTTAATAGTTGCAGATATCAATATATATTGATAAACTAAAAACATGCTACTCCTGTAAGCAAATCCAAATTTCTCCGCATGGGTTCTCATCAAAATTGTCAATAAACAACTCGATTAATCTGAAAAGTCATCCGTTTTAGCAAACGCTTGAAAAGGGCAGTGATAACCTACAATATCACCATCCTTCCTTTTTAGGCCATCCTTCCTCTCAATTTCACACCAAATTGTTAGAATGAGATTTTCAGGGAAGAAGGGGTGACGGTTACACGTTTTTTCTTATAAGAAACTGGTTTATAAGAAACAAGTACTACGTTGTCAAAAATTTTAGAAACTCTAACGTTCAAGAACACATAAGAAATTTGAAATATATTAAATTTTTCAACCTTTTCCATATTTCTGGCTCTTTTGACTTCGGTTCCAAGTAAATGATGTTTTTGTAACATTTTGCGTATTTATTCACCCTAAAATACTCAACTTCAAAAAAATAGGGCAATTTTGGTCCAGAAAATAAGATACCAGCTAAGAGACTTTTAGTACTAAGGACTGAGCCCAGTTTTTTTATAAAATAAAAAACGTGTAAACGACTTACCACGACGTTAGACGAATTCAAGAACTTTTTTGCCGTTTACGAATAAATTATTAGAACAAGTACGATTTTTAGAAAATTTTCTGAGATTATTTCCTAAACTTCGTAAGTTATTCTAAATCTTGATCGCTTGGAACACATTTTACACAAAAAATGTATGAAAAAGACCTGGGTAATGAATTGTAAGGTTTATTGACAAGTTAAATACAAAAATACGGGCTCAGCCGGGAATCGAACCCGGAACCTCTCGCACCCGAAGCGAGAATCATACCACTAGACCACTGAGCCGACGCCTGACTTTTCTTTCAGCGAGACATGTGATTTATCTATGCAGTTGTCATAGCACACCAAGGCAAAAATCGGGCCAAAGATTACATAAAACGATGTTTACGGAAGTAAAATAACTTTTCGGATGAGACGAGGGGAGAAAATAGGGGGCTTATGCGAGAACACGGGTTTATTAGCTAAGGCATGATGGAACGTTACACAACTATATTTATAGACTGAAAAGTTTGCTGTTTTCGAGAGCAACTCTTCCAAAGAACTTCTAGAACTGTGTGTTGCTCAGGATCTACTTGGGTAGGGGGGGGGGTTGAATGGTTTTGTATGAATTGAATAGTTTTGGTCCTTTTGCACGGCCACCGTGACAAAGGGAAACAATTTTTTGGTGCCTATCTACAAGTGACAATTGGCTGCGAGGACAAGTTATCGGGCGGCGAAGTTTCGAGTCTAGCAAATACACTACCTATGACGAAAATAAAGAATAGGTAAGCAGACATTATCACTGCCGTATGGAAAACAATGTGATACACCGGGTATTTTTTCTTAGGCCATAAAGTCTGTTAAGTAAAAATACTAGCCCAAATTACAGGCCATTTTACTAGAGAACTTACATCTCACCTCCCTCACGTGCAGAAATATGCTATGGTTGTCAATAGTTGACTGTTGCATTAAGTTCTTATTAAAAGCTACATAAGTTTTTGACGAAATCTGATCTTTTCCAACCTCGCCATTTTCTGAAACCGTGTCTGCATCAGTAACTGCACAAGTCCTCGTGCTAGGCTTAAAATCACCATTATCAGGGACAGTTTTATTAAGCTTCAGCGACTGAACAAGTCTTCCTGATACGTCAGCATCCATCATGGAACTCGAACTTTTTCAAAAAGGTGGCATAACCTCCGCTCATTCAAATGTTGAAAAAAAATGTTATTCGTTAAAGATTTTATTTGGTAAGATACAGATAAACAATTTCCTTTCCAAACAATTTTTCCTTTGCTACAAACTTTTCCATCATTTCAGCTTTCAAACTTTCATCGTTAAATATTTCTCTAAAAAGAATGATTGTTCTTTCCCTTGCTTCAAACGTTTCATCATTTATGCTTTCTCAAACTCTTTATTTCAAACTTTCATCGCTATACACTTCTCTTCCAACAATGCACTTTTTTCCCTTGCTTCAAAAGTTTCCATCATTTCTACTTCCTACAAACCTTTTTTTCAAACTTTCATTGTTATTTTTTTCTCTTCTTACAATGTCTTCTCTTTCCATAACTTTAAATTTGCCCATCATTTCAGCCTTCTAATAACTTCCTTCTAAACTCTCATCGTTTCATAATTCTCTTTGTACAGTATCATTTCTTTCTTTCTCTTCAATCAACTCCAAAATTCAGCTTTTCAAAATCTTCCCTCTTCTCTCCATTATCAACTCTTTCCTTTCTAGCCACATTCATCCTGCTTTATCCTTTTCAACTCTCTACCCATTAATTGCCTTTACAGCTCTCTAAGCATTACTGTCTCATGCAGTTCTCCATCATCTCGGCATCTCTTCCCCCTGCTCTTTTACAAACTTCCGCTCTAATAACACAAATTCGAGATTTCTTTGTCTTTCAGTTTTCTCATAACATAACTCCTTTCACAACACCCTTTTCCACACAATATAGCACTGTCTTCTATCTCCACAATTCATTTTTCTTTCATGTCCTTTCAAGTCTCTTGCTTTCTTTTCCATCTTTTCTCTTTCTCGTCTCCTTGACCATTCCAATTGCTTTCTCCCAACATTACATTAAACTACAAGCAATACACCAAGGGGCGAAATGCCATGTTTCATTAAGTGGCAGACATCCACCCCTTGCTTTGGTCTAGAAATGTCTAATTCAACAACGAAATGGCAAAAGCTTGGAAAGCTGCCTAACAAGCAAGGTATCCCTATGTCCACAAATAATTTCGCCCCTGGTTATGCATTCAACTTTTATCATAAGTGCAACAAATTCAACTTTCATAACTTTACCAACAAATGGATTTAATGACTTAAGCTACATTGTTCTGAACAAAAGACAAAAACTTACTCATTCCCACTTTCAATCTATGAAACTCTTTCTCATTTCTGGCACTAAGATCTTATCCAATAATACCAAGGATATCAATGCAAATGTTGACGACAAGATTTGATCATTATGACCAACGGAAAAACATTGATGTCAAAGTAAAAAGGATAGGATTGACAATGAAAAATCACCAAGATAAAAACCAATTTGCAAGATCTACCTTAAACATCCAAGCAGCAATTTTGATATGATCAAAACCAGTGGCAGACACTTGGGGGGGCAAGGGGGGGGGGGGGCGATGGCCCCTCATATTTTGGAAGACAATAGTCTTTTGTTCTAAAACAATGGAAATGTGTGATGTCATCCTACCAAAACAATAGGCTTGCCCCCCCCTAATATTTGGCCAAGTGTCTGCCACTGATCAAAACAACGGAACTCAAGCAAACCATTATTTAACAAACTGAAATTAGACAACCTCCTGAGAACATTACAGACCATTAATTTTTTTTAAATTTTCTGTTCTTTGTCTGTCTTTACACTTCAACGTTTTTTCTCTTGTAAGTACACCCTTAGGAGTGACAAATCTGTCCCACTAAGTGAATGTATGAGATATCTGAGGTCTTGATTAGGGTCGTCAAATCAAAGAGGAAAAGAATTACGTACGACTAAGCGAATCTCTGAGTTACCCAGGGTTTGAGTTAACAGGATTCTATTGCAGTTTTCTCTTTTCTGGCCTCCTTAAATTGAGTTTGAGCAAACAATTCTTTAACATAAAATGTAACCCTCTAAAGATCATATACAAACATGAAAGAAACATATGTCATAATATCAAAAAAATAAACTTACCTTCTTTACTTACCTATGACCTTGGTGTGTTAGATTCACTATGCCAGCTATAGGTTGTAGAACTCCTGGGTTGATATCTGCCCCTTGATGAGTGGTAAGAGCCTTGCATCATACCCCTTTGGTTGGATTGGCTCATCGTGCTATGATAACTCACTTCATCCTCTCTATGAGTTTTTGGTTCAGCAAAAGTAATAAAGACCTGAGCACCATTGATGGTGTGATTGCTTCCCATGACTCTACGGACTGACTCTGAACTTGCAAATGTGATGAATCCAAAGCCGCGGAAGGGCTTTGGAATGTAGACATCAGTTAACTCACCAAACATTTCAAAATAATGGCGAAGATCATCTGACGTAGTTCCTCCTGCTAAGCGACCAGTGAATAGCTTGTATGGAATATGTGGGTCGTCCTAAAACAGAATAGAAAATTATTTTACCTTTTATGGCAAAGTTGGCAGATAACAATCATTTACTAACCCAAAGGCCATCCAATGACATTATACAGCAGAATTAGCTGGCTGAACATGGCTGCATATGAAAGGATGAGCTGCCACAAATAACAAGGCTGCACCTGCAAAGAAGATGCTGTGATGTTTGGCTGCATCCCTTGGCGAGAAATCATGTCTGACGACACATCATGGCTAAGAAGGCCACAAGAGTGACATAATACTTTGTGCCAGTGTTAGTTTGCTAAAAATAGCAGCATAAGTAAGACGCAATCACATACAATTTCACAGTTAACTGCTAGGTGATTTGTCCGTAAGACATGCAAACATAACAAGTTTCCTTATTTTTTGTTTACAAAAACAAATAAACAACTGTTTAGAACTGATACTTTTTCAAGGTAAATAGATCCAACATAAGACTTCCTGCCAAGTGATGACATAGAATTAAAAGGGCCTTGGTTGATATTCTGCTATTAGCAGGAAACCATTCTAGAAACTTCGAATTTTGAAACAATCAATTGACTAACTTTAATATTCTAATCAAGTTCAGGACATATCTTAATTTTGTAAAAACAAGCGATTATTCACCTTTGCACGAGGTAATCGCACCTCGCATCTCCTTCCCATAATAGTATGACTTCTTGCTAAAACATCCTCGGCTGAGTCATTGTCTGAAAACGATACAAAACCAAAGCCTCGAGATTCTCCTGTCATTGGGTCTTTTTTCACCTGCAAAAACAAATATGCTAATCAATGAGGAGAGAGAAACACAAACTTCAGTCAGCTCACCAGATTTAAAAATAGTTGCATTGACAGGAATGGACTCAGTAAGGTGCAATGCAAAGAAAAACAGAGTGAAAATAAAAGTAGTTTTTATCATCATGAATTAAAAATATTTCACTCTTGATTTGAGAAAATGTCTGCAACAATCTTCAATTAGGGAGTGAAAATTTCCATACCTGAACAAAACTGACTTCACCAAATTGACCAAAATAATCTCCCATATCTTTTTCAGTTGCTTTAAATGGAAGCCCCAAAACAATCAAATCACCAATATGCTCCATTGTGTCCCTCATTTTCACTTGTTTTGCTTCTGGCTCTCTTTGGCTCGGTGATGCTTCAATTTTTCGCTTTGTCGTCGTGTCTAAAACAAAAGGCATTAATAAAGTACTGCATCACTCAAATTAAAACAGATCAAATCAAATCAAGTCAGATTTTTGAGTTGTAAGGATTCATAGATCTGCTGGCTTTCGAGTTAAACGGTACAAAAATAAATTTATCCTTACCAGATCTTGGGCGAACAACATAGAATAACGTATCCAGCCATCCTTCTGGGGGTGGACATACAACCCCTTCTGATATTCTCAATCCTCTCCAACTACCAGTGACTTCATTTTTGTACCTTAGGCCCGTCGCTCCAGGAAACTGTGCTTGCAATGTCGTTAACAATAAGGTTCCATCATCTTCGCTCGGGACATCGATTGAGTCTTTAGGGTTATCTTCATCTGCTACACGAATGTAAACAAATTTATCCATTTTTCAAATGCTTTAATAAAGGATATTTTTCCGAAGTTTTCAATGCCTTGTCGAAGTAAAATGAAAGATGAGTGAACGAATCAAAGTGAAAGGGGTCTGCGCACTACAAGACTCCCTCGCAGCGACACGACTTGTCATTTACCTTCCCCAGTTACACATTTATTTATACCATAGTCGTTTCTATTGAATTTGTTTAAATATATTAAAAAACTCAACTAAACTGAAATTGAAAAATTTTACATATTTGGAAGATCTCAGAGTTCAAGACAAAGAACGCAAAAAGTATATTTCAAATTATCAGGATTTATAAAACAGCATAAAAAACAGTTATATAGCCAGCATACAAAGTATGAAATGAAAATGTCAACATTCAAAAATGAAAATAGTATTGTTAGAAAACCAGGGCTTCCGATGACAGCTATGCCCCCAATTTTTAGCTCTGAAAAGCAGCTCGTCGTGTTGCGTAGTTAATTTCAACCATCGAAGTTTGCCTCCTCAATTTTTTTCAAATCTCGTCGGGGGCCCTGACAACCAGAGATGAAATGACACAAAATTCCAGATCTTTGGGATATTTGCCTATTAGATGCAACCATGTTTTATGTACAGAAAAACTTCTCGATTACATAGCATGGTTATATGTGAAGAGGGCAGAATGTCACGAAGATCTAAGAGTCCTATGGTCCCGTTTTTACCATATCTTCTCCAATGTTTGCCAGCAAATAGCCTCCATAATCAAATAGCCAGGTGTCATTGGAACAGTTGCCAATCAACAAACAGAGCGGGCGTATTATAAAACTACAATTTCGATGCCAGAAATAGAGGTACAAGTGAGAGGGGCAGTTGCAGTACATTGTTCAATAGTGCCTCCTCCTATGCCGATGATCTTGCAAAGAAAATCCGTTCTTGTAACCCAAATTTTAGATTTTGAGACTCGATTTCCTTTTTAATCAGGGCAAAATCCTCAAGATTTAACCCCCGTCGCTAAAGTTCATCTCATTTTATCTTTCTTCGGGCCAAGAAATCCCTTTCAAACGATTTTACGGTTGAATTTCAGGAGAACAAAAGTCAACATAGCCAATTATAACAGGATTAATGTGTTATTAATCTTGGTTTTGTGGTTTGTCTGTGCGCCAATTGGAAAACCTTTAGCTTTCAAACAGATTTGTTTTCAAGTTGAGCGTTTTGCTGTCACTTCGGAAAGACGAATTCACTAAGCTTTTACGGGATTTCAACGTCGAAACAAAGCAAAAATGGCGCAGGAGGAGAAGCGTTTAAGAATGACACTTCTTGTGTCAGTTTTGGTTGCTTTTGTCGTGCTGATGGTGGGGGTTGCTACTGATTATTGGGGGCAAAGCAAAAGAACAACAGCAATACATTATGGCTTATGGAAGAGTTGTGGGGCGATTGGAGTATCTGACCAAAGCCCAATTCGATGTTTCACCCCAGAAGATAAAAGAGTTGCAGGTGATGATATGAAAGATTTTCTACATATTGTAGATGATGATTCGATTTAGTTTCACGGTATAGGTTTTATTTTCTAGTTTTTTGATGCTCCAGTTTGTAGCCTAGGCCGAAAGATATTTGTTTTGATGCATTGACATAATAGTCGGTAAATCACCGAAAATTGTGGGTGAATTGTATTGTAACAAAGAGGCTATTGGATAGAAAATAAAACAGTGGCGATTGCTGACAAACAAAATACATTAAAACAATCATATCAAGACTTTGCCACCCCAAAACCGATTTTCAGGCTTCATAAGAATTTACATCTCCCCTTAATCCCCTGTTTCTCATTTTTGTGGCAGTATTGAAACCCCAGGGCCAAAATCAAATTACATCTTTTTCTGCCTTTAAAGGCTCCCATAACTTTTTCGGGAATGCTTTCGGTGCGGCGATGAACAACACCGGAAGTAACATCAAAAGAGGCTCATCCAGAACTAATGCTCTGACGTAAGAAATGAAATCGCGGTTCAGTTCCCGACAACTCTTGTTATTAGATTCGGAAAAGGTTCTTTCCCTATCATCTAACTGGTAGACAGCTCCCTCCCCGGAAATGGTAGGCTTAGAGAGCCCCCATGGTCTTTGTGAATCAAGTCCTGTTGCCTTCAAACCCAAAACCAACAATAATGTGCTAGAAATCTCTGCGCATCTTGCAAAAGATATTCCCTTGGTCATGTAAAAACAGCAGTTTCATGTATTTCCCAGGGTCCTTTTTTTCTGCTATGCAGAGACCTCGCAAGCCTGCGCTGAAGGTTTTGCCTGTGCTACAGAGGAGCAGATATGCTGCCTTGGTGTACAAGAGAGAAGCCTGCATCGCAGACTAATGAAATTTATTTTTCTTTTTAAGACTGGAAAAGAGCATCGCGAGCATTTATGGTTTTGTCCGGCTTATTTTTCATTGTTGCCATTTTGTACGTCATAATGATGCAGTTCAAACCGAGGCTGAGCTCCATTTTGCTTGCATTCATACTGTCCATTGCACGTAAGTTATCACTGTGTATTTTATAAGAAACCTCTTATAGAGTCCGTTCAGGTACCCAGGGTGTCACAGCCAGCAAAAATAATAAAAAGAAAAAAAAGGAAAAGAAAGAAAGAAAAAGTTCTTCCCTCTTCCTTTTCCGATTTTTCCTTTCCTTTGCAGGCTCTGATACCCAGTGTCCGTTCAGATTTAAGTTTGCCCGATCTAGAACAATGAGCTTGTTTTTATGGGCGAAGAATGAGTACATGGTGTTTTCATAATGAACTTAGAAATGCAAAGAAGTTTACTTCGGTGAATCCTTCTCAGAATTGCAACCCAATATTCTTTCCAAACTCTGAAGATTAGCTCTAATGCTATTGTCATGAATTTGAAACACAATTGATATAATTGAAATTTAAATATGAACCTTACGTATGTTACAATCACAGCCCCCTTTTCTAGGACCGTCGAGGGGGGGGGGCAGGCGGGGCCGGATGTCTGGGACCCGCAGAAGTTTTATTCAATGAAAAATTGATTGCTCACTGAGGCCCGGTGCAATGAAATACCCCGGAGCCCGCACCGGCTCTCGACGGCCCTGCCCTTTTCCATGTGTACAAGCATTGCCCTCCTCAATACTAGAGCTAATCAGATAGGACGTTTCCTAACGCCGCTTTTAAATGTTTTCAAACGTTTTCTTTTTCTAGTGGTGACATCTTTAACTGGCGTTGCTGTTTACACTGCCCGAAGTGGAATCCTAAGGGTACCTGGCCTCGAATTTGGTTTCTCATACATGCTTGTTTGGGGTGGAATTGCCGGTAACTTTGTCGGAATTTTACTTGCGTGCTGCGATCAAGCTGGCTTCCATTTCTTTTAAACATTGCTCCTCAGCTTTGGACGTTAAAATTAAATGTTAACGTTTAAAATTAAGCTTCACGCATTAAGGCTTTCATCTGCTTTGAAACTAAAAAGCGTTCTAACTGCTAACAGACAGACCCCACTTTTGAGTTAGGAAATGGTAAGACTGCATGATTCTTTGCGCACTTTCGTTTTCCGTCCATTTTATAAGTATAGCTTGAGTTTCACATCAAAATTCCCACTACCTCAAAAGTCGATTTCGCTTGTTGGTAAGCAGTTGGGTACAAAAAAACCATCTTTGTAGATATTGAAGAGCAAAGGACCCAAAACTGATCCCTGTGGGAGACTAGATTTAACGACGAAACATTTACAATATGCACCATGTAATTAGCTTTCAAACTCAAATTTGTAAGGCAGATGGGTTAACAAAGCAATGGATATTGCAAGACTTTGCTTCAAAGAAGAACAAACTTCTCCACAACACTTTAGTAGAACGCTTTGCACTGTGCGGCATCCTTTATTTGAAAGCATGTACAATTTGACTTGTCAGTTCAAATAAATGTTTATTGTTGTTTATTGTTGTTTATTGCTGTTTATTGTTAGTTTCAGTTTTAATAATTACATTTGGATACTTTTGGATAATTGGGTCTTTTTTCTCCACAACTACCTGTCTTTTTCGAATTTTAAAAGTATCTAGGTCGTGCTGATTGAGTTTACATCAAACCGAAAGAAGCTTATAGAACTTCAAAATTGCACGAAAAAAAGTGGAAACAAGTTTTAACAGACTAATAAAATAATGGATAAAGGTGAACGGGAAGCTATAGCCTGTTACGAATCGATATTAGAAAAACCAGTGATGTCTGAATTATAAGACCTTTCTAAAATGATTTCCGTAGAGACTGTTCGACAGCTATATTTTGATATTTTGTTAGCTTTAAAGATATATTTCGCTCACTGTTGTTTCAATGAGATTACACAGAAGAAATACATCTCACTTGATTAGCATGATACAATTATTAAGTAACATTATAAACTTGTAAAGGATAGAAATGTAATACACCGAAAAATGAATCAAATAAAGAGGAATAAAATGCTTAGTATAAATGTGATGCAAACAGTTTATAGTTCTACTCAAAACCCTTAGGCAAGAATTGCTAGCATTGACATTTTTGTTGTAACTTTGATGCTGATCGATTCATCGTTTTGCATCAGTCAATTTTACTTACCGAAAAAAATCATGATTTCTAGCATTAAAATGTTTAATGGAACTCTATCAGACCGCAGTGTGGTGAAAGGTCTTGAATTTTATAACAAGGCCTTACAAGAAAACCCACAAAGAATGAGTGGGTTGGAAAAATCATGAAGAAAACAAAATGGTGTGAATGGGAGGAGGCTCCCAAGACAGTTTTGTAACTCAACTGTTACTATTGGTATTAGAGAGGATTAGGAACCAGGGCAGTATGACCTTGAAAAAAGACCCTAATGGAAAAAGAAGAAAAATCCCAGTGGGATATCATGGATAATTTCAATAATATCAAGCAGGCGGATGGAAGAAGATTACAATTTTAAAAATTATTCACTGAGATATCAATCCAAAAAATCCAAAGAGGGAATTAATAACTTGATTAGGGAAGCAACCACCCTCTAGATGCAGGCTATAATAAATCATTCATATCGTAAGACATTTTTGAATAAATGAAATGGCTATGATGAAATCTGCTCATGGAACAGTAATTCTTTTACCATTCTACTACAATAAACAACTTTTGGATGAAAGGAATAAACTGGGCCTAACCCTGTTCTAATCATTATGAAAGAAAAGATAAACAACTGCCAAATGGGAATTTAGTTTGCTTACATAACCTTTAGAAATTTGATGGACTCTTTCGCACACAATGTTTTAACAGCACAGTGGTTTGACAGCACTGTAAAAAGTTTCCAGGACTAACTGAGTAAAACTGAATTTCAGCTTCAATTATTGAAACAGATGTCAGCTTTTCTTAGCAATGCCATCAATCGAATGGCATTAGCACCATTATCAAGTCTCACACTAAAAGCCATTAAATTTTTTCCAAGCAACCAAAAAAGCCGAGAAGAATACTAAAAGCAAATAAAATATTAAATCCAGATAATGAGGAAATAAAACTAACAGGATACGTATGAAGCTCCCTATCTGATATTTTTACACCCTGCAAAAAGACCCTTGCTAAGACAAAATTGATGGGAACATATTAAAAATGTGTCACATCAACCTACTACAGTGCAAATATTGCAAAATAAACAATTTAATGCATACTTGTTGGCAAAAAGTTCTGCAAAGTGTCACCAATTGCTTTTTGTCCTACAAAAAATTACCCAACATTGTTCCATTTTTCTGTTCTCCTTTTACAGACATTTTCACCATGATGAAGTTCTTTCTATCTTTGCATTTCACTTTCTTCTTCTTTTTTCATCCACCTCATGCTAAAAACGCCTCGCTGTAGCTGGTTTTGTTCCAGACCTATTACATCCAGCGACAAAGGACAACATGAAGGCAACATACAATAAAATGGCTCCAAAACCAGCAACGAAGAATGAATAGCCATAATAGTTCTTGTATCTGAGATTGACATCACTCCAGCCAGAAAAAATGAAAAGCCCAATGCAAGAGACAATGACTGTAAAGTAGGAACAATTTAGATATTGATTGTGATTTAATAACAAATGCCATAATACACATTCATTCAAAATGTTACCAATACAAATAAAAACAAGGCAGCATTTTGGAAACTCAAGCAAAAGATTTTATGCACATTAATATTTATACCCATAACACATAAATATTTGAGACCCTATTCACTAATATTCTACTTCAAAATGGCAAAACAGTTACTCCAAGACAAACAGATATCATAAATTTAAGATTGCCTGATAAAAAGCAACTTGACATTGAAAAGAACTAAATATCTAGCTTTGAAGCCCTAAAACAGTAAAGGTCATTTTTTTTACATATAATAAGAAATTTTCATTATAATAATACATATTTTATTCAAATATATTTTCATTGATGGATTAAATATCATGAGCAGAAGAAGGCAATTACTCACAAGGTAAAAAGGTTGCAAATCCAAGGACGTTATAAAGATACAATGGCTTCTTTCGGAAACATAGAGCAGTGAAAAGTGGGCAAATGTAACAAGCGACTGCTAATAACATGAAGGCTTGAACTGCTCTGATCCAATCTGTGTTTATTCTTTGACCTAAAAAATAAAATTAAATGCAAATCATCATTTCATGTTAACTCATTGCCCCCTGAACCATTTGGAGCTCACAAACAGACAACTGTGGAAACAAATGTTGCAGGGGGTACATAGATACAAGAAATATCCTTTTTTTCACAAACTTGCAGCAAAGGTGTCTCATCAAATTTGCAAATATTGACATTGTGCCCCCAGATTTTTCTTTAATTTATAGTTACTTATACTGCATCTTATGGCATCTGCAGGGGGCTATGAGTTATTGATTGTGGATGCCATACTCTCTCACTTATGAAGCTGCACCAAATATTAACAAATGCAACATGAAGGGAACAAAAGGGTGTTTATATATATAAATGAACATTAAATCAATTTGGCATTGGCTGACATGGAGTATAAATACTATCTATTGTAACTTATTTAGTCTTGACTGTGGGGTTCAAACCCTTGCTTACCACATTTAGAGTCAAACGACCAACGCCACACAGGCACAAGATATAAATATATATATAAAAAAAGTGCAAATCTATCAACGCAACCCATCATTTAATCTTTCTTTATGTCAATATACCTATAAAAAATGAACTCCATATCCTAGATATCCCAAGTGTAAGTACAGTATATAGAATCTCCTTAACTCAGACCCTAGGTTACTTAGACATGCACTTAATTGTACGGATTTCTCATCCCCCTTGAATATTGGTGACCCTGGATCTCTCTGACATACGCCAAGTCGGGCAAGTCTCCTGTCCCTCTTGAGAGTCTGAGTTATTGGAATTCTACTGTAGCATGGTTTGCTACCAGTCTGAAAACATCAAACCATTGTATGTGCTTGGTTTAAAATACAATGTTATGCTAACAAAACACATAGATAAACCATTAACCCTTTCGCACCCAGATTAATTTTCAGTTAACTGTTAAAACCCATATAATTCTATGCTTATCAGGGGGTTGCATAGCCAAATAACTTGGGTGAAAGTGTAAATTATTATAGAAAACTTTCATCAGAACATTTACAATATTTGGTATTTAACCCCTGAAAAATCATCTTTTCCAGTGTTTGTCATTGAGCCATATGGCCCGTCAAGGGGTGAAAGGGTTAAAAGATGTAGAAATCTACCTTGTCCAATAAGCAAATCTTCACATCTTTCCTTGGCATCTTTGACAATGCAAGCTTTCCATAAACCAGCATAGACCAGATCATAAGGTTTTTCACCAACATCTGAGTAGTTTACAGCTGTAGATCTTAATGCTACCATTGCAGCTAGAACATCAAAATTAGAAGGATTGACCTCAAAAATATCGACATTATAAGCATTAATAATTAATAATAATATGTAAGGTATAACTGCCAGATTAAAACTTTTGAATATTGCAAGCCATTCTGCAGAGCATGGCAAAACTCAATGAGATCTTAGTACCTTGTAACTCTATTTCATGTTCATTATATTGTATGTAGTATTGTAGTATTGTAATTAATAAATTGTATTTAGTGGAATTTTAAAATATGAATCTGAAACTGAACTGAAAGCTGAGATCTCTCGAGTTTTTCATGTCCTAAAAATTGCACGTTTTCAAGAAGCTTGAATCATAATTTTGCGTTACTGTGAAAATGATCATAAAATTTTGTGAATATTCGGCAACAACTCGCAAAAAGGATCTTGCATAGCTGGAATAATCATTTTAGAACAAATTCCGTGGCTGCAACCCCGGTTTGTAGTTGTTCTGAAAGGTAAAATTTCCAGTCTAGTGCAACTTAAGGCTAGAGGCCTGTAACACGTAAATGTATTATGAGTTAGATTTGGCGTACACTCTGTAATCGGGCGAAAGAGTAGGGAGGCCTAGGCCAAAATGGCTTGTTGTAACGGTGGTGAAGGTAAGGGAAACGTATTCAAACAAATTTCCTCCATCACTGCACTTCTTGCTTCACTTAAAGGGTGATAAATTGAGGAGTGGGTCTTCTTATAACTCAAAGTCATCTTCAAGTAATAAAAACACAATGAAGTACTCACCACCGCCCTTGTAATCGGGCAACCTATCGCATCCAATCTCGGTTTTCTTTTTGTAACATCCTTTCCACAGAAAGTCCTCGTAATATGGCCTGACCATGATCCATGAGTTTGTAGCAACGGCAACAATATGTAGGATAAATCCAACAGAAATAAGAATACCCACTGATATTCCAACAGCTTTCAAATCCATTTTCGCTTCTCCTTCAATCTACCGCCATCAACTTCTGTGCAGTTCTAAAATGCCATTCTGCTTAAGGTATTGTCGCTGGGTGGGCGCATGACCAGGCCATCACTTTCCTTTGAAAAAGTTCTTTTCGAAAACAGAGCTGTATCTATCATTCGGGCTGCAATGTTGAAAAATTAGGGATATCATGCACAATTTATCGGTGGATACAGGCAAATAGGATCATTTCTTTGATCTCAGAAGCAGCAAACATTGCACTGAATTTGCAGAAATTTGGAGAGACCAAGATGACATGTAAGACAGAAGTGCTCATGTAACATACATTTACTCTCTTTGTTTGCAGTTTGTTTTTCAAAAGATGGGGTAAAGCTGAAGAAATCCCCCCTCCTTCTGCAACCCTCAGTCGCCCCAAAAACTCAATTTAACATCTGACATTGTTCAAAATGGATTTGCAGAATAAATAAATAGAATTTTCCGTTCATATCTCCCTAAGCTCCATGACACTAAATCAAATTGCTCGTAAACAATTCAGAAGGTGTAACAATACAAAGCACGATGGGTAATATATGAGTAATCCATTTGGTATTCTGGGTAATATCGTAAATGTGCAATAAAAAAAGCCCGCCTCGTCCCCAAATGTGATTTTGAGGAACTGTTATTGAGGGAGTCAAATTTGCTTTCTCAGTTCAGTTTCATGTTTTGAATTCCTCTTCATACAATTTTAACGATTCGGCCGTTCTAGCCCTTTGCTATATCTTTCAGAAAAGAAACAGAGATCATTTGTATGACATATTTGATCATAGTAATTATCAATTAATTGTGTATTTACAAGCTTTACTCAGCGATATTGCATAACTAACTTGAGGAATGCTACAAATAAATAAGTGAATGATTGAATAAATACTGTGCCGAAGATGCAGTGCTTGGATGCGGTTACTACTTCTATAATGATTCAAAAACCCAAAAAAACTTTAAAAGACAAAGTCAAACAACTAAAATACCTGCTTTTTAAAAGCTAGGCACTCAAAAGTTTGAAAACAGAAGTAGCTAAGTAGGTAAGCAAGCTATCCTTTTTCTATCTATTATTTAACTATAATACATGTCCTTCTTCTTTACTTCATCTTCGAAGGTTTATATGATGAGGAGTATATGATGAAGCACATTAAAGTTCTTACGTTTGCCTCTTTTTAAATTTTTCAATAATTTTTATGCTTTCTAAAGCGGTCTATAATTCTATACCTATTTGTTATTAGCCCCCAGACCACAGATGAGCTCAAAGGATCACCATTTTTTCAGCAATGGCCTAATGCACATTCCTTCAAAATGCACATTGAAGGGTATGGGTATAGCGGTTAAAGAAGTCATTGACAGTGATAAATCCTTTGCAAGACAAATCTGACTCCATCTAGCCAACCAAAAGGGTGCAAGGCTCACGATTTACCAAGGCTCGCTGTCTACTTGAGCATAGAATGGAGTTGGTGTAAAAGACCAAAAAAAGGAGGGAAAGGAAGTCAATTTTCTTTGCATTCATAACCGCTCACAAAGGGTCTGGAATTTACAAAAACCTAAGGGTGGTGCCATGATTTGCCCGACGGAATGGCTAGGTTTTACTGACAGGGGGGTTATAATGAAGGGCAGAGGGTATCGTTCAGAACAATTAAACACAATTTTAGAACTTAGTCCCCACCCCCCAGAAAATGTTATCTCACCTCGGGCTTGTTTGTCAAATTAATAATAGGCCATCCATTTAGGGTCAATTTTCAGCGTATGCCTATTGCAGTTCCTAAAGCCGGATGCGTAGATTGGGGCCAAGCACTGCTTTCTGTATAGCAACCGCAACCAGCAAAACAAACCGTAGTAAACAGAAAATATTTACTGGACATTCTCTCATTTGAAGAGGGTTGGGTAGAGGTTCCTCTCCATGCCACAGCTACTCCTTGCGTCTCGTAATGTCCGCTGTAGTTTGGTGGCTTATCATTTGGCTTCGCAAAGAATGCAAAGTAGTTTTTCTTGTTATCGTCACAGTTTGTGAACGTAACACTATTCCCGTTCGATATAAATCCTTGAATATTTCCTTTCGATGCATTAGCATTGGGCAACAGGCCGAGGTACAAGTAGTTGCTTATCTCATAGTTTCTTGGTCTTGTGTACCCATGGTGGCTGTTCAACTGCACTGACACACCACCTGTGTCTGTATACTGCTTGATGACTGTGTAAGGCTGGGTGCCATCCGGTTTCAGCAAACGCAAAAGAACATCTTGTTTGTTGGTGAAAATCAGTTTGAGGTCATCTTGAGTTAATCTTGATAATGTCTCATTTGAAATGAAGGTGTACCCACCACCGTTGGTGGTCATTTCACAGTAAACCTCGTGCATGCCACTTGGAAGGAGGATGTTGTAGATGCCGCTTGGTGCACCGACGCTTTTCAATGCCTTGCAAGTCGCTACATAAAGGGTAAATAAACATTTAAGTTAAATTTTAGTTAAGTTTAGTTAAATACATATTTTAGTTGAAGCTCAATATTGAATACCCATTTTGCAACTCGTAAAACTAACAAAGCTATTATTCTATTGCTATCACAGGATAAACGTATTGGTAAGATCTTCCCGAAAGCAAGCTAGAACAACTATCATCAAGTTTCGAGAAAACCTCTCCTTTTCATTTAATTGGGGGTGATCATAGATGCCTGAAGTAGGGGGCAATGGGGGCAGTTGCCCCTCCTGTCTTAAAGATAAGCCTTCCTCTCCTATTCTGTAATTGTTTGTCCTTATTTTTACTGTCTTCCCCATTTGCTCTTGAGTGCAGCAAGCGTCCCTGGGAATAATATGGGCCTTGCAATGATCATGTATAAGACCAGGTCAATCTTGGATCAGCCTCGTTTCTAAATGCAAAATTAGATACAAACCACACGGTAGAAAGCAAGCTTGGCTACCTACCAGGACTAGAGGCAAAAACTTTGACTTCGCAAAGTGTTAAAATCCCATACAAGCTGATATTAACTCGCTGACCAATTAATGTTTGCAAGCAAGAAATCCTTTTCGTTTCACCCGATGATAATTGTCCAGCATGATGGAAACAGCTGCAAACAGTCGAGAGTCTCATAATTAGTTACCCGAAAAATTAGAAGCAAAATTTATCTCAAAGTTATTAAAGAATTTCAAACAATAATTTTTTTTAAAGTTCAAAATTTTCCAGATCTGAAGGCCTCGTTCAATGTTGAAGGTCATGGTCAAAGTCCAGGTCAAGGTTAAGGTCACTGTAAAAAAACAACAGGTCAAGGTTAAGGTCAAGGACAAAGATTGGGTCTATGACTTTCTTAGGCTGATTACTAGGTCTTGGTCTAAGTTTATGGTCAGGTTCGAAATAAAGGTCAGGAACGAAATAAAATGCAGGGTCAATTCCTAGGTTAAGATCAAGGGCAAGGCCTACATCTAAATAATGGGCTAGGTCTAGGTCAGGGGCAGGGTCAAGGTCAAAGTCATGGTCAAGGTTAAGGTCAAGGTAACCTGTCCCTATCCACATTGGCCTGCGCCCATTCGTAGTTTTGATATGATAATGATGATAATGATATTAATCCGAATATTTATACAGGATGACCTATAATAATTGTGCCTTAATTCTCAGCGTCCTGTTATACATAGTCGACTAGATATAAAAGAAAAGATATAGCATAAACATGGTTTCTAAACAGTGGCGGCGCCAGCCACCACAAAGTGGGGTGGGGGACATGCAGAGTGTGGGGGGGTTTAACCACGCCCATTTTACTCAGAAAGCGCCCTTTTTCTAACAGATGATGGTCCTCACTTACTGTAAAGAGTGACGCTTGCTACTGTCAATCGTTTGAGATTGAAACATTAAGCAAACAGTTCCAAGTAATGTTGAATACTAAAAATCACTTTATGGAAATAAACAGAACAAGGTTTAAAAAATAAGTAATTTTAAAGCTCTACGTGTTCTAACTGAAATCTCAGAAAAGGAGGCCTAAGCAGAGTTACTACACAGCATTTTAATCCAATATAAGGAATTGTAGACGAAAATGATCTCACATTTCACAACTTCGTTCACTCCCCCCCGACCATTTTCTGCTCGGATTTTGACAAATAGGAAATCAATCTTGGCGACAACTGGGGGGAAGCATCCCCCATTTCCCCCCTTGGCGCCGCTACTGTTTCTAAAACATAAAACTACTCACAGCTTACTATCAACAGTGATGTCAAAATTTGTCAATCTCTCTGCACAACAATCTCCTCTGTTTGTTATTTCAACATCTTTAATGTGATATGCTTGGCCTAGATCTACCTCCCACCAACCGTTTCCAACTCTATCATTATTATGGGAACAAAAGCCGGAGTTATAAACTGGGTTGGAATTTCCATCAACAGCTTTCGACGCATAGCCAGTACTGTATGTGGAATCTTGCGAAGCTGGTTTTTTTAGTGCAACATCTAAAATGTCAAGCAAATGGGAAGCTGGATCAAAACGTTTATGGCTACGCCATTTTGGTTAACTAGTCACTGGTTAATTTGGCAGTTGTCATAGAGATCATGATGATTATGATGATATAATAATAAGACGAATATTTACACAGGATATAACCTGTTAAAACTGCCGTTATCAGTGTGCGCCCTGTGCCCTATGCCTATTGTTATTAACATTAATTTTTACAGTTGAAATTCATGCAAATAAAAATACAGATTTCTAAAATAGAAAACGCAAGTATCTTTTTATCTTATGTTTGCTTTGAAAAGTATTCTCTTCTGTTAGCAGCCCCCCTTCGTGGAAAATGAGCGGATAACAAGGCTACCCCCTCCCCCTTCTGCATCCTAATTCTTTGATTGGCACTTGACCAGCTGACTCACGCCATTTCTAGAGTGCGGTGAGAGATGGTGGGCAGGGCCAGTCCAGCCATCCCGAACAGAGGGGCAAAAAAGACAAAAATTCCGACAAACTGCAAAACAATAGACCCGTTGTTTCAAGAAGAAAAGGTTATTGTTTAATCTATTATCTAAATCAGGTCTAATCTCCGACGAAATGGCAATTTGTGGTCCTTGGGCGCTCTGTCCCCCATTGGCCTCGGCCCTGATGGTGGGACAGCCCCACACAATTTGCCTTTGATAATCTCTTTAAGATTTGTAATTGTTAAGAGATGCAAGGAGTTAACATTAGCTTACTTGTAAGCGGCATACACTGGTACAAATTATCTCCTTGGACGCATAGACCATTCGTTTGGCATGGATTGCTATAACAGTCATTTGGTGCTAGAACATACAAAAAATAACTGTATACGCAAACAAGAGGAAATTCAAAGTCGCTCAATATGATGAGCATGATGGGAGTTTAAAACATTTCAGCACGCGACGACGAAACTGGATTACAAATGTGAGATTCCAACTCTGACACAATAAAGCTGGGTAACTTTCTCATGTACGAATGCTGGTGACAAGACAGAATGGTACAGTTGGCACCAGAAGATGGGTATGATAACACTTTGAGGATCAGCAGATTAAATTAATTCTAATGGGTATAAAAGCTATTTTTCCTCTTATTTCCACAATTCTTGATATTAACCCTATCTTCTTTGGACCCCCGGCGAAAATATTGGTTGCTTCTTAGGAGGGGGTAATACTTCAATGGTTTGATTCATCTGTCGCCCAACATTTGTAAGGCTTGCAACATCATCAATTAAAGTACAGTACCCCCTTGCAATCTGAACAAACGCATTACTTGCTTCTGTACGACTGCCTTATAACCGGGAGTGAGAAGTTTAACTTCCCAATATTGCACTTACTTTCACAGTGATATCCTAGATAAGTTGAAGGGCATGTGCAATTGTAGTGTTTTACATAGTCATTGCATGTTCCTCCATTTTGACATGGATTACTTGCGCATTCGTTGATATCTATACTCAAGAAAAAACAAATAAACATCGATGAGAATGGGAAAACACTAATTAGAAAAGTCATCTTTACATATGATATTCTATATAGTTAAAGATATTCCATATCATTTTAGTAAGAACTGAGGCCCCTCAATTATGTTGTTTGGACATGGGAACATAAGCAAATATTCCTAGGGGACTAGGGATCTTAGCATTACTTTAGGAGCTGGGGAACAGCTCGATATTTTATTTTAGGGAACATCTAAATAATATTTTTGGGAATTAGGGAGATTGGGTTACTGTATAGTCTCCCTAATGTGGAATACGTAGGTTTTTTTAAATAAATAAATAACTTTCCTGAAAAAGCTTTAGATCGGAAAAACGCAGTTAGAATGGAATTAATCGACTTGCTATATTTGTTATATTAAGATTGCTTTGAATCTTTGAAAAAAGTTGGTCGAAATTAGCGAAGCGTAAAAAATCGGTTTAAATCGTACCCGTTTCGCAGCTTTTGCCTGTATATCCAACTGCGCATGTGCAAAGATATTGATTCACGTGATCATTGCATGTTGCTCCATTTTGACATGGGTTACTTGCACACTCATTTGTATCTATAAATGAAGTATTAATTGAAAGAATTACTGAATGTGTGCCTCTGCACTTTTATTCAAATTTGTAAGACATCTGCAACTCACCTTTCGCTCGCATCTCAGTCAAAACCCGAGTTCTAAAATTCAAAGCTGTAAAAACACTAACATGACTCGCAAGAATGTTTTCCTTTGATCAGTGAGAAAGATTTTAATCAAAAAAGTCAATACCAACAATCTCTAGATATTTTATTAGCATCCCCCTCTTAGCCCGCCCCTATTAAGAGCCGTGAGACGTTAAATTCTGGTTTTACCGTACCTGTTTCGCAGTGCACCCCTGAATATCCATCAGCACATGTGCAAAGATATTGATTCACGTTATCATTGCATGTTGCTCCATTTTGGCACGGATTACTTGCACATTCATTGATATCTATAAACAAAATGGTAATGCTAGTGCAGCTATTGGCTAGCATCTATCAATGTATATATCTTAATACTTCAGCCTGCACTTGGCTCTATCCGTTGGACAGTGCTCAATATATGTGACGTGGTACACGATCTAAGTTGAAGGAGAGGAAAAAACTACAATTGGTACCTCTACATCTAGATCACTCTTTGGGAGATGAACATCTTCAAATTTTATTATGAAATCAATAGGATATTATAACTATAAGTGTAACATATTATTAATCCTCCTTAAGATGTGTTCTAAAGCATCCAGCTTCAATCAACTAGTTTTCTCCTGCAGTTTGTTTGAAAGAAATAAATCTAATCATTTTAATTTTTGCGGTATATTTATTTCAAAACCTCTTACTTGTTTCACAGTTTATGCCAGTATATCCGCTTGCACATGTACAGTTGTATCGATTCACGTGATTAGTACATGTTGCTCCATTTTGGCATGGGTCACTTGCACATTCGTTGATGTCTATAAAATAACATAATGCTCAGAGCAAGTTAATGTAAAGTGAAGCTATCATCTTAAGGAAGTATAAAGACATGAATTAATCTGCGATTCATGTTCCAATCCACGTTATTCGCCCGTTTTCTAAACAGTAATTAATAAAGAGCCAACTCCTAACAACTAATCTAATAAGTGGAAATTCTTAGAAAATTAAAACAATTTTCGAATCAATAAATTAGATGACAATATCTCGGCAATATCGTTAGAAGATTTCAATAAATGGTAGGGGCTTTCCAGAATAAATGGGACAGTTTCACTTTAGGAGCAAAATATAAAGAATTTTACACCGCCCATGGCCAATGAAGATTATTTGGCTTGTCACAGATTACCTGTCTAAGAAACAGTATGGAGTCCCTCGAGATGTGAATCTGCCTTAATGCATATGATAACCTTACCGGCATCACAGATAGTTCCTGTATATCCAGGAGAGCAATGACATGTGAACATTCCAACACCTTGTAAACAAGCACCTCCATTTAAACAAGGAAGACTGTAGCATTCATCCATATCTAGCAGAAGAATGACAAATAAACTAAATATTGCAGACAATATGCATTTAACATCATACAATATCACTTGATTCAAGCTATTCACGCTGAATAAATAATTCATATTTTATCAAATGAATAAGGTCGTTGATATAAGGCACCAGTCAAGTAAAATAATACTTATAGTTTCGTAGGCATCGCGATGATAGAAAAGTAATTACTACCAATAATCAGTGGTTTTCTTAATCTATGTGTGAACCTTCTGCTGTTTGAAAACATACATTTTACTCGGCTATAGTTGATAAGCTAAGCATTGCCAATTCATCTAACAACTCTTTGCTTGATCAATCAATGATTCAACCGATTAGCTTATCAGTTGATAAATTACACAATCAATGAATCGATCATAGCTCCATCATGTGTCCTTTGTATGATTAGCCTTTCCAATCAGTCTATCTGTCAGTCAGTCAATCAGTCAATCAGTCAATCAATCAATCAATCAACCAATTAGTCAATCAATCAATCAATCAATCAATCAATCGATCAATCAATCATTGATCTGCATACCTATTTCGCAGTTCCGTCCAGTATAACCAGTTTTGCAATTGCATTCATAGTCAGCAACCAAATCGATGCATGTACCAAAATTCTTACAAGGATTGCTGGAACATTCATCTCCGTCTATTAAATTGTAAAAGCAAAGAAACATTTTTGAAAGCAATGGTTTAATGTTTTTTAAACAATCGCACTAAGGGACCTGCTATCACCATCAAAATGTTCTTACTTGATATTTGAATTCAAACGTAGATGAAACTATCAGATTTTATAAAATTTTCTGCCTGATAATCCATTCAGCCCACCGTTATGAAAATGTAAGGTGAAATAGGCCCTTCACACTAGCAATAATATGAACGGATTATTTTATGTGTCCATAGAAACGGATCGGCAAGGCGCAGGTCTTCGAAACCCTAAGCCTAGAGTTTCGCAGTTCGAGACCCCAGCTGGACTCTTTCTCCAACCCAGCGGTCCATTATTTTAGAACAAGTACTTTACCAAAACTAGTAGAAAACGTACCAATTCTTTTATCACAATGCAAACCAGTATGATGCTTATCACAGTGAAGACACTCGTAATATGGAGGTGAGCATGCATCGCGACAAAGAACTCCTTTTGGACATGGCTTTAATCGTCGACATGTTACACCGATCTGGACAAATGAAAAAGTAAGAATTTTGCAAGCAAAAATCAAGTACAAGACGTCTTACGAATTTGCTACTCTAATGAAAGAAGTGGATTCATGAAACAAAATACACAGAAGGAGATATGATAAATTGATGAATAAATGAATAAGTGACTGAATGTATAAAGGTATAAAAACTAAGATAAACAGGGAATGAATGAATAATAATATGAACAAGGGCATATAGTCTAGAAGAATAAATATTTAAAAGGCTTAAAGAAAGAATGAATGAATAAATGAATGAATAGATAAGAATTATTGTAAATGGTCAACGGTTTTCTATGAATTATAAACATAAAGAAGAATAATTATAAATATGTAAAGTATGAACAAGAAAATAACATACCAACTCCGATTTGTAATCCGTAGATTTATAAACCCAATCTGAAGCATCGATAAGTTTTGTCCCATTATCACCAAATGCTTTTTTGTTAATTTCACAGATCAGACTTTTTGCATTGGTATTGTACGAGCGACATTTCATGTGTTCCATGCATTTCACCATACATTGAGCATCACCAATGCCATGAAAAACGTTAATCACATGCTTCTCTAGTCGTTTTCCGACTCGAAATACCTCAAAGTCACCGAATTTGCCACAAGGTAAGCGAAGAATTGTTGCATTTGCTCTCATGCAGAGAATGGAAAAGGCCATAAAATACCTGTCAGATAAGAAATATTCACACAGCAAGAACAAAAGTAATAGTTGAACATGCAAATTCAAACAAATTTGTGGTTTTCTTTTAGTCAAGTATTGATTGTTGGACTAAAAAATTTTTGAGTTTTTCATTTCGATTTTTATGCAAAACTAAACCGTTCATGTCACACCTGCATACTCAACAATGCGTTTGTAAATACAGCAACTGCTGTTATTAGATTTTTATCTGTCTCTGTATTGGCATCGCTAGTTCTCTTGTCTATAGCGATATCTCAGGCCATTCAATTCCCCTATAACGACTGCATTAGTAGATAAGAGAGGACACACTTGATACCATATCTTTGATCTATCAGTCTTTCTGTTGGTCAGCCAGTTCTTCTAATATTCTAAATCTCTGTTGATTTAGGAACCCTTTTTCTATATTCATTTAAAACTACAATTACTAAGACAACAATCAATTTACTACGTGCCACCAATAGTGGGAATGGGCTTGTAGTCAGTGAGTTCCCATTATGTATGACAATTACAATTGAATATCAAGTATTCTAATGATTGCTGCAGGAGAGGCGCACCCCAGTAGCAAACAATTCGCCATTGTGTTCGGCTGTTGAGGATTTAGAAATCTCGACTCTTCTACCAAGATTTGAAAAACAAAAGCTTGAATCGCTGTCTAAAGAAATGAATTAATTTACCTCCGCAATGACATCTTGAAATGTCCAGTTCTTGTTAGATGTACCATAAAACGTTCTGCTATAAGATTAACCCTCGAGATTGCCTTTCTACAATGCCTTTATATGGGAATACTTTGCGATATACTTACACTATCTGCGAGAAAGCGCCACGAATTGATATAGAAATGACCCGCAAGCCTTTGTAGTGTTTATCACTAAAGCAAAAAGCGGGTGGCTGAATAAATATATTAACTATTAATACGGTAGGCATGATTGCAGAAAACAGTTGTTAAGTTTGTATATTGAACGCTATTCAAGTCAAATTCGTGAGGCAGTTCTCGCAAAACAGAAAATGGTGGCTTTTTCTTATCATTACAAAAACTGTGGACATTTCCACTGATAACTTAAGTGCTCAAAGCAATGATTTTTTGATTTCATATCGTTCATGTTAATCAAGAAAAAACACTGCAGTTTCAAAATCGATATTTCAAAAATTTGCCATAAAATTTTTGAATTGGCTGCATGTTAGGAACGCAAAAAGCGAATTGAATTGACAGGCCGTGTTTAGTGTTTCTGATGCATTGAAATCCTTAACATAAGATGAATTCCTGAGTTTACACGAAAAGCTAAAAGTAACTAATTACTTCCTTTTTTGATCATAAAAACATCGGTAGTTTTATTTGCACCAAGTTTTAGTGACTGTTTCACCAATTTTCACTTCTCATAACAGTGGTCATGTCGTCAATATAGTTCTATTGACAACAAAGACGTAGGCTTATGAAAAATTCAACTTTACTGAACAGCGTACAGAAGCTGGAACATGCGACAAGGTACCACGTCGATCTATTGCCATTACATTATAGTGCTAACTAGTAAAGAAGAATTCTAGATTCATTTGAAAAAGAAAAGAAGAATTCTTTAACCGGGGGCGATCCGTCTAACTCAAACTTTTGTTTTTGGTTGGCATTAATTAGTTTTTCAACTACCTTATCACGCCAACCTTAAATAAATAAATTATTTCTTATTATTATTATTATAAATTGATAAAAAAGGTCAGCCCGTAGTCAGCCAGCGAAATACCAAAAGGGAAATGATGTGGGGGCGTAGCTTAAAGGGGATTAGGGGGTTATGAAAGCCCCCTAGGGAAAATATCGTATTTCAAAAACAAGGCGTTTTGGCCATGAAAGAGTGTTTTGCCAGCAAATTTTCCTAACTTGTTCGCAAATAAAGGATTTAATACCCATTTTGTCGGCAAATTCATCATAGACACACACCTTAAACAGAACATCTAGCTACGGCTCTAATATTATGCTTGTCTCGCACAACTTAGTATTAGTCATGAAGCACAAAAGAGGTTAGATGTTGCAAAGATTCCTTGGGTAGCATTTTAACGACCAAGCATAATCCTTTGGCATGACCCCCGTGTTCCAAATGGCACACGAGGCAGGTGATGTTAATAACGGTAGGGATGAGCTTTCGAACGCCAGTCACCGAAAAGCACGGCAAGAGCTGGCAACGGAACGTGACATCTATGTATACGAAGCTAATTCATTGCTCGTCTATCTAATGTAGCAAGATTAGTGGAACAGAATTAGATTTCTATAATTGGCAGCCACGGTCAACGGATCTTAGAGACGGTCAATTTGAAAATAGCAGACTTTTCAAGATTAAAACAGGAAAGGAATCGATTTGGTTTCAGACGTTGAGACCTAAATATGCAAAATCAAACTTTGACAGGAACTGCTGGGCTTTGCAATGTATTTCGTGTATTTCATAACGAAACTGATAGTGTCGTTCAATCAGTAACTGTCATTTCAACTACATTTTCTGTGTTTATATTCATTTCAAACGTTCTTCTATTCCTTGCTTTATTACGTACAAAGCAGACAAAATCTCCAACAATTTTGTTTGTTTATGTGTCGATTGTGGATTCACTTGTTGGTGCTTTGATGGCTGTTACAATGCCATACGCTGCTCGCACCATATATGACGATGGATTTGATCGAAGCTGTGTTGTCACCGCTGTGTTAACTTTCCTTACTGCTTTTGTCACAACACTATCCCATTCCATCACAATCTTATTAGCAGTGGATCGTTACAATCATATGAATCCGAACAGAGCAGCATCAACATGCCTTGCGAAGATATTCACAAAGCCATACAAGTTCTTTGTTGCCACTGCAGTTATTCTATTCTGTATGCAATACCCAATAACATACTTCATCGGGGCCTATTATCAGATTCCATTAGACACCTACCAATTATCTGTCGCCGTTATCTACATGGGAGTAACTCTCTTTGTTTCAATGTTATACCTTCAAGGGTATTTACGAGTAATAAGATTCGTTGATGAAAGCCCTATATACCAGAATAACGATGGAATAGTGGCTAGGCCACAATATGTACGACGATTGTTTAAAACCGTCTTGCTTTTAATGAGCGTCGCCATTATTACACATGTGCCATCCACCATTGGAAACATGCTGATATCCATTCACCGTTTACTTGACATCAAGGGAAACATAGTTTCAAGGGTTTTTTATCACTTAACAATCCCTTCAGTTCTGATTGGCCCGTGCATAAACCCTATCATTGTATTTCGTTACAATAACGATGCAATGTCATGGCTCAAAAGTTGTTTTTGTGGCTGTACAGTTGCTGGTAGACAAAATCAAGTCAACGTTTAATCGATGCAAGACAAGATGAAGACACTGTGAAGCTGACAATCTACGCTTTATGTAGAATAATGAATATGGAGAGATGACGAGGCTGAAATGGGGCATCATTTTTATCAACTTTCTGGCCGACAAAAACAGCAAGAAAAATCTTTCCAAGGAAACTCTCCTGAGCGTCCCCAACAACAGGCGGGGGTTTCGTTGTTAAATTTATGATTTTTAATTAATCGATGATCATAAAAACATAAACTGGTTCTAATTTAGATGATTTTGAAATTGAAGTTCATCTTTAGCAATAAATATTGTGATTGCAAAGACAAACAAGACGCTGTTTTCAGCACAATTTATTTGCAGCTGCTAATATTTTCTTTGAATTTCTTATCCTTGATTATTGGTCTAACAGTCTTTTCTTTTCAATCAATGCCTTAATGAAGAGAAATCTAGTCGGATTCTAATTAAAATCCACCTGTGTTACATCAATGTGCACAGCCTCAGGAGAATCTCGTTGATCACTTAACAAACCCTTCGATTAAATTGAAAATTTTTGGAAAATTATCAACATTATTTCAGTTTTTTCAAGCCCTTCCTATACATAAGACTCCACCCCCACCCCTACCCCCTTTTCTTCTCCATTTCCCCCAAGACGACAAAATTGCTTGCAACCTTGCCAAAGATTATTGGGAGTTTGGTTACGAGGTTATGTTGAATGACTCAAAATGGCGGATGGGAGTGGAAACAATGCGAGCCAATTTCCACAAGTTTCATCCGCTATTCCGCCACAGTCATCTAGCTCACATGGAAAATTGATAGGAGGTATGTTCATATACTTACCAAACTTGATATTTCTGCGTTATTTGCTGCAGTTATGCATTTAACTACGGAATACTTCATAGAAATTTTTCTGGCCTAAGTATGGCATCAGTTTCAAATCAGATGCAATTGAATTCGTATATCCAAGAGTTTCATTTTGAAATCTGAACTACTTTGACTGGATTTCTCATATTGATTTCAATTTATTTAGGTGCAGCAGCAGTGGCAGAAGTCAATGAAATAAAATCAGGGTTGGCTGGAAATGCAGAGAACAAAACCGAAGACTTGCAAAGGACTACGTCGCTAAACTTGGCTGAATTTCTCAGTCAATTGGAAGATTACACCCCTACTGTAAATATCTGCTCTTGTAACGATAAGCTTATTTTATAAGTGTCTCTCTCCCCAGGGTGCATTTCATGCACTTAGGCCCGAAGATCTCCGGCATGGAACTCAGCAAAAACAAAAGGTCATGTCCATTTTTTCCTTTGCGTATGTTGGCGTAATCTCTAGCGAAGACTTCACATGGAATGCACCTTGGCTCTCTGCCTACAATCATTTTGTGGGGTTTTCTAATGATGTTCCCTGGGGTTGGGGCTTTTAAGTTGTGCATTGTTTTATCAAGGGTTATTGTACAGTAGCTATATCAAGAGCTTTTGTAAGGTACAGTTTGTAAGGTAAGTGTATGGAACTATAGATGGAGAACAAGAATTGGAGCAATAAAAAGTACTTATGAATTTAACATCATAGAAAATTGCTGTGTGTATGACTTGCAAAATTGTCAAATGATCAACATAGAATAGGTTAAGATAATAACGATGCTAATCTTGTCATGTCTTAGCAGATGCAACAAAAAGTAATAGAAATCCACAAGCTGGTCAAGGTGTGAAACAAACTTACCTGCCAATGAGAGTTTTAGCCAAAGCCTTGTGCAAAAGCCATCTCTTGTAACACCAACCCTGACTGTTATTTGGATATGTTTCTTTGGTTTTTTTTCAGATTCCAGATGCAGTCACTGTCCATTATTTGCAGAGGTCTGGTTTTGAGGCTACAGATCCAAGGATGTAAGCCCATTAATAAAATTCTGAATATTTTGTAATTTTAAAAGCTTTAGAATTTTTACATCGATTCACTAAAATTTTTGTAATAACCAAAATAGAAATAATCTTTATGAATAAATTTATTTTAAATTTAAATTTAAAAATTTATTTTTGTCTTTTTTTAGTGTTCGACTTGTATCTTTAGCTGCCCAGAAATTTGTATCTGATATAGCCCATGATGCATTGCAACATTGTAAAATGAGAGGGTCTGGACAAAGCTCAAGAAAGTCAGGAAAAGTCAGTTCTTCTTTTTCCAATTTTTGTATTTCCTTATTGGTTAAACAGAATCCTTGTTGCCTAAGTTAAATATATGCAAAATGATTCAAGGGATGGGAAAAAAGATGAAGAAAGAATGAATGGATTCATAAACCAGCAAAACAAACAAACAAATATTTAAAAGATGAATGAAGAAAGAAAGAAGAAAGAAACAATGAAATGAACTTAAGTGAAAGATTTAAGGAAAGAGGAAAGCATGTTTGATTTTCTTAAGTCTCTTCAAAACATCTAATTGACAAATTTCTTATCCTAGGACAAAAGATATACTTTAACGATGGAGGATCTTACCCCAGCATTAGCAGAATATGGTATAAATACAAGAAAACCTCCATACTTTTATTGAATGAAATTTAAGTGACAAGTCATGGTATCTTCAGCACATCTAGCAGTTTTGTGAATCTAATGATATGGGAAAATCACATGTCATATCTCATTAACTTGTACAATTATAACTGTGAGAAGTTAATGTTACATAGAGTTTCGTATTTTATTTGTTCATGTTTATCCCCAAAACAGTTTCTTCCATCAATAATTCCGATGGAAAGGTAGCCATTGAACCAGAATGATGTAGAAGAAGGCCTTGATCTAGTAAAACTTGGAAAATCTTAAAAATTAGCCAATTCTATCAAGTGAATGAAAGCCTATAATGTTTAGGGAAATGTTGAAAGGCATGATAGTGACAGAGTCTAGGAATTGAAGCTAGTGTAATGCACATTAGTGGTGTATGGGGGATAGTACACCTGCCCCCTCACCCACTTCTCTTTGAGTCAGTCCAAAAAATGTTTTATGTACACAAAAATGGCCAGACGAAAAACTTGCAAAAATGAAAGAATTGGATGAACGTTGTCCCAGATAAAATACACATCCTCCTCACCAAAAAATTTGGATATGCACTCCTGAGAACCATCAAGTATAAAATTGCAATCTGCTATTTATTTCTTCAAGCTGGAGCTTTTTTTAATATCTCATATGCACTTGTAATTAACTTATTATCCTTTTGCTATGTATGTCTTTTGAAAGGTGTCTTATTCTGCTATATATCGTCATAAACAATCGTTGTTTTGTTTCGAAATCCTTGTAAATGTTTCTGATTGGATGCTGCTCAAATAATCCGCAAAGCCAAATCGTACGCTGTTAAAATCGTTCTGCTAAAATAAAAAGTTGAACAACTTGTATAGAAACTAGTGATATTGATATAAAATCGCTCGAAAAATTATTCTTTTGTAGCTTGGCATCCTAGAGAATTGATTCGATTTTAGCGTTCAATGTAGATTAATTTTTATTGTAAATGATAGAAAAAAGTTGGCAGCTCAATAAGCCCAAAATGATTTGTTAAATGCTTCTTAAGGATGAAATTTTGGTTAATTTTAAAGTTCGTTTCCCGGCTGAGAATCAAGAAATTGGAAAGATCTCGAAGGGGTCCTTCTTGCAGTAACCTGCAACACACCGGGGTTTTTGAAATGCTCTCAACGAATCTTTAACGTTCTCGAAAAATTAAATTTTGAACTACAAAGCAAGGTTATCAATGAATTATTGTGGAAAATTTACCATTTTTTGATTAGTGGAAGGATATTTGTAAACATGCTGATAAGTCACTATCTCATTACTTAACTACCGGTTATTTTCGCCTTGAAATGTTGCGCTGATGAATGCTGTACCCCACCGCACGCGAAAGCCGTATTTGCGGGTCTGCGCTTATCTTTTGTCTTACCAACATGGGTACTTGTTACTAAGCAACACTATCTTGTTCACGCTTTTTTACTGATGGGTGAAATTCTCGCTGAAAAAAACCAGATGTCGCTAATATCCTATTGAGCGCTGGCCTGTTTTGATTGAGTTCGCTGTTTGCAGCAGACAAAAAGACCGAAAATGATTACACATTTCATGCATTATACCTGTAGCAGGTAGATTGAGCTCATTGTCATCGTCATCCATTGGAATAACGAAGAATTGATCAAGAAATATCCACCGCTCGTGTTGGCAAAAATAAAGATAAAACAATTATTTCAAAGAAGGATCAGACAAGAGGATTTGCCATTTGAGGAGGTTTGTTTCAATTTATTATGACTTGGCTGTCGTTGCCCATAAAATCGGGGATTTAAGTTGTGAGCGTTTTAGAAGAGGGACAAATCTTCCTATTGTTGTTTTGATAATTTTAATGAATATTGGAATTAAAGTGGGAAAATGGCAAGCAAGTGAGATGCTTCAAAGTTCCTTGATTTGTGATTGAGCAAAAGGACGAAAGGAAACGGAAATTTTAGACTGACCAAGCCAGAAAAATTAGCAATGGTCTTTCGAAATATGAAGCTATAGCGAAAAGTAAAACAAGTTCTCAAGAAAGTGTTTTATTTGTTAATAATAAGTTCATTTGGTATTTTTTGTTTATAAACGAATAGATTTTTAACGAAAAAAAGTTTTAACTGGACAGCGCTTTGAAATTCGTGATGATTTTGTAAATTTTTGAAAATTGAACTACAAAGTTCGCTTTCAAAGCACTTCTTCGAGTTGTGTTTCATCAAAGAGAACGAAATGAAATGCAATAAACGAATGCTTGAAATGGTATAACTGGATGAAATTAACAATAATTTTGCGAAATTAAGAACTGCCAAGAAAGATTAAATGTGCATTCAATGAAAATAATTTGTATTGAGAGTTCTATAATCAAAAAATGGACTAAAAAGGCTTTTACGATGATTTTTTTGATTGAATGAAAGAAGGCAAGGCGTTGCCTAATAGTCAGTTTCGACTTTCAAAATATCCAGTTACAAAGATATTTTAGTTGAAAAGCCAAATGCTGCTGTCTCAAAATTGCAGGAAAACGGAGTAGAAGTCCTCAAAGAAGGAAGGATCGAACACGAAAGCAGAGTGTATTTGGAATTGCATGCAACATTTGAACGCCTTGATTTGACCTGCTTATTTACATCCAATGTATGTCGAAGAAAGTTGATGGACTTTTGAGAATGTTTAAGTAATGTAATGTAATGTAATGTAATATAATGTAATTTAATGTAATTTTATGTTATGTTATGTTATGTTATGTTATGTTAAGTTATGTTATGTTATGTTATGTTATGTTACGTTATGTTATGTTATGTTATGTTATGTTATGTTATGTTATGTTATGTTATGTTATGTTGTTTTGTATTGTAATAATATAAGGAATTATGAATTATTTGCAATATGAAGATCAACAATTTTAACAAAATATTTTCTTTACAGCTCTAAAATTTGGAAACTGATGCTTGATACAAAATGCTGCCATTAAGACCAGTTGCTATGGGAATAATGACAGTTGCTTTGTTGGTACTAGCAACGTCAATTTGTACCGACGAATGGTACCATGTTAAAACTCAGACGGCAAGGAAATTCAATGGACTTTGGAACCACTGCATTCAATATAGTGGAAAGAGTACAAGATGCAGTTTTTTGAGTGGCTGGGAACCTATAATATCGGGTACGTTATCGATCATAATCTCTCTACCAGTTGTCGACCATTGGAAATAGTCTTCTGGGGTCTGCAAGGTTAAAGCAACCCCTTCCAATATATTCTACATCGTTCCACACATCAACACTGTTTAAAAGGGCTGATTACATATAACTGCCAGCAATGAGCTCGCTGTTACAAATCATACCAATGTCTTCGATGATCAAGTGTACTCTAACTTGACTGACTTTTATTTTCTTTGGAGCGGACTGGGTGCAACAAATCAAATTTGACCTGTTTTTCTTAACGACGAATGATTGGGTGTACTCTTTTTATATCATGACACAGTTCCTTCCAAGAAATAATCAAATTTTTTTCTTCTTTAGATTCAATGACAGCAATCAGAGGTTTCTTTGCCCTGGCTATTTTGTTTCAACTCGGTGCAATAATCTATCCACCATTCTACAAACAAATGGCGAGCGGAATTGTTAAACTTGAGTTCATGGCAGTTTTGTGCCTCATCGCAAGTTAGTTTTACTTTTCACAAATAATATCTCACCTGAGCAATTCTCTTTCTGCAAATAAAGACATTGTCTTTTATCTAACATTAGTTTTATTCCACATTTCATCTTTGTAACTATATATATTTATATCTTTATACTCTTTCTTCTTTCCCTACAGCGTGCTTTTCATTTCTTGGTATGATTATCATTACACACGAGGTTGTCAATAACATTCAAGATTCGCGGTTTGGTTGGTCTTACTACCTTGGTTGGGCAGGCACCGGTGTATCAGCAGTTGGAGCAGCCCTTGGTGCCATCTCTACAAGAGATGACATTTACATGGAGCAGGGTTTGTAGCGCAATAGGTGAGCAAAGTGATCAAACCACAGGTGGATGTATTTGCAAAGATATCGCAGTCTTGGTTTAAAATGTAGAGGCACAGGTAGAGTCAGATGATGGTTGATGCATGGTAATGCAGAATGCTAATTTGCAGAGTGACATTATCAAATATATAATGACCTTAGAATGTAGCTGAAAATTTCGCAGATTAAAAATATCTCCTTAACTTAGAAATAGTTTGGTAACTGTAGGAAGGGTTGCCCCAGATGCCCTTAACCCTGAAGAAAAGGATTTGGCGATAAATTCTATCAAATTTAAATCTTGCGATAAATTCTATCAAATTTATTTTTCTGCGCTTTAGGACAAATAAATGAGCAACATTGCATAAGCTTTTAAGCACACTTATTCTTCTAAGCAAACCTATACGCAAGACGAGATATATATGGCATTGCAGACTTTACAACTTCGCCTCTGCGAGTTCTGCTCTGCAGGCTTTTCCAGTCTCTTTATGAATTTCAAATGCTTGGCGTTAATGCCTGTAAAACACGCAACCTCGGTTTGGCTCGTTTTGGAAGCTGCGATTATCATCTTGTAGGCTGCTTGTAAAAGAGGCTGAAGCTAAGGGCCATCATTAATCTACTGACAATTAATTAAATTGCATTTATTTCCATTTCCTACTGCTTTCAATTCCACGTTCCAATTTTCGTTCCATTCCACATTTTACTCTATAATCTGTTCTTGACCATTCCATCATCAAGAATCAGGCAGTAATTAAATGCTGAACAAGATACATTGACCACAATGTCAGCATTCTCTCATTTATTCAATCATTGTGGCCTTTTATGTAAATATTTCTTGACAGAATGATAAATCAGAGTCTAAATCAACTTTAGGATAACAATTTGCTTGTGAAAGTAGAAAATCCGATTTACGTTTCATTAAAAACACATCTAACAATTCATTGAACTCAATTTAAATCAATTAGAAAAAGAACTTTCCCAATATACTCACGGTTTACTCTTGTAATGTTTTGAAAAACCCTTCTGTGGAACTCCCATCAAAGCCATCACTGGCTTTAAGACGACATCCTGCAGTGTGTTAATGAGGGGCGGGGGGCAGGCATGGGAGAAAAGAGGCTTTAGGTGATGTTGAAGTTGTTAGATGCGGGGAAAGGGCAGCTGGGTGTTGGAGCTGCTTAGAACAAGGGAGCCATAATCGAACAAGATATCATTAAAAATTTTAAAAATAATTAAGTGTCCAACCCTCAAGTCGTAAATGGACTTTTCATCATCCATCATACAACACGAATAAAAATTAAAGATTGTATCTAGAAAGAGGGTAGTAAAATTCTTATTGGATTAGACAGATCTGCATCTTTCTACTTTACATCCCCCACAGGCGAATACGGCGAAAGAAACTTTCTTCTTCTGAGCACCTCTCTAGACAGAACAAGGTCACAGCCTTAAGAAAGCTTTTTATTTGAAAATCTAGCTCTTTTGTTCGTTTACGATATAACTTGGATATCCCGCTGGTGGTTTAAAGCACAGCCGATTTAATACTAAGAATCTGTTTTAGGCGCTTTATAAGTGACTCAATTACTCTGAGCTGCTTGTCGAAACAAACATAAGCCAAAGAGAAAAGTATACATGCAAGTGTTGTGGAATCAAGGATTGATAATGGACATATTGAGTTTAACTGGAGAATTATGCCTAATCTTGCCAAGACTTTGATGGAAAAAGTGGCGCAATAAGAGTGAATTTAGATGAAGCTGGTGCAAACATATGTATTGGTGGAGTCATTCTAGGTTTTTCCAATTGAGTAAACAAAGCCATAGAAATTTATGCAAGGTTACTAACAATATCATTACATGATCTGAAGATAACAACTGGACTAATTGCTATCCAGGTGTGATAATGGAGGCAGTAAAAGAACTAATATGATATTAATTAAAATTTTCATTTCAATAAAATTTAATATTTCATTATTTTGGGCGTTGCTTGAATGATGCTGAAATTATATAAATGGATGCAAAGGAGCTCACTTGGACTAGCTAAAAACAAATAGCTTTTTCGCATTTGCAAGATTGGAAGAAAATCTGAAAGATTCATCAAAAGTTATTGATTAGAGCTGAAAAAGACGAGTTTTGTTGGGAAGAGATTAAAATTCACCAAGCTGATTATTGGAGATCTGATTTGCAAGACACAACGGGAAAACAAACATGAAAACAAAACTGAACATAGCGCTGAAAATTATCATCTTGGTCCTAATCTCGACCGCCTTCCTCTTCTACATTCTAGCAACAGCGACCGACTACTGGCAGAAAACAAAATATAATGTTAGTCTGCATAGCATTGGTGTGTTTACGAGCTACAGTGATAAAAGTACCAGTGGTGATGACTTGTACCACTACACCTCGTCTCACAGTGGCCTATGGAAAGGATGTGCAGTTCTGAATAACAAGAAAATCTGTGCCAGTCTCAGAGTTCAATATGGTAAGTAGATTTTAAGTAACCTTGACGTTATTTGATTATTCTAGTTTAGTTTAGAAATAAATATAGCTGACTAACCTCATATGAGGTGGGAGAGAAGCTCTGATATGAGAGCAATAGGGTTGAGATAAACAAAAAGTACCCTGAGATTCCCCTAAGATGGGGTAATTTCATTTTCGGGGCAAACCCGAATGTATTTGAGAAATTTTAAGCTTACAGCTATCATTGCATTTTTGAACACAGGCGTGGGTTCTTTCAGGCGCTGAGGCGCTAAGGCTTATGCCCTCGCGATTTCTCCTGAGTACCCATCCATTCATAGGGCTTTTCTCTAACACCAGGTACAACGTTGGTAATACCTGGGAAAGATTTTCTCGCTAATAATAGAACCCAAGCCTCGTAACAACAATATATGCACTACAAAGAGATTAAATAAAGATGGCTAGCCCCTTAGTAATAACCTTAGCTAATACTGCTATGTTTCTTATAGTTCGCTGCTTTCCTCTGCTTTCCTTGTTAACAGTTCGTTATTGAAAATACCACTTTTAATTTATAAATTATTACGCGATATTTTAATACTTTTCTTTGATTTGTATTAGGATCTAGTAATATTAACTTTTATCTTATTCAAATGTAGATTTTAAAGCTTGTCTGCATGCTGAGAGTGGGATTACCGTATTGAAGCGATTAATCGCTGTTTTCAAATAGGCCAATCCTATATGATAAACAAATAACAGGGTTGGTTTGAAATATGCGTTGCTTTAATAATGCCTTAGTAGGTGTGGTTTCCATTCAACAGCGAAAACAAAACATGCATTTAAAGGTTTTAAGTGCAGAGAGAGCAAACAGCGATAGATTATACGTATTTCTATTTATTAGAAACTTTCCAGATATCCTAAGAATAACAAGATGTCTCCGTATCTTCAGAATGCTCTATGTTTCAGGGCCTCCGACGACAGGGGGGGGGCAGGGGGGCCATGGCCCTCCCACTTTTTTGCAAATTATCCCTTTCAAAGGCAGCTCATCGTCTGTTGCCGTGGCAATCTTTTGGCATTAAAGCTTACCCCCCCCCCAATTTTTTGGTCCCGTCGGAGGCCCCGTGTTTAGCTATTTGTAAAATTACATTTTAAATTCCATCTTTTTACAGCTTGGATTCGCTCTGTTCGGGCTTTCATGGCATTAGCAATCATATCAATAGCAGTTGTTTTTGTATTCGTGATTGCAGCATTCTTTCGTCTTGATTTGGTTTTTAAATTTCCTGGAGTTATGTCATTGATATCTGGTAAGAATTTTTGCTCATTAAAACTATAATGGATTAAATACTTCGCGGCTTTTAATTCTTTGTTAATTGGTCATTAGTTAAAATAAAGTTTAGTTTAGTTTGGTTTAGTTTATAGTTCAGTTTAGTTTAGTTTAGTTTTAGTTTAGATTAGTTTGTTTATAGTTCAGCTTAGTTAAGTTTAGTTTATAGTTCAGTTTAGTTTAGTTTAGTTTATTTTAGATTAGTTTGGTTTATAGTTCAGTTTAGTTAAGTTTATAGTTCAGTTTGGTTTAGTTTATTTTAGATTAGTTTGGTTTATAGTTCAGTTTAGTTTAGTCTAGTTTAGTTTATAGTTCAGATTAGTTTAGTTTAGTTCAGTTTATTTTAGATTAGTTAGGTTTATAGTTCAGTTTAGTTTAGTTTACAGTTCAGTTTAGTTTAGTTTAGTGTGTCGACCCTAAATCATGCCCTTCATAATTTGGGTCCTTTTTGATTGATTATTCAATCTTCTTCAGCTCTTTTTGGTTTGCTAGCTCTAGCAGTTTATACTGGCAAATCCGGAGTGCCTGCAGACAACTACCAACTTACCTCAAAGTTTAGTTGGTCCTTCATCATTGGATGGACTGGTTGGGTTCTAAACATGATAGCTGGCATACTTTGCTTCATTGTACCAGATGTTTTCGACAAAATGCAGACAAATAAGGTTCAGCTTTGAACTAGTTTGACATCTGATCAGTAATGGCTAACTTGCGAGGTTCTAATATGAAATACTGCCTAAAAAATCTGAAGCTATCAAAAAATTCGGGCATTTTCATTGAATTAATCGAGAAATGACAGTCAAACACTGGAGACGCAATCTTAACAGCCAAGCCTAAAGGGGTTTCTCGTATCATTATCGATAAAATAATTGTTTTATTTTCATCGTTTAATCAAAGGTTAAAATTTATATTTGAATGTAAAAAAATACGTTAGATATTTAGGTCGTTTATCAAAGTTTAGCTAAGTTCCTTAATCAACAAGATGTATAATTCTCAGTTGTTTTGATAGAAACAATTTTTTTAAAAATAAGTTGTTATTTTTATTTTAATTTCAGTCCAATCTCAAAACATTTCAGTAATTAAATTCATGATTAATGTGGTAATTAAGATAGAAAACTTGGTTCATTTATGAAAATTAAAATTCATTGAATTAATCAAGATTTAACAAGGTTTTTATAAGTTTGATATTCAGAATATTTTTATATTTATTAAAAACATTTTTTCATGTTACTATTGCTTCTCTTTTGGAAGAATCTCAATTCTAATTAATTTTCTGCGGTTTTGGCCTATCTCGAAGGCGGGAAATACTTGGGAGAATGAGTAGGGAACGGCGTCCAAAACATAATTATGATCTCCTGAATTAATAAAAATTAATATTAGTGTTTAAATTGCCTCTTTTCTTGTTCCAAAGATTTTGTGGAACCTTTTTGAGGGGTGTGGAATAGGAATTTTAAAATGAACGGCTGAACTGATATAAAGCTAAACATTACACTTCTGAGATGAAATGAAACGCAATCGTCAGGGGACCTGAATCTTCTAGACCGCCAATTCCCACCACGCCGCTTATTCCCACCGCACCGCGGATTCGAATTTTTCATTAAGTTGGATTCCCACATTAATTCTCCAAGGGCTTAAGAATTGGTTATTGTTGAATCTGAATGAATTTACCATGAACGACCGCGAGGATCAGAATCTGGATAAAAGTAGGATTTCTTTTAAAGCTGCCAAAGTGAAAAGAAACTTACATGGTCTGACGATATGATCAAAAGGTATTTTGAGACTTTGGAACTTATCGCTGGGAGAAGATAGCGAAGGCAGGCCAGGCAGTCTAGAGTAAAATTAAGGTAAACGTTTGCTGTAAATATCCAATCTTATTAGTCACAGATATTCTGCACCTCCCTACTATTCGTAGACTTCCATAATTTGAATTTTATGTCGCAACCGATGGCATTCGCGCACAATTCAATAAATTCTGGGATTTTGTAGGTTTAATTTGTAGAAATTAAAGATAGAACAATATTGTTTGTTTGTTTGCTTGTTTGTTTAGGTTTGTTTGTTTTATCTATTTCATAATTCCCCTGAAAGTCTGATATTTACAATCCGCCAATGTTTTCAGTGTAACAAGGAAACAAGTTGCTCATATTATTCTCTCAAATTTTGGCAAAAATCCAGGCTTTTGCTTAGGAAGGAATCAAACATCATTGACACTAAATCTTTGTTTGTTTGACCAAAATCACACAATTGCCAAAATTGCCTGTCTTTTGTTCATTTACAAAGTCCAATAACATATATATTTGCCAAATTCTCCCATCACTAAAAACAATCTAAAAAGGAGGTCTTTCAGTTGCAAAGTGAAATAGTGTTAAGCTTTGAGTTAAATCCTTCCATGCTTTTGCGACATCATCAATTTTAGGCCCCTTCATGCTTCCAAGGGCCCCTAAAATATACCCCTACATATTTGTAAGTACGAAACCCCAAAAAAGGGCTTCCTGAAATTTCAATTGCATTACAGCAGCTAGGTAGGCATGATCCATTTCATTCAATTTGTTAAATGGTTTAAGAAACCAATCATAATTTCTTCACAAGAACATTTATAATCACTATCAAATAGTTACTTTCCTCTCATGAAAACATTGTGTCAAACAGTTTATGAAAAAAATAAAAAAATCAAACAATTGCTTGGTTCAAAAAATCATTTTTCTTTTTTTCGTCCAATGAATGTGGTCATCGCTTTGTTTGAACCAAGAAAATCTTGCAACAGATCTGAAGCCTTGTATGGCAAAATGCTACAACAAAAAAGAAAAATTTTGGTCAAAGAAATAAAATAAAATTTTTCTTAAAGAGGAGCTGGTTGAGGTGAATAGAAACTGTACTAAAATTGGTTAATTTTCAATAAAATTTAAGCTGCAATTTCAGTTTTAGTTTTATATATTTTCAGTTTTATATATTCCACTTTATACAATTCGTAATTATAATAAAATACAATTAAAAATAACATAACAAAATATTTAAACAAGAAATATATTACAGAAGAAACATATCAAGGGATCTTACAAACTCCATTTTGAGAAAAAACCCAAAAAATGACAAGAAAACAGTTCTACTTTAGTATGCTCCAGCTAAATCTTGCAAAAAAGGATAAAATTATTTGAAAAGAAAGATAAAAATCAATTCAGGAAAATACCAAGAAATCTAGATAATAATGTGAATCTTTACCTCGAGAGAATTGGAGCAAAATAGCAAACCCTTGGGATGTTAAGCAAATTCTGGTTGGTTTGCACGGCCTCCATAATTTTATCAGCAACATAATCAGGTTTAAGAATTGGAAGGAGTGGAACTTTGGAGAATCTGTAGATTGGAAAATAATAAAAAATAGGATGAAATTATGAGCATAGATCCAAGCATTGTCTAAGAGGAATTGACAAGTTTAGAAAGGGGGGGGGGGGGCATAAAAAATTAGCATGTTTCCAGTTGCTATGAAGGATAGTTCTGCTATCCATACAAGCATGTATTACATTACATTACATTTAATTACATTACATTTAATTACATTACATTAAATTACATTACATTACATTAAATTACATTACATTAATTTATATTACATTAAATTACATTACAAGCATGCAAGCTGCCGTTTGAATCTCCAGAAACATTAATTTAGAGGTCATCAAAATAGAGGTTTTTTTTTAATTTGATATTAAAAGAAACTTGTATATCAAAGAAACTTAAAAAATTGTAAAAACTAACTTAATCTGAAAGATACCTCATTGTTATGCCCTGAAAAAGTTCTGTATCAATAGCAAATGGGTTCACAATTGTACAGTGTATTCCATCGAAACCTTGAAGGGCAACTTCTCGTCTCAAAGATTGCATGAAACCATTGACAGCAAATTTTGTTGAACAATACTCTGTTAGCCATGCTACACCATCTGTTCCAAGAATTGATGCAATGGCAACAATGTGTCCATGGTTTGTTTTCATCATGGCTGGGAGGAAGGCTCTGACAGTCTAAAATAAAATAAAAATTGAATAAATATGTTAATATCAATTAGATGCTAGCTATCTAGATAATGATAGCTATCTGAAATGTGTTGAAAGCCACAATGAACAGTGACAATGCAGGAATGCTCTTACAGTCTTGAATAAAATAAAATTGAATAAATATATTTGAAAAAGACTTCAATTAGTTGCTAATAATGATATCTGAAATGTGTTGAGTGCCACAATGAACCGTGATAATGCAGCATATTTTTTAGTGAGGGGGCTTTTGAAGATTAGGGTTGGCCACATTTGGCGTCACCTAAGTTTACGTTTTTCCTCGATAACATACCGCAGATTTTAAATAACATACCCAAAAATGAGACAGGATATTGACATCAAAACTGGCTTCAATCTCATTTTCACTCAAATCAAGAAGGTTTTTTCCTGCTACAATACCAGCATTATTAACAAGTATAGTTGGATCTCCAATGTCTTTTGAGACTTTCGATGCAGTTCGTTGGATGTCATGCTTGTCCCTGAGATTACAGTAAAATGGAAACGCATGACCACCTTTCTCTTTTATTTCTTCAGCAACTTCTTCAACGCCATCTTTGTTTACATCCCATAGAACCACAGCTGCACCTAGAATATAAAAACCTCAAAAATAGTAAATTATGATGCTTGAAACTATGGGGCTGAAATTCCAGCCCCTAGCCGGTTTCCCCGCCCCTGCTGTGCAAATCTCCCAATAATGAGATTATCCGTTATTCGTAATATGCCTGAAACTTGCTCCCAAGAAACCTCATTTTAGAGTTGCTTTAAGCCTTCAAAAGCACACACAAGGCTTGCATAAATATTGCTACTGATTTTAAAATTCCCCATATAGGCTAAAGCCCCTAAATGTTTACCTTTTTCAGCAAATCGCAGTGCCAACAGCCGGCCAACGTAACCAGCAGCCCCGGTTATAACAACAACTTCACCACGCAAATCTTTCTTTGCAACGGGAACAAAGAACCTGAAAATCGACACGGCGATTATTATGTTGATTTCGATAAGTGTTTTTATTATCTCGAATATCAAATATGCCCATCCGATCTTTTCTGTTGATGTTTTAATATATCTTGCCTCACCTTCGTCCTCCGCCATTTTGGTTTAGGAGAATTTGAACTTTGCTTCTTGGAACCCCGCTGTTATGATCACTCGAATACGAGGCGCATCCTGTGATCTCAGGGGGTGGTTAGGGTGGTAAAATAGGTAACTGATACCGGAAAATTTATAAAGGGGTGCTGAGGGAGGTTTGTGTGTTACAACCCACGGTAATTTGGTAGATTTTACCCTGTGATTCAGACCCAGGCTAAACAGACATCTGCGCCGGTAGATAAAAATAATGTCAGTGAAAACCCAGCCCCTCCCCCAAAAAAATGAGTTTCCTTCCAAATTTATGCCTGCCAAGTTTCATCTGCCAGGTTTGTCTATTCTTTGGATCTAAGCTCGCAAAGCTGAAGGGCGTTGATAAATTTGATTGGGTCAATTGAATTTCAAATATTTTTCTTTCATGCACCACAGAATTATTCCTTAAAGGCGGCCATCTTACTAGGACCCATAAAGCTGCGGTTTTTAGTGTAGAGTCAAAAGCAAGCCACTCAGCATGGATTATCAAGTGCCATTTAACAGGTTTTTAGCTTTTGGATCGTATGTTTTTTATATACTTGTACTTTATCGAGTATACTTTTCCACGTGTTCGCTGATGTTCATTGTTTGGGTCCTACCAATATGGCGCCGATCTGGCTTCAAAACGTTGGATTCGAAAACAATAGGTTGCTCGATCCAGTCTTTTTTTGAGATCAGTGAGTACATGCCATTGAAAGCAGCTAGGCCATTTAGCGGTTTTAGATAGTCTAAAAGTAACACGCAAAAGGGACTATGGGTTATTTGAAACAATGCTTGCTGGGTAGCAACATGGGCTGAATTCAAATACGGTTTGCAACAAAAACAACACTTCAAACACAGAAAATCTCACTAACATAGACGCATATCTTAGAGTTGTTATAAATATTAATGAAGTGTCGCATAAATATTGCATGAACAACCAGTTGATTGAAAAGCCTTGACAAAATAATCCTCAATGTAGCATGAACCTTTATATGAAAATCGCTAAAATCAGGTTGTATGACTTTAACTATTAAAGTTGGAGCGCCTATGAGCAGAAGTTCAAAACTGCATCAAAAGGTATGATTTACAGTATCATAAAGTTTGACCCAACTCATAAAAATTAGCTGATAATATATGCTGATTTTAGTCTTGAGTAGATTGTACGAAAGCTAATATTGGCGAAAATCGCGAAAGGTAGAATGTGATATCTATGCAGACTCGATGAAATTTGGTAAAAATTAGGGTCAAATGTTTACATTTGGCACAGTTGCAAGTCACTGGATACTGGATAGTTCCTTAGCACCTGATGCAAATAATAGGCTCATCGTGGAGGTTCAATGTTTAAACATCGTCTATCAGACGCTAAGCGCAACAAAATTTCGCATCCATGCAGAAAAACGTTCTACATTTTACTAAATTGTAATTTCGGCCACTTTCGTCGGCGTTTGACTTATTCGCCTCTCCAAATAATAAGCCATGGATTGGTGCAGATCTACTACATTGTTAAGCAGCGATTCTCACCATTCTAAACGTCTGCTAAGATGACTCCCGGTGCGTGTTTAATGTGGCTGATCAGAAAATGCTTTTAAGAAAAACACAAAGAGTCTGTTAAGACGTTCTTCTGTTTGTTTGCAAAACCATCTAACGATATGATTTTAGGAGAAGTTGCTTCTATGAAGACAGTTTGAAAGGAAGAAGTTACTTTGGAAAGGAAGAGATCTGTGGATGCTTGGTATGTAACGACAAGTCAAATAGAATAATTTATCATGCGAATCTTTGAAAAGTGCCAATGAACAATGCTAACGCAAATAACTTTCATTAATAATGGATAGAATACATCAATATATATCATTGACAATTTAGTATACATCCGTATTTAGTCTACATCCTTTCAATTTACAAATGGTCCCTATACGATTCCTATGTACAAAAATCATTGGTCTCACGTCAAATGATAAATAGAGATATCATAGGACTTATTATCTTGTGCAGGTTTGAGCTAAAGAAGGCATTTCTGATGATCGTTGTTTGAAGAACTCTAAACTGCATTAAAAACTGCGTTTAACAACTTTATTGCCACCGAAAGAGCGAGGTAGACTTCAGAATATAAGGGGATAGAAATTGGGGGGGGGGTGTGTGCATTATCAATAGCAGCCAAGCATACAGCACGTCTTCATTTAGCTGTCTTTGAAAAGTACATTAGAAATTCTGAATAACAGCATCACAAAGTATTTATGATAAATTGGAAATTACACTGCTTGGATGCTTCTTTACAAGGGGAATACCATGAAGGATTTGCAGGGAAAATGAAGCATAGTGGTTGCCACTAGTTACTAGGAGTTTACGAAACACCCGTTTCTTATCGGAGAACTTAGGCTCCAAGGAATGAAAATACCTTTATTTTGCAGATATATTCAGTTTTAATCCTATCAAAATATTATCTGGATTTCAAGCGGGTCTTTTGTTGTGATTTGCAGGATGCAAACAAAAGTTGTTTAACAATCTTATTCACGCCCTCTCATAACGAGAGCTTCTGTGTTCTGACTCGCAAAAAGCAGAGAACATTTGCATGGATTTAACCGAGATTTTAATTCATGAACAATTTCTCTTTATGTTTACACTTCAATACAGCAGAGTTAGGAAAACATTACGGTCACACGGTCGCTGGCTGGAGGAAGGACTTCAAATAATAATAGAAACTCCTATGACATTCCCTATCCATGCCTATTTTTTATCGTTTTGTGAGGAAGGTGTGCCTTCCAAAATGTGTTTGTCCAGAGGATGGTTGACAACTTTTCTGGACTTTACAATACAGGTCAAAAACATGCTACGCAATGTCAACACGATTAACTACCCCAAACCCAACATCAAACGTCAACAGCAACAAAAAGAGTCAGAAATTCTGTTGAGAAAAAATCTCGAGTCGCGTTGAGAACTAATCATATATAGCCAACAAATATTTACATCATTGACCGTGTTTAATGCAAGCCTCTTCTGAACTCAATATGGGGTCATTTTTTTACGTAATACCCTCTTGAAAGGAGGTTAGAATGTCGATGTTACTTCAAAAAGTTGAATGGCTACTAAAGAAACAGCCCACGTACTGAACTATACAAATTTCTTTTGTAGGATGGCTAAAAATCGTTATTAACATCTAATCTAAAGCGATAAAATTTGGTTTCTTGAATTCAATTGCACTTATTCAAGCTTTGAGAGTGTTTGTGAAATCACATCAATCTTAGAATAATTTCGCAGCAGGGCTTGGATAAAGCTTTGAAAAGTGCTTAAACAATTTATCAAATTGTTTAAGTTACATATGTTAGGATATTTATAAACAATCGAACTATATCATCGATCTATATGCAAATGCAGGCTGCATTTAAAAATGTGCCTAAATCTCCTCCAGTCTCAACGTTTGCTGAATCTTCTAGAACAGAAGAAAAAAGGTTGACATGGGCGTAACATTGTGATTACATGGAAATGAGACAGCCTCGCGACCATGAGATCATTTTGGGACACAGGATGGGACAGGGGATGGGACACAATTTCAGTTCTGGAAGGGCTCTTTAGGAATATAGCCTTCTTGAAATTGGCAGTATCAAATTACGCAAATATACTTCAATTGATTAAATAATTTGAAATTCAAAGTATTTTCACTAATGGTTTTTTGACGTTGGTACTTAGCATTTGGAGCAAATTCGAGTCGCGATTAATACTCCAGCGTGGGTTGTTTATGTACAAAATATCATTCTCCCTTAACATTCTGGCAACAAAAGGGAACCAATATTTAATTAATCAATTTTTAATGTCAAGATAATATCCTATATGCAGCAGACTATAGTCAGAACCGAGGAAAAAAGTCCAGAAAAGTTGTTAACCTTCCTCCGGACAAGAAACATACCGGAAGGCAAACCTGCCTTATGAGACAATAGAAAATAGGCATGGCTTTGGTGTGCCATAGTCATTCTATTGTTTTTCGTGGACCATCCCCCCCCCAGCTTGTGAACGTAGTATTTTATTAGCTCTGCCGAGGGAAAACAGCGAATAATCCTTGGTTAAATCTTTAGAGAAACAAAAAAGCTGCGCAGGCGGTTTCTGAGATTGTTAACTACTTTGCTTTTCTTGCAGATAAACGATTAAAGTGCGGTCCGACTATTAAACCGACTAATGGCTTCAGTTGTCCAGTATATTGGTGTCCCTTGGAGATATCATGGCGAGTGATTTTGAATAAAAAATATATGGATGTATCATTCTCAAAAGAAATTAGGCTTATGGTATGAATAAGACACACTTTGATTTGCTGATACGGGTTTTGAAAAGGAATAACACAGTGTAATGCATTTAGCTTTGAGCGAACTGTACTCCGTGAAACAAGATTTGCAGAACAAGAGAAAGGAAACATGTTTGTGAAATGGAGAGTCGTTATTGACGCAAATGCATTCAGGTCAGTGCAACTTTTGTCATGTTAAAAACCTAAAGAGTTGGCTCAGTGACTGGCATTATAGAAAACAATAAGAAGCTATCAAATCAAGTATAAGTCATACAATACAAGCATAAATTTAAGGTCACCCTGTGTATACTTTGGAAGTGATATTAAACGTTGGAGGGATGACATAATCATCTGAAGAGAAAAAGGTCATAAATTGAGTTGGTGGTCTTTGAGGGACAGTGCCTCTCAGCTTCTCGTCGGCGTCAGCTAACACTGTCAATGTGTCTCGTTGCTTCATCTAAAGATTAGCCAAAGGTAACCGGTATTTGCAGCTAGGTAGCTCTGGGACTCATCATCCTCCGCAGCTACCTTGAGCAGCCTCGTCGGTAGCTCAGCAGCTTTTTCGGGTTGACATTGTTTGAAGCAGCGTACTCTGTCATGTAGATCAAGAACTGAAAAGAATGACGAAGTAGATGCCACTTCAACTCAAGTAGATGTAATCAACTAAATTTCTAATCAAACGAGCGCATTAGAATTTTTATGATTCTGTCATGAGGTTAACTCAGTTTCGGATATTCTCACTGCTTTTGACAGTTCTGTCCCTGATTTTATTGTGTGTCACATTCAGTACCAATCAATGGTACATATTGGAACATGTTTCAAGTGTGACTATGCAGACCACTGAATATTCCTATGGACTCTTTTACGAATGTTCCGATGAAGGATGCAAGCCATTACAAACTAGTAACGGTAAGTGCTTCAATATTGTTGTAAGTCATCTGTTACCAGCTCTGTTATCCCTATGTTATCTGCTGTAAACAATGCATAAAAATGGCCAAACTAGGTTTGCAGAAAGCTTTGCAGGGGCAATTTACCAAGAACCATATCCTGTAAAATTTCTAGAAAATCAAACAAATTTGTGTCTTATTGAAGTAAGTTGATGTTAGACATGCTATCAATACCCGAAGAGCCATGAGTTGGCAAAGTCAACTAATCTGAAATTAACGATTCTTGCAAAGGCACAATTTTTCAACGAAAAAACGTTATACGTCACTCCAAAAGTTTACTCAGTTTTCAAAAGTCTTCTGCACGCAGCAGCATTAAATCAACGGAACTTTCCTTCTCCTGAGCCTTGCCTAAAGTAAATATCCCTTTGATGATTTTGACCTGGCCTAAAACTACTCTAAAATTTTCAACATAACATTACGATAGGAAGTGATTCGCCCTTTGGCATTGACCATCTCACGCGAAATGTATGAGGACTAAGGACTCTGACGAATGAATGAGTAATGCGAGTAACAGCAGCCTTTCGATGGAGATTGTAGCTTGAGTCAAGTCATTCAATTCATTCTTTAGGATAAGAAAAATTCTGCCCCGAGACCTTGTTGTTTTGCGAAGCCCCACGTGCCCCACAAGCCGCCAATGCTTTGTGATAAGTGGGACTGCAAAGTGAAAAAGCATCAAGGAACTTATATACTGGACTGGTATAATCAATCCAGTCGCAAGAGGGGGGAGCCAGGGTTAATTCCCGGGGCCCAAGTCTCATGAAGGGCCCGCAAAAAATTTTGCTGACGCAAAAGACGTAATATAATCGATTTCATCATTTGATCCAGTAGTTAGTTGATTCAGATTGGGGAGTTGAATGATATTACAAAGTAGTTATAGTCTTCTCTTACCACCGCGCCGCTAAACCTGCCTCAGAGCTCGTTTGGCCCTTCTTAGCCCCAGGGCCCGATCTGGCTTTAGACGGGCATGGGTACAATAAAATCAATTGCACTGTATTTCAGAATTTTTCAAGATTTCTCCAAGAATATAGCCACAATGCTTTGGTTAGTCACGAAATTAATCAATCCTTACATCGTTGTTTCCAAATCTTCATTTTTCGAAAGCCATGACTTTCTCACCATCCTCTAACATCGTTAGTTCTCACTTTTACAACCTTTCAATAGAATTAAAGAAAGTTGACATTTCATAATACTTTTCGGTCCGTTTTCGGGAATATTACTTCATCTAATTTGATTAAATCATCGCCCGTAAAGCTCTCAATTCTACGAAAAAGAATTCAATTGTGTGTTAGTTTTTGTTCATCATTTAATAACAAGATTTAGACACTAATACTTTTTATCATCTTGTTAAACAATTATGAACACCATATTTTGTAGACATGTTGAACAAATTCAAAACAAATTTTATAAAAAGACTATTAATCTGAAAAACTCAACCATTCAATATGAATGAGGCCCCCCATATGGTTTTGTGTTCCCATGTTCTCTAGAAAACTTCATTGAATGTTGCCTAAAACGAAATGTCGAACGGTTCCCAAGCTTCTTGAAAGATCCCTAGCTCCCTAGATATATTTGCTTATGTCCCCATGTTAATAAAAACGGCAGGTTCCCTTGTTCCACATAGCCCCTGAAAAGCCTCACGAGTAAGAGATAATTCGTTCCAAGCCCTACTTTTGACATAATCATTTCAGTCTGCTGGGGCAGGCTCACTATGTTTAAGATTGGCCCATTAGGGGGGACCTAATGCAGATTGTTGCAGATCCTCGAAATGGTGAACCACAACTTTGCCTATTGATGCTACCATGTTGTTAGCAAGCTTGACGTAGAACATCAATTACTTTTTTGCTTTCTCTTTTTGGCCTGAAAATTTAAATAGCTACGCTTTTGCTGTTTTTACAGGTTGGAGAGCAGTTGTCATCGCATGCATAATTGTGGCATTAGCTAGTTTGTTCATCGCAACTGTTTGTTTTATTCTTGTCATCATGATGCAGAAAGGCGCCAGATCCATTTCTGTCTTCTTGCTTTTGGCAGGTACTTGTGCCACAATAACAACTTTTGACTCTTCAAACAATATATACATTCATCTTTACCTTATATAAACTCCTTTTATTCGAGTATTCACAAATTCGAACAAAAACCAACAAATCTCCAAAAGTCGAACCTTTTTCTCGAAATTTCTGTAGTTCGAACACTGAGGCAATGCTTCTAAATAGTTCAAATTATACGGGTTTAAGTTTGCTTTTGACTTATGAAGAACACTGTACCAAGCGAATTTTTCAGCCATTTTGTATACTTGTCTTTGTCCCCTTGCCCCATTTTGGATGGCAATATGTAAATACATTCTATGGGTCATGGCTAGGCCCATCAAGGTCCCTTAAATGTTTAGGCCACAGTTTCTTATAAGTCTGTTTATAGTGCTAGTTTTGTTTTGAATGATCAACACTTTTGCTATTTTTGTCATTTCTGACAAAAAATTTTTATTTCACAGCGATATCATCATGCATAGCCTTCGTCATCTACCCATTAAAGATGGCGGTATCTGAAGATGGAAGCATGGGATATTCATATTTCATAGGATGCGCAGGCGGCGTCCTCTCCGCAGGAGCAGGTTTATTTGCACTAGCAGCCAAAGAGGAACGAATTGCACCATCCATAGAAATATTTTCAAATTTTTCGTTGGATATATCAAACGAAGTACAAAGATAGTTGAATTGAAAGAGTCATCTAGATAGTGGTAGGTCCATTACTAGCAGAAGGCGTTTGGACTAAGAATGCATTGCTACCTTGCATTGTTACCCAGAATACATTGTTACCCAGAATGCATTGTTACCCAGAATACATTGCTATCCAGATAGCATTGTTACCAAGATGGCATTGTTTCCCAGGATGCATTGTTACCGAGAATGCATTGCAACCAGAAGGCATTGTTGCCCAGAAGGTACTGTTACCTAGAATGCATTGTTACCAAGTTGGCATTGTTACCCAGAAAGCATAGTAACTGTAACCCAGAATGCATTGCCGCCCAGATTTGGACGATGTAAGAAAAAAATTTGGCCTGAAATTCCTTCCCTCACTGTTTTCTGTCCAGAATTCATTGCGCTCTTGAGATTCATGTTATTTGTTCTCCTATTCATGATAAAGTTTAAATTCACTTAATATAGTTTAGAATATTAAATGCTAATAGAAAGTAATATCGAAATTTAGGAGTATAGATCAGTATTTGCTAATGAAATAGAAAGAAAAAGAATAACTTGACTTATTTTCAAAAAGTATAATTGGTGCTGCACCTTTTTGCTTCATTCAGAGCTTCTTTTATGCTAATCAAAGAAATAAAAATAATTATTTTCATAATTTCTGTTAATATGAGACGCTAATCGCAAATCAAATTTACTTTGATATAAATTTCTGGCCAACTTTTGGTAAATTGATTTTTGCGGTGAAGCTCAAATCACAGGTATTACCTTGAAATTAACGTGGGTCAATAAATAAATCGAAAAGGAATTTTTTTTCAACGATAGAGTTACGAAAAGCTTGATTTTATATATATAAGATTTGACACAGGATTGCCACGACGGTGAGTTAGCAAGAATATCTCATCTTAACTGTTTCTGATAGGTTTCTGATGACGCATGTAAAGTTAGAAGACAACGAGATAGATTAAATGCATTAATTTTGCATGGTTTGACCTCGCAAAAACCAGGAAAATATTTGTTGGTAGTGAGAAGGATAACAGTGAGATAAGTTGCCAAAACAGCATTTTCGCAATGCTGCATCCAGGCGATATTGTATGTTGATAAATGATGAGGTTTATACCTTGTAACGCATGACTTTTAAGAATCGTATAAGGAAGTTAAAGAGTTCGGGTTAGGGCTACAAGGGTCAGGATTAAGGTCAGGATTAAGGTCACAGTCAAGATCAAGGTTAAAGCGCTCAACAATAGTGATAATCTCAATGAATCCAGATTCTGTAAAGAACAAATCTGAAATTCATCTTCTGTATGCACGTGGACTATTCTGGTTATCCTTGAATAATGGTGTACAGTCATAGGAAAATTGACAGGATTATTGAGCTATGAACGAATGTAGATGTCTTCAACATATCTCGTATGTTTTCTCAAATGTTTTCTTTGAGCGTTTGGCAAGAGAAGTACTTGTAAACAGTACAATACCTTTTCTCCTTCTGATTTGTGAAATTTAATACATCCAAACAATATAGCTTTTTCTAGAACGTAATTGGGTAAGTCGTAAAAATCTAATCAAGGGAACTATTGTCACATTTCAAGCTCGTTATGATGCGATTTGAATAGCCAAATCTTTGACGATATCATTATTAATTATTCTCCATACGATTTTCCGCGATTAATAATCTTTATAATCACAGAGTGTTAAAAAATCTGCCACTGAGCTGAGTTGCATTCAGAAAATATTGACACTTGATTTGGGAAGACGGCGTACAAAGCAACATGAATGCTTGCACTCTTAGGCAAAGTAGGTTATGGCATTTCTTGGAAAGACACTTGAAATGAAGTTGCAAACAGAGGAATTAAGTGAGAAGCTTTAACTCTGAAGCTTTCGATACAATTCATGGAAAAAGAAGGCATTGCAAAAGCGTAGAGGTATTAAAGTTCACTGCCAAAATTCATCTCAAGGAAGGTAAAAACTGAGTTGCGGAACCGGCTCTTGTGCAATGAGACAAAGCAGTTTAAGATAGATTAGAAGTTCTTCAACGATTTAACGCAATTTTCGAAAAAGAATTCTGCCCTGGTTTGATGCCGTTCAACGGATATTGGACTTTGCTTTAAGCAATGCAGAAATAGAATTATACTTTAGAGTTAAATGGACTAGATATGGGATGAATTAGTTTACAATATTGTGATTGGTAAAACAGCTAGATAATCGCGAGGTCAAAGGAATTTAGAATGTTTATAGCCGACAGCATGCAAGATAGAACGAGAAGATAGAAGCTGGAGAACGATGACATTATGGCAATTGAGATTTAACATAGAAAGACTAAGGAGCAAGAAAGGCAGACACTAGAAGTTTTGATTTGTAAGCAATAAGATCACATGTCATGGTCCTGGAGCTGGATAGACTATAGTGATGACTTATTCAAGATAAGATCTCTTCGTTTTTAGAATTAGCAGGGATATTTATGTATACACGCAGCTAGCAATAACATAATGAAAAAATTGGAATAACAATAATAGATATTGAAAGTATTTTTGAACCTGTTGCAAAGAAAACTTGCTTTTACTGGAAAGAACTTCTCCTCGACGTGTGTTTGAAGCGAGTGGCATTTTTGGGCTTACCTAAGTTGCATTCACGAATCAGTTCTTAAAGTGCTATATTGCGAAATAGCAGCTCTGCGGCTTGAACTGTAAAATTCTGAACTTAACATCGACGATATAAAAATGCAGAGACGAAGATCAAGAGCGGTGACGATTTCATCAGAATCACTGGATAGAGATGCTAGAATTTTGCTGTCAAGTTTAGAAACAGGCCCGAAGGTAGAGATAAGCGATTCACATGCAGCTGTCGCCAGGAGGGGGAGTTTGAAAAATAAGGTAACAACAATGCTGCCATTGCTGAAGGGTAATAGTGTGCCACTGCATAAGAAAAGACATAACTCTTTACTAGAAAGCCTAACAAATGAGATTGATTATAGAAAACCTTCCTCAGGCGTGGATGAAAAAGGTGAGAAAGTTTTGGAAAACGGAGATGTATTCGAGAAAAACGCAATTGGTAGAAGACGAACGACGTCGAATATAGGTTTACACAGAAACCGATCAAACTCCCAAAACGTGATGTACTCGAATCAAAGAATTATGCTTGAGAGGGATTTAATGAGAAGGCCCAGTAGGTTTTTTAGGCCATTAGCTGATTTACAGGAAGATGACGATGGTCAAAACAACGATGAAAGTGCTGACGTCAAAAACAGTTGCAAAGTAGCGGAGGGGAGCGCAACTAGAGGTGGTAACTTTGCTTCGAACGGTAACGTGATGAGTGGTAGTTCGTGGAACGCAATTGAAAATAAGTCGAGTGTTGATGGTCATACCGCCAATGAAAGAAGAAGAGAGACTCGTGCGAGATTGCTGCCTGAAATAAGCAAGGCAAATGATTGCTTGAATATTGTCAACATCTACAAGAGGTATGCATCACAGCTGCGCACGAAAAATTCGCGAATAATGAAAATAAAAGAGGACGCGTGGAGTCGCATTCAAGAGCAGAACAAAATGGATGATCGATTGCTACGAAGGGAAGCAATGACAGCGAGTCGGAAAAGCAAATTAAAAGATTCAGCAAGAAGACATTTATACACTTCTCAAAGTGATAACCGTCTAGGCACAAGTAACAGAAAATTAACAAATTTATACATGTAGGAACTAGGTACGTACCAAGTGCAGGTACAATGTACATTGAGGCGCCTAGTTAATTTTGTAATTGTCAAGGACAGCCTCATACCACCCAGTCAGTACATACTCATCATGCCTCTACAGTACGCATAGGCACTATGTACATAGAGGTTTCTGGTCCATTCTGTAATTTTCAAGGACAGCCTCACACCACCTAGTCAGTACAGACTCATCATGCCTCTACAGTACGCATAGGCACTATGTACATAGAGGTTTCTGGTCCATTCTGTAATTTTCAAGGACAGAATTACATCTCCTAGTCAGTACAGACATCACCCAGTCAGTACAGACAAATGGTACCTATAGAGTAAGCATAGGCGCTATGTACATAGTATTCCTGGACCATTCTCTAATTGTCAAGGACAGCCTCGCATTACCTAGTCAGTACACACCTCACGCATGGCGAATAACCACTACTTTTATCTGCTCCTGGCACTCTGATGTTTCAACCCCATCGAAGCCAAAACTATTATTTCATGCATGGACGTTCTGACTAGTTATTTATCATCAGTATTCGCAAAAGTGCTACCTAAATAAAATAAGCAAACATCCTATAATTAATTGATCGTTCATTATCTTAGGCTTGAGTGACTATATCCCTATACTCCCCAATTTATTCCCCCCTCCTTTATTAGTGACCTCCAGAAAAAAGATAACGAGACGCAAGGTGTATAGAATTCTTGAAATCCGAAATTGAGCAATAAACTATTATACAAGTAATGAGATTTTAAATAAACGAACAGAACATTAGGCTTTATTATCCAAAGTGTACAACGAAACAGGGCCTCTGGCGCCGGGGAGTCGGGGAAGGGGGCATGGCCCCAGTTGAAATCAATTGAGAGAACTATTCGCAACTGCTTTTATAATCGTTTTTACTGCCCGTGGCTTAACTTGTACACATTTTCATGAAAAGAAAAATTTCTACATTAGAAGGTAGCTGATTATGATGTGACGTTGTAAATCTCTTGCTTCGAAATTTGCCCCTTCCTCAAATTTTCAAGTCTCGTTGGAGGCCCCCCGAAGTGAAAAACCAAACACCTAAGAATAGGCCTAACAATAACCTTGTTTTTTCTACAATAACCTATAGTCTGTTATTAGCACGAGGCTACTCTACCGACTCTCCACATTCTCCAGTCGCTTGGCATTATAATCGCATAGAGCAGGGTGCAGCCACAGATGGTGTTTATAACTACAGATCAGGTACCCATTTAAACTCCATGGTAGAGTGAGGCATAATTGTAATTTAAAAGCACTGTTTTTGAGTAACAAACGTGTTCTTTATACAAAAGTGTTCTGTAGCATAATGAATACCTTTTCACGTTATAGTTTCAGTAGTCCAAGCTTATCTTGTTCCATAATCCATTCGTGATAAAGGTTCAATTTATGGTCATTAGGCTCAACATTTTTCCATTCACCCAAGCAAAATATGCGATAGGAATCATTCCCGTATTTTCCAATTCCATAAAGCTCAATGGGATAGTTCCAATCTTTCTTTAGAAAGTCTTCTGAGAATCGTTTCAATGCATTGGCTCTGCGTTCATACAACCCAAGTGGCCTAAGCAATGCTACAAAATGCAAATACAGCACATTAGAGCAGTATGAAAAGCGCCCAGAGTGCTTGAAACGCTCAAAGTGCCCAAATTGTCTCAAAGGCCTAATGTACCCAAAGCACCAAAAATGCCTAAAGCACCAAACAGTGAAAAATAAGAAGTTATATCTTTTCATAAGCTTTTACAAAGGATAGCTAGTGGCTTAAGCCACGAATCATGATTGGCTAACATTGGTAACCAATCAGGATCTACAATAGCACGTTTCATGTGATCACCTGTTACCACGCTGCTTTCATTTCTTTGTAGTTCACGTGAGCACTGATCACCTATAGAATGAGCTTGAAACAAACCTCGTTTTGGCCCAAAACAAACCATTTCAAAAGTAAATTATAATGCCTTTGTTATTCAAACTAAATAGTAGAAAATAACAATACCTGAAATCTCTTGGCAGTCAGCATGCATCGTGGATTCAGGATCTGGCCACAGTTCGAAGAACTTCCAGAGAATTGGAATTGCTAATGTCCCTGAAGTCTTGTTCAAGAAAATTGTGGCAACTAACAGCCTCCAAGGGTTGTCATAAAGCTGTTCTTGAACTAACCCATACGGTGATTTCGGTGGCTTGTATACCAACTGTCTGTTTCTACCACATGCCAGTTTGGTTCCATCCGCTGCCGAGTCTTTTTGCAACGACGCAACATAACTTCGTTTCATATTACACTTTGAACCACAACTTGAGCTGTCTCCTTCCTGCTTGTTGTCATCAAGAGGCCCAACCTTGGAATTCCCACTTCTTGCGTTAACAAAATCCTTCCTTTTGTCGCAATCACGTAAACGCAACCTCCTTGTGTTCATACGTCGAATTGTTCTTTCTTCCGATGTAAAAACGTCAGTTGGTGATTTCCTTGCGCGCTTAAAGCCAATGTACTTCTGCAGAATGTTATTACTGCGCATGGTTTTGCTGTTCTGTTTGTGTACCTTCGTTTTTACACTTTTCATATTCCCCTTGTTATCAATTTCTTCGCTGTTTGCAATCCGCGATGAGCGTCGGTTTCTTAAACTCATATCGAAATACGGGCTAACGATGTCTTTCTTCTTAAAATGTTTACCACTTAGCGAAAGTTTACGAAGAATACCGAGTCTGCGATATTGAACGCCTCGTTTTTGGCCTGACGCAGTCGGCAATAGCGCATTATCACGAGACGTATGCGAACTAGCATCGTCGAAATGGGCATTATCAGCACTGTTTGCATGCTGTGCAGCACCATTGATTACTCCAACAGAAATGCGACTCTTAGAACAAGACGTGAATTTGCCACATTCCAAACAACAGTCGAGAGTAGCTGGTTTAAAAAGTCCTAAATAATCAACAAAACTATCCTTCCTATCCAATAAAACATCTCCCACCTCTGTATTTTGATTCTGGTCGTCTTTGCACCGACACTTGGATTCTACATTCCTTATGTGCGTCTCGCTTGATAACGCGTCACTTGGATCAGCTTTCTTACAAATCAGCACTCTAACAAGTGATGGATAATTCCTGTTTTCACAAGTTTTGCATTTGTTTCTGGCTTTTAATGATCGTCTTCCATACCAGATGAAACCACATTTTTGGCAAGGATCTGTGAGAAGTTCACGCTTAGATCTGACCTCTAATCTCTTCGTTTCCACTTCCAGGTTCCTATCAATTTCAACAGAGCTTGATTCCCTAGAATCGTTGGTCCACACGCTTCCGCCCTGGTTCCCTTCTTCTTTAATCTCATTACTCTTTGCCGCGTCATCTTTGCTGTTGTTTTTGTCACACATTCCAATTTCTACCTTCAAGTTCTGATCATCACTGAAATTTTTTTCAGGATTTGCATCTAATTCACGATCCTTTGAAATCGAAAACAGTTCAGATTCATCTTGCACGATTCTTGAGTCAGTTTTGTCGAAACGTAAATCAGGATTACTGCTAAGCAAAATCTCAAATTCATTAGTACCTAGATCCTTTTTCAGATCGCCAGGATGTCTACAAATGTTCTCGTTGTTACATCTTGAATAGTCATGATCCCACGATTCCTTGATAGAACCTAAATCCAGATTTCGTTTTGGATTAAATGGCTTCTGAATCCTCGTCAACTGATAATTAGATTTCATCTTAGATTCATAGCGTCTACTGAAATACGGGCTTTTAAATCCATTTTTTCGCTTGCGAATTCCGTGATGTGATGCGCCTTTCTCAACACGGGTTGGTTCCTTCTTTATTTTCTTTACTGCATCCTGCCCGCCGCAACTATCAGCTTTCGATATTGTCATTTTACTTGCAACGTTCGTTGATGAAATAGACTTTTCTTCATTAGCCTCTTTGCCATCACGCTTTTGACGCAGCCTCATGCGTAGCGATGAAAAATTTGACGAAGATTCATCTAGCAAGGTCTCGTCTAATTCCTCTTTTCTATCCATGGCCTTATTCGCGTGTTTTGGAACGAACTTCTTCTCGTTTTCAGCCTCTTTCGCGTGTTTAGAATCTGTTACATCACCTCTTTGTTTTGCCTTTTTCAGATGTTTTTCAATTACTTTGCTGCCGTTGAACTGCATATCTTTCAACTGTTTAGTATGTTGCATTGTCACTCGAGATTTCCGCACACAATCAGGTTCACAAGAGTGTCCTCTTTTTGCCAGATTTCCAGTTAGTCTCCAATTCGACTTGCTTCGCCTATTTATGTTCCTCTCTTTAAAGAATTGCAAATATTTTTCGTTAATTTTTATTTGTCTTTTCATACTTCTAGGCATTATTTCGCACGCCTTTTCAGCATATTTTGTATCCTTGGTAAAAACCTGTTCTCGCTTTTTCTTTTCATCAACCTCTTCTTTAGCTTTCTTTCGATGCTTTTCTGAACTTCGCATTTCGATGCATTTCTTAGTCTTGTTAGCAACATCCGTTGATTCACATTTCTCAAGAGCAGATTTCATTCCTAATGCCTCATTATACTTCCCTTTATATAGCCTACCGTAAGAACATGACATTTCACTGTCTTTTTGTTGATCCATTTGCGAAAGGACATCACATTCGAAAACATCTTGCTCTTTCCAATCGCAATTTTCGTTTGCCTGCGAGCAGAAGGCTGCCACTGTCATTTTGACGTCGTCTTTGGGTGCTTTAATATCATCCTCAGCAATAGCTCTCTCTTCAAAACCGTCTTTCTCTTTCTCTTTCTTTTTCTCTAAGCTAACGACAGGATCAGCCGCATAAAATTCATTAAAAAATTCTCTCCTTTCTTTGTCTCTTTCTCCTTCGTTGAATTTTACTGTTATGCAGTTTTCAAGTGCATTTCCAACATCTTGTTGAATTACATTCTGGCCACCTCGATTCTTTGAAGAAGGCATTGCATCTACGCTCCTCAAATCTTGCAGCCTACTGCCTTGGCCTGGACAGGATACCGCATCAGTTTCAGTTCTGCTATTACCTATCCTCGTGTCATCTTGTAGGCATACGCTTGAAGCATCAACTTTGACATCGTGTCCAAGATTTAATAGACTTTCAATCACCTTTCCTACTTCCTTTTTGATTCTGCTTTCTACTTGAGCACCTACATACAAGGAAATGTCGCCACGTTTTCTCGAAAGTCTTGGCTGCTGTGAAACACCTGACTTCTTGCTTCCTTCGGGGGCGAATGTTTCTCTAATGGCGTATGTTTCAGGCTGTGGTTCCCACATAACTTGTTTGGTCTGTCTCTTGTCGGTATCTGGTGATTTTGAGTTACTGATAAAACGATTTGAAGGTTCAAACATGATAACCTTGCTTTGAGAATTTGTGCCTCCATTTCTCTTTGTTGTTTTATCCAAAGAATTGTCATTACCAAATTTAACACCTGCGAGATCTCCTTTAAGCGGCAACTGCGTAGCATGCAATTCTGGAGAGCTGCTTTCTATCATTTTATCACCGTATATCGAGCGTTCCTTAGGATAATTCGCATCTTGATCAATTACATTGGCAACTGAATTATCGCTTTTGACCTCAGCAGTTTGCAGTGAAGAATCTTTCTGCTTAAATTCATAGCTCAATCTTTCACCACCAAGACATAAATCTTTGTCTAAATCACTAAATGAGTCCATTATCGGGTTTATAAACTGTCTCTCAGAGGCAACAGTTCCTTCCTTTGCTTCAAAATCCATTTTTATCGCATTATCTTGAGGAAAAAGACCAACTGGAAGTTCGGCGCGTGTTAACTGAGTTTGTCCCGTTGCATGGATACCTTCATGTACAGACTCATCAAATAATGGCGCACTGCAAAATCCCTTTTCCTCTTCGCCACCTCCATTTACGGCACTGGTAAACAGGTGTTTATCTTCGTCATCCTCGGAGCAAACATGGTTTTGAAGTCGAAGTTTACGAGGCCCTAAGCAGTCCGCATCAGTGAGAATCGCAGTGTCTTGTAGAATTGAGAATTTTTCTTTGCAGCTTTCATTAATTTGTTCTGCATGAAAATCCGAAGTCTCGTTAAGAATTAAATGTATCGATTGCAGGATATTAGTTCTCACTTCTTCTTTAGGAACAGATTCTTCTTTAGGAATAGACTGATTAACTTTCTCATTGCCTTTTTTCTCATTGAAAGATGGATCAACGCTCGCCAAACTCTCCAAGCAAGGGGCATCTCCCCTGTAAGGAGTTCGTATCTTCAGCTCTTCATGATGATCTTTCTCGGGAATTGAATGACGTACCAACACCTCTGACTGGTCAATTATCTCTACTGGCCCAATTCTGTCTCTAATTTTCTTGCCATTTTCATCAACACTTATTTGCGAATTAATCTCAACATTTTCGCTCACTTTCTTACATTCTTGCATGACGTTATTATGAAGCGAGGCATCGTGTCCCAATAAAGAATCATTACCATCATCAATCCAGTTTATTTTTGCCTTGATCATCACCTTATCATCATGAGCAGAATCCGTACCGCCTTCAGAGCAGCCTCTATCATTGGCGTCTTTACCAAAACTGCTAGGTACAATCTGCATTTCACTGCCTTCAGATTGCACTCCCGAATCTGTCTCAAGAGCGTCTCCAATGTGCATCAAATTATCTCTCAATGTTGTTTTTCCTCGCAGTTTACAATGTATCTCATTACGCTTTTTAAGTCCTTCATTATTCATCAATCCTGAAATATTGTTTCTGTTAGAATTTTTTTCAATCTTTGATATTGACTTTCGCTTCATACTTTGTCCCCTTTTTTCACTTCTCATTGGCAGTGCCTTCCTGTCCTGAAGCACCTTATCCCGTTTTTGAGATGTCTCATCCAGTCTATTGTGAGTAGCTTTGTCACTGGATGCTTCACTGCCCAATGACCGCTTCGCAGGCCTGTCTCTTCCCTTTGCAATATTACCTTTTTTAGCACCCTGGGCCTTATCAAGCCTTCCTTCTTTCGCAGCGGCTACTTTACAAGCAGGATTATCTCCTCTAGCACCGTTTCTTTGTCTACCCTTAAAGTACTTCGATCTGATATTCAAACGGTTAAAATTAAGAACACTAGTCCGGAAGCAAAACAAATCAAGGCTGATCTTCATTTTTTCATGGCTGAGATATCGTTGTACATCAGGCTTTGACCGAAACCTTTTCCTTGTAGGTGATTCGTAAATTACATCCCAGGAGCCAATAGAACTCCCAGATTGTCTCTGAGTGGTGGTCCTAGTCCATCCTTTAAGTTTCCCACAGCATTTAGTGACATAAGAAGTGGACCAATTTTTACCCACTCTCTGAAGAAAGCGGACTTTTTTCGTGTCTGAGCTACGATGGCATTGCAGCCAAGGCTCATCTAGATCTTTTCGAACTTTTGGCTCATGCAAAACTTTTCCTTTACATCTAGACGTAGCATCTGCTTCTTTTGAACAAAGCTTTTTGTCTTGGTCAGTTTTTTTAGTAGACAAGTCTTCCTTCTTCTTTGTGTTTTTGTCATTCAGAGACTTCTTATGAAGAGGATTCAGCATCGTAGAGAAAGATTCTTTGAGCTTCTCTCCTGATAATCGCTTCCTCAGAGAAGTTCGATGAGGTAAACTGTAGTTAGCAACATTGTTTTGGACAGAAGAGGCATCACTGCTCGTGACTTGACATTTTTCCGTCTTGAAGGATTTCACTTTTGAATCGGAACCATCCAAGAAAAGATCATTAACATAGTTTGAGATTGAATGATGCATATCATACTGTTTACCTTCCTCTGAGAGATGACATGTTCCTTTCTTCTGTTCTGTTCTGTGCGAATGTTCGACTTCAAAATTATCTTCCTTTTCCAATTTTATTGCAGCGAGTTTGTTTCTTGATCTTGTTGCCACTCCCATAATCTCTCTTGAGGTACAAAATGGTGGGCCTACCAAATGATTACCCTCATCTACAAAACTACCGCATTCTTTTGAAGCCTTTGAATCATCTGTGACAGAACTCACCCAAGAATTGTTATATTTGATGTTATCATCTACTGCTGTGTCCGATGTCTTCTTCTTCAGATATTCTCCATGGGTGCGCGCAGCAATTTTACAAGCAGGAGGTGATGAAGGTCCATTTCTTTTGACGAATGCACAATCCAGTCCCTTTTCTACTGCAAAATTGTCTTCATCATGTAATAATTCAGGAGATCCTTGACCTTCAATCTCCTTTGATTTTGAACAATGAGGCATACCAGATACTCCACCCTCAGGTAATCCTTTCTCAGACATTCCTTCTTCCGGTATTCTGCCTGTTTCCCATTCATCTCCAACTAATTCAAATTCTTCTTCCTTACATATCTTCTTTAGAACCATTGAAGCATTCTCATCAGTAATAAATTCGCTTCTGACAATATCACCAGCATCCAACATCCTTTCCTCAACAGCAATCAGCATTTGATCATCTTCCTCTGGTTTTCCCTGCTTCAACAAACCACCCTTGCTCTCACTAGTCACCTTCTGTTCAGTTCTGGCCCTTTTTGTGGATCCTTCCTCCATTTTCTGACAATCTTCCGGTCTGCAGTTTCTCTTTCGAGTTTGCATGGATGAAATGCCTTTTATTGATTCAGCTGTGTCCATTTGAGAAACTTCCCTGCCTGAAGAAACAGATTCATCTGATCTATCAATTAGACATTCATTGGAGTCCATAGAAGCCTGTGACGCTTCCAGACTGCCATTATCAGTTGCGAACAGCATGTGAAGTCTTTTATGGTCCATTACAAAGTAGTTATTTCTGTCTAACTTGTTTTTTTCATGTGCACAGCCAAAACTTTGTTGGACTTGTTCTTTTATTTCAAGTGATTCTTGCACGGTTTGGGTTTGCAGTGGAACAAAATTAAAACAAGAACGTCCAATTGGTTTCAAGTTTTTTCGCTCTTCAAAATACTTCTCTATTTCGGGGAATGATCTTAACTTCACTCCATCATCAGAATAAAAATACACATCATATTTCTTGGTTGTGTTGCTAAATTTTCGTGGTATTTCAAGTCTGCACCATCCAGGGGGAAGAGACCCCCTAGAGGATAGCATTTTCCAAATTGCTATGCCATGGGTGTGTGTTTCTGTGTAAAAAAGAATGAGAAAAGAGCACTTGATAATTTAGTTTACTTGCTGGATATAGGAAGAAAAACAGTTCGTATATCAAAAATATATCACACAGCCTTTTCATAAGCCTTGGGTCTTTGGCCTAGGGTAAACGTTGAAATCTATCATTACACACCAACTATCATGTGCATAAATTCAAAATGATATTAAAATGACATGTTTTGTCATACTGCTATCCACCTCAGATATTTTAAATACTTGCTTCTGTCTACAGCTACCCTCTTAGGATTTCATACTATTCAGCAAGCTCTTTAACTTTTTAACTCACACGAAAGATCAAGGATGCCAGTTAATTTTTTTGTGTATGATGAACTTCAAGATTTTCATAGGAAAGTTTATTCTGGAGGCTAACAAAAAAACTTCACTCACACTTGAGATTACATACATTGGAAAAAAATTCTAACAATTGAGTTTTTCCCTTGCAACGAACCATACAGCTTAAACCACAAATATAAATTCTCAAATTTTATGCACTCAAATGCTCAATACTAATTTCAACACCACAAAATTTCCCATTTTTAAGTTCCTATCTAAAGAACAACAGATTTAGAATATGCAAAGATACAGGCCAGATTTCAAATAAAATATCAATTTTCACACACCTCAAGATCCAATGACAGCAAATCCTTTGCTCACTAATTTCTGATACCAAATATGCAAAAAGAAAATTTCTGAAGATGCTTTTCACTCCTTTGAAACCTTTGAACAAGAATAAGAAAAAGGCTCCATGAAAACACTGCATACCTGCTAGATGGCAAAATTCCTTTGTGTGACAAGTAGTTACAGCAAGCAGAAGCCATTTCCTACGGTAACACTGTTGGATTTTGCAGTCTTAGATATGAGCGTTGCCTGCATTTTTGACAAACAGATGTAAATCTTACATTTTAAAGTAACTTTAAAATTTAAGCTACATTGGAAGTTAGCAGTGCACAACCTCTCGCAAACAAAAATTACTGTGGCCTAGCCATTGATTGAAAAAGTTGGTTTTAAAATGCATCTTTGCAAAAAATTTTGTTTTGATGCATTATGAATCAATCGATTTGAAGCCCAGACAATCACCAACAAAAATCTTAACCTCAAGTTTAAAGATATTCCACGCCATATTTTGACAAATTCTCACTGCATTCAAAGATTTTGCATAAGTCCATAAAATTGGAAAAGCAAATGGCGATCATTGATGCATTGTATAAGCGAAAATCATGATAATGAAAACCTTTTATGAAAAACGATCATTTTGCCAATAGTTCTAAGTTTATGATTCTTTTTGGCCTTGGACGATGATAAAACGCGCCATCTCAAATTTGTTGGGTGCATGTAGAGACAAGCAAAATCAAGTACCTTAAACGGAGAGGCAGAAGTACATATTACCTGTCAGTATTTTGGCCTGGTTTGTTGCCGATACTTATTTCCTACACTTTTTATTTCAATTCCATTTATATATTGCAGTACAGTATTATCTAATGCATGTGAATTCCATTCCCTTATGAGAAACTGTTGGATTCTGTAAGCATGGGTGTTCATGGCACATTTCAATCTACTTTGGCCTGGTTTCTGAGTGATACTAATTACACAGATTTTTTATTTCAATTCCACTTTCGTAATGCAGTGGAGAATTATCTTTTAAAAGAATAATGGGAGCGAATAGCAAGGAAAGGTTGAGAAACTGTGGTTGAAACTGTATATTTTTTCGTGAAATTACAAGGGTATACAAGAGATACATCTCACAGGTTACTTATAAAATTCAACGCATGTTGAGTTCACACTAGTCTGTGTTTTGCTTTGCATTCATAGGAAAAATTCCAACATCGGTTCAAGTTACACGGTGTGATTATGATTAATCAATAGAAAAATTTAACATTACTTTTAGGTGCAACATTAGATGTTTCAAAATTCATTGCTTCTAGTTCAATATATATTTATCCAGATCTTGAACGTTTGCAGTTTACGTTAGACTCATAACTAAAGGCAGATATCTTATCATGAGTTGCAGTGCTACAATTAACTCAGTATGGTCAAGATCTTATAATCCAAACACAGCATGGGCTTATATCATCAACCAAGTTTTATCTAGGCAGACGACGAACCCAATGTAGTTTGAAAAATTTCCTTTGAACAACATCTCAGTTGTGTCTATATTGCTGGTTAGTAACATTTCTTTTATTCATAAAAAATTTTCTTTATAATCCTGGATACAAGCACTCCACCCATATTGGTGGGAACCAGCACAAGGTTTTCGGAATTCCCTTTAAGAACGAACAATTACAATTTAAAAATTCTATTTTCAAAGAAAAAAGGGAGATTTAAGAGTAGTATTCTAAACATCACTCGTGTGTTGGTGGATGTTTTAGGATGGATTGTGATGTTAGCTTGCCAGGGATGAAAAATTTTTGCGATGAAGATCGAATCATGTAGATTTAGTTTGTAAGGTGATAGAGAACGGGTTGAAATGCTTCATATTTTCTGTTCATTGTTAACACTTTATAACCTAGATAAAAATCCTTACGAAGTGAGATATTATCAAGCATGGTGCAAAATTTCAAGTATTCTTGTTGTTGCATTGTCAACCATTGGTCAAAGTGCATGGACAAGTTGTTTTGGTGCATTTGATCTTTGTCACATATCAAAAACTGGCACAAATGTCTGCATACTTTGATGTGCAATGTGTTATGGATTCTCAGTGGTGGAGAAGCAAGAAGCGAGGGAAAATAGATGGCGCAAAAGTCTTTGCGTTGCCAGTAGAGGTATTGTTAAGTAGCATTTCTAATGCATTTGTTGTTGATGAAATTACAAAAAAACCATTTGCATGTCACCTCAAGAGGAATTTAAATTAATTGATGTGTTCTTCTAACTGACATTGTCTTCTTTTTCGTTGAATTGATTTCGTTAGACTGATAATTTGAAAATTATTGTTAACAAATTAATACCGAAAGCTTAAAAATAGAACAAAAAGAGCAAAAATTATTCAAAATTTGAAATCCTTCTTCTTGACAATATTTCAGCTGTAGAAAATGATCAATCATATATTAAGAATTTTGAGCTTAACAGGGCTTAAATATCACTAAAAATTGCCATGTAAACTTTAAATTTAATATTCTAACATAAAATAACATATTTTATTGTTAAAATTGTAAAATTTATTGTAAAAATGTAAATAAAAGGAATCGCTACTTACTTCAGAGAAAACCTTTTTCATTCTCTTTGGCTACTGTTCCTCTAGTTCCCAGGACTCTCAGGGTTAACCAATCAGGGATGGTTCTGCAACATTAATGGAAAAGTGTAATGGCGGCTGTTGGAGAAAGTTGCTGCGGTGATTTGTCCTGTGTTTAGCGTTCGATTTTGAAAAAAATGGCAAAAGTATTGAATTTGCAATATTTCAAGGAAAAGATTGAGCAGGCAGAGAAGTAAGCTGATATTTTTATTTGGTGCCAGCAATCGATATCCTCAATATGTCGGCTTTCTTATGCTGCAATTTCTTTTAGCCCCTTAGGCCTTATGAAAAATAGAAAGAATAATAGGTACTGTATGAAACGCTAAGCTGAGAGAAAAGAAAACATTTTATTTCATGCACCTAATACAATACAGATAAATGGTTCGATGATCTTTTTTTGATTTTAGGAAAGAAAAACATAAAATTTGCATTGTTGGTATCATTGGACATTGTCATCTCAAAGACAAAGATGCTATATGCAACAATTTGGTTGGAAAACAAGTTTTTGACAATGTAAGTTGTCAACTTACGCTTATCATAAAACCTCAAGCCAAAGTTATTATCATGTGTCTGTCTTTGGGTGCATCTAATCCTCAAAAATTTTAGTTGCCATCAAAAATCATCACATAATTTCTCAAGATTCTAATATTAACAGAATTTATTTTCTTTTGTAGAAAAACCTCAAAGACACAGATGCAGAGGTGAATCAATTTTTTATCATTAAGCACAGCCACCAGGGTCATACCCACTGTGGGGTAAAGGGAAGGGTTCCAAAAATAAGGCATTTTTTTGGCAAATTTTGCTAACCTGTCCTCAAATAAAGGATTGTACTCCCATTTTGTTGGCAAGTTCATCATAGACAACTCCTAAAATAAAAATCTAGCTATGGCCAGCCCTACCTGTCGCTGATCCGTATTCTAGAGCGGATAAGTTGATGGTATAATTCATAAAAAGAGGTGATAATACATTTAGATGGAGGACATTTATTGCTGATGACTAGAATAATGCAAAGTTTTGATGACATCTACTTGCTTGTTCTTGCATAATCTTTGGTAGCATGGTTTCAACTGAACTGAATTAAACTGACATTTTTCGCAGGTAGTTGTAAAGATGTACCATGATGTGCCACAGAGAATCATCTATCTTGAATTGGTTTCTATTGAAGATCCATCAGCACTTGCTGAAGCATGTAAAAATATACGAGAAGACATTTCACTTACGGTGAGTTTATCTTCAAGTTTAAAACTCTGGTACCTAAGATTCGTAATTATAAGGGAGCCTAATGGATGGTGATTTGATCAATCCTATCACTCAAGATAATTTTCTTGACAAATCAATTCTAGGCTAAATGACTTTTTAAAATGACAAAAGCACAGCCATAAAGATAGAAGAGAGTTGCAAAGTCAGTAATCAAAATATAACATAAATATATAGAGAAAAAACACTGGCACGCCTGGCATTGGATAGTGCTTTTTAATGACAAGTGCTTTGAAGTATTATTTTTTTAACAGCTTCACCAAACAAGTTCAAACTTAAGAGATTGTGTGACTCATAAATGATCTTTCCTTATCATAACATGTTGCATTTTATTTCCCAAGGGACAACATCAATTCTGGCAAACAAAAGAACATCAACATTTTGCCGCACTGCTATTTATTTTCTCTGTTTGTCACATTGTTGTGGTGAGTAGCTTGTTGATTTAATGTTTATTTGTTTTTATGCATCATGATGTCTTGCACCATTTATTACACTATTAGTCTCAATAACTTCTTTTCATTGCATACATACATACATACATACATACATACATGGTAATAATCGAGCTTATCCACAAGAATTGTGGCTCTTCATCTCTTAAAAATAATTAAATTGTGTTACATATGATATTGCGAAAGGAAATTGGTTAAAAACATTAAAATATTTAAAGGTTGATAAAAGAAATTCTTAATGGTATCTTTTCATAGTTCATTGATCCTCGCAAATAAATGCTTCCGCATTGTAATTCTTTTTAAGAATAATCCCCTCAATAGAAAGCTTGTTATCCATGCCTTCCTATTAATCTGTTCATGACGTCTTATTCATTTGTAATATGCATTTATCTTTAATTTTTAGGTAACGTTTCCTACGCCACGATTTGATCTGAATTATTTGAGACTTTTTAAAGTTTTAGCTTCTGTCAGGTGAGCCTTCTTTGAACGATTTTTGTTTGTATCAAGACTGCCATTCACTTCCATACACTTGATGGAAGACGAAAAGGTGTATTGGGAAGGTGAAAGATATGCAGATGGCTGTGACTTTTTTCTAAGCAGCCAGAGACTTTTAAACGTTTTTATTATTTTTAGGCATGGTATACTTCATCACATTTGCAGCCTTTTAGCTGGCATTGAAGGTATTCCAGAAATATGGAAAACAACTGGCAGACCGTGCATACCAAGAATAATTTTCTCATTCCAGGTTAGCGGCTGTAAAGGAGTCTTTGCTAACGTAACAGGCTACCTTGGCTAACACATATCTTCTATCAACAAAATTTAGTGTAGCTATATTTCCAGATATAGTCAAATATTATCCTAGTTCTTTTTTTTGTTCCAAGCCATATTTCTTATTATTTGGTTTTTTGCTGTTTTGCTCCAAGTGGTATGATGTCATAGAGCAGAGTTTATTGTACCTTTGTCTTATCAATGCTTTTGAAATGGAGTGTATATATGTAGAATGGCTCAGTAGACAATAAATCGTCATTCTTGACAACACCTTCTTAATGCAAACCCTCTGTTAAGGGTTGTTGCTTATTTTTCAGGTACCTTGGATGAAAGAGGGAAATTCATCAAATGAGGTGTGTTCATTGTTCCACTTTACTTCTAATTTCCAATCGTTAATTGTTTCTCTCTTTTTGTTTTGATATTTGCAAAATGCTAGCAGGTTGATTAATTCAAATGCAGTTACTGCACATCTTTTTTTCTCGTTTAGTCCTCTCTTTTGCGAACACAACATTCATTACAAGAACAAATACATCTTATATTACGAAAAAATCGCCAACTTGGAAGTCTCAGGTTTATAATTAATTATATTCTATCACATGAAGATGCTCTTTGTGGTTTTGTGTTCGTTCAGTTAAGAAGCATCGATTGATGTATACAACTGCCAAAATGTTCACTAGGTTTTATGATCAAGTCATGTTCTATTGGCTTACTTTCTTCCCCGCTTTCTTGCTTTATTACTTTTTTGCTCGCTTGCTTCCTTCCTTGCTTTCTTGCTCACTTGCTTGCTTTCTTGCTTGCTTGCTCTCTTTCTTGCTTTATTACTTTTTTGCTCGCTTGCTTCCTTCCTTGCTTTTTTGCTCGCTTGCTTCCTTCCTCGCTTTCTTGCTCACTTGCTTGCTTTCTTGCTTGATTGCTCACTTGCTTGCTTCCTCGCTTTCTTCCTCGCTTGCCTTCTTGCTTGCGTCCTTCCTTGCTTCCTTCCTCGCTTTCTTGCTTCCTTCCTCGCTTTCTTGCTCACTTGCTCGCTTTCTTGTTAGCTTGCTCTCTTTCTTGCTTCCTACAACAAGAAACTGTTAATTTCACACAGATGGTGATCAACTAGTTTCAGAGCCAGTGACTCAGTGTGCATTGTGAATGCCTGAATTAAAATCATTTCAGCGTTGTTCTAACCTCATGCACTACATATTTCCATTTGGATTTTCTTATATCAATGATTCTTTTTTAGCTCAAGTTCGCTGTTCACTGTCAGCTCTCCAAACCCAACATTTGTTTACGTCCAACCTAGTTACAAGCTATTTGCCAATCCAACACAATGGTGTCTTGACCGATTGCTCAAATATTCTGTTAACATAGACAGTGGTATGTTGGTAATTATATCACAGTTTAACTCACCGTTTTAACTAGCATTAAACGATGATTTAGGCGGTCAATATTGATTATATTAGATTCCATATTGTTAATGATTACGCTTCTTTTCATTCAAGTTCTTCGCTCATTCTCTGGCCAAGCAAATCAATCCAGCATTCTGTCTCAGCCATCAACCTCAATCAATGATGAGCAATCAACAGCCACCCGAAAGAACATTTCATTTCAGCAATTCGTTAACAAACAAATTGACTATATGATGACAGTTGAAAGTAGAGAGGTACCAGCCGAAGGACGAAGAGGGACACATGTTGAAGTTTGTATTGCTTTGGAATATGTATTGCTATTTTCTCCTGAAAACTGTAATTTCTCAGTGCTAATACTTATATTTATCAAACCACTATTATTTTGCGATACATTGCAATGCAATACAATACAATCCAATACAATGCAGTGAAATATTGTACTGTAAAACACAAGGCAAAACAACAAAGTACAACACATAACTATATGATACAACACAATACAATACGATACGATGCAACATTATACAATACAACACAACCAAACAAACACAACACAACAAAACACAACACAACACAACACAACACAACACAACACAACACAACACAACACAACACAACACAACACAACACAACACTATAAACCCAACACAACATAATGCAACACAATGCAATGCATTTACAACACCATGCAATATAATAACATACTATTGCAACAAATTCTCTTTCAGGCACCTTACGATGATCTCTGGTATCGAGTGTGCGCTGCTCTGTTCGAATTTTTTCTTGGAAAAGAAGATGACGTAAAAAATCATTTAAAAAATATGGCGTCAGCCCTGGATTTTGATTGGAAATTTTCAGAAAGGTAGGTTCATTTATAAAATGCCTTGTTACTACTATGAAATGTTTCCAGTAATTAAGCTTTTTTATTGTCCTTTATTGTAAGCTAAAGTAGAAATATAGTAACGGATCGATGATAAAATAGATTAATATAATAGAGAGTGCAAGCTGAGAGTCAATATGTTGCAAATTCTGAGCTTGTTGCACCAAGCGCAAATGGGAGTAAACAGGCAAAAAAATGAGATCTCCACACCAAACGAATTCAGTCGAACATGAAAAATGCATTTCTCAGCTCAAAGGTTCGTTCTGTTTGTAGCCGTTGCAGGAAAGTGATTCCTTTGGCAACAAACTCTTATTTGGACAATCTACCATCACATTACACACATACAGTGCATCTCTCACAGGTAGTAATAATTTTTCTACATTCAGTTTCTTTGACAAACAACATCTTTTGGTAGAAATTTTGGACGATTTTTAACTACTGCATTCTTCGTTTTAAACATTGATTGATTTATGCTTCTTCAACTTTGCCCATCTGATCATCACCTGATCTTGATTTATATCCCCTGACCTTTGCGCTTTTGATAATCATCTGAAATTGATTTTTGACTTTTGACCTTTGTCCTTTGATCATTATTTGCCCTTGAATTATATTTCTTGACCTTTGCCCTTTTAATAATCATTTGAAATTGATTTATGTCTTTTTACCTTTGCATCTTGACCTCATCCTGGTACTTTCCGCTTATGTTAATTCAACTTCTGCATTCCTCGCAGTTGAGTAAAGCACTTCATGTTTACACCTTGAATACAAGAGGACCTGCTTTCGAGCATTACATGGCACAACTACAAGAAGATTGCAACCAGGTTTGTCCCATGTTGGTATGATTCACAGAACAAAAACTAAACCAAATAATACCGCATCATGTGATCAGCCAGCATCATCATACACTACATTGAGCGTGATCATGTGCTTAGATATCAAGATTAAACGTCATCATGTGATCAGCTTGCATTGTTATACACCACATTTAGCGTGACCATGTGATCAGATATCAAGATTAAACGTCATCATGTGATCAGCTCGCATTGTTATACACCACATTTAGCGTGACCATGTGATCAGATATCAAGATTAAGTGTCATCAGGTGATCAGCCAGCATCAGTGTATCAAGCATAAAGTTAGCATGATGCATATTCTTAGAAAGCCGTTGAACCAATAAACTTTTTTTGTTTTATGAAATTCATCGGTCTTTGTTTGGCGTTTTAGGCCCATCCATCGCATTTAGACATGCATCTTTACAATGTTTCTTCAACTTTCATCTAGATTTGGTGGAATGGTCGACAACTTTGCGAGATTCGCAGTCTAACTGGCCAGCCTTGTGTTTATCCTGTGAGTATCAACATCTCTCCTGCTTACTTACTTACTAACTTACTTACTTACTCATTACTTACTTACTTACTTACCTACTTACTTACTTACTTATTTATTTACTTACTTACTTACTTACTTACTTACTTACTTACTTACTTACTTACTTACTTACTTACTTACTTACTTACTTACTTACTTACTTACTTACTTACTTACTTACCGCCTATTGTTTTAATAGCTCAATATTTTGTGTTGGGTAAAAATAATAAGACTATGGTAATGGCATAGAGTAGGCCACTCCATGGATAGATGTAATAATCTGATAATCTTGCACAATCTTTGCACAATCTTTGCACAATCTTTGCACAATCTTTGCACAATCTTACAAAGGTATACTAAAGACATTTTGCAATCCTGATTCCCCTTGCTCTGGATTTAAGTTGCTGGTTGAAGGTTGCTATCGATCTTGAGCATAAATTTTCTTCGAGAGTTATTTCTTTGATATGCTCCCTTACATCAAAAGGCTCTCAGTATCGTATGAAATAATCTTTTTGAAGTATTTAGTAAGCATCTGACGGACTTAAGCTGAATATATTTGGATTGTTTTGTTTCTTTGTAGTTCCATCGAATTCCTGAACAGAACGATCGATCTCAACAAGATGACTCAGCGGGAATCCCCTGTAAGCCACACTCAAGTCGAGTCACGAGTGTTGCCGCGTGTAACTGCGGGCGAACGCAAGGAACCAGAGAAGACCCTTTTGATCTCAAGGTTATATTTGATTCCTCTCAATTTCATGTCATTCTTCCTTAAAAATCGATTAATTTTGAAAATGTGGAACACTTTGGGATGTGTCACAATCCATTAGGCTACTTAAAATTGAGCAACATCAAAGTGGAACACTCCAAGCCTAACTGAACCACATTTTAGCACCACATTTTCGACCAGAGATCTTTTAAGAATGTATTCATTATATCATTAATTAGAACCTTTTTTATTGTCCCACAACGACATGGGATACATTTTGGCTCATTGGATCTTTTCTAATGCCAGCAACTGTAATAAGCTAGCTTATATTGTATCAGACATTGCCAAAATCCTATTCAAATGCCCATAGCCAAATCGAGGAACATTTTCCTTCCTTACCCAAACTTTGGTGGCCTGCACCGCAGTAGGAAACTTTCAGATATTGTGTAGCGGAGACTAATTCTGTTGCCTCATACCATTGCATAGAACTCTAATACTCCACGCTGCTTAAAAAATTAACAACTTGAATTTATTGTAGTTTATAAGACTGTTCCTATTAAAAGGAAAAGGTTTATCTGTTAACTGCTGATTAGATTATGTTCTTCATTTGCTTCTAGGTGGCTAACTTTGAATACTACCAAGAGTTGGAGAAAAAGTGTTGCTCGTACCTCGTTCATTTGCAAATGTTGACGCATTCAATAAATGACACTGACACAATTCAAGGTTATTAATCAGTATTTCACTTCTCTCATAATATTGTATTGAAATCTAATTTACCTTTCGTAGCCTGATTCTTTCTTGTTTCATTATTTCTATGCGATGATCCCTGGTAGCTCCTCAAAAATCGTGCCAATCGCTACCCAAAGGCATAAATAAGTACCTTGTTCGTTGTTATGTGCACCGTCTGTTGCTGCACTCTGATACATGCGATTACGCATAGCAACCGGGCGTAAGTGTAAAGTCGATATTCTAACCTCTGGCTAATAACAAACTACAAATTGCCACATTTCATCTGGAAATTTCTGAATCCTTCTGCTCAATGTTTTCTATTTTGACCCAGATGCGAAAAGTGTAAGCACAGACAAAAGCATTCAAGAAGCGTCCCATTCATCTCTGCGGCAAGATCTCTCGGCAACAGACACATCACACATGTCACAAATTGTGTCATCCATTGGAGCAATGACCCTGTCCAGCAAAGAAGTGTCCCACTTTAGTGCACCAAGTGTCAACGACCCAGCTCAAACAGCATTAAGCATAGGCTTCCAGTTCACTTCAGAAGATGGTGAATTCAGAGATGAGACTGTTAGTCTGCAATCTTCGCATCAATTGGAAAATAAAACCCTTCCAAAAACAGACGATGCATTTCAGAAAATCACAATCCGCAATGATGCAGGACATGTAAGCCGAAGAGCTTCAACAACAGAATATGTTTATACGATGCTGACTGAAGATACAGCTGCTGAGCTTGTCCCATTGTACTCATCATGGTCTTTGCTGTGTCTTGGTCCAGCCACGCTTTATAACCCTCAGAAAGGTAGTCGAAAGTATAAAAATATTTCTTTAATATTTGGTAGACATTGATTTATAACAGCAGAAAACATTGGTATATAATTTGGTTAAATAAATAAAGAAATAATAAGTTAGGACGCTAAATAATTATCTCCTTTCTCTTTTTTTCTCTTTCTTTCTCTTCATTCTTCTTTATTACTCTTTATTTATTTCTGATCACAGATTTAATGATGCCTCGCGTTTTGTTTTTGTTTCTTTTAGGTATTGAACAGCAAGGCTTTTTCTCCGGGAGTAACTTTCTGCTTCCATGGGAAATTCGGATCAGTGAAAATGCATCTAGCTTAATGCAAAAAGACATTGGGACCGTGATTAAAGATGGTGGTGATGAGCATTGGCCAGCTCCTGGTGAAGCAAGCAAAAGCACTGCACCTGCTGGACCGGGCACCCATCTGCCAATCTTTCAAACAACTACGAAACTAAAAATGCTTTCAAGAGATTTGGATAAAATTGAAGCTTCTGAAACTGCAGTCAAAATATCGAATAAGCAGCAGAAGGGAAGCAAAGATGAGAAAAATAAGTCTTCTGGGATTAGGGCTTACGTTGGAAATGAGTATGAATGCCCAAGAGGCCATAGGTAAGGTTTCAATTCAAGTTTTTATTTGTACTTTTTATGATTGTGCTGTGATTGTACTTTACGTGTTTTGATGCTGACTGAAGATACAGCTGCTGAGCTTGTCCCATTGTACTCATCATGGTCTTTGCTGTGTCTTGGTCCAGCTGCACTTTATAACCATCAGAAAGGTGGTCGAAAGTATTAAAATATTTCTTTAATATTTGGTAGACATTTATTTATAACAGCATAAAACATTGGTATATAATTTGGTTAAATAAATGAAGAAATAATAAGTTAGGATGCTTAATATTCATCTCCTTTTTTTTTGTTTCTCTTGATTTCCTTTATTTTATGCGCGTCTCAAGGGGTTCTTGAATATAACAATAATGGAAATTTTTCATTGATATTTAATCTAAAATGGAATTACAAATCTCACTATTACAAACTGGGCATTTCCACTACGAGTGTGGCTCTTAACCTTGTAAACGAAAACAGGCAAAAGAAAGGCTCAATAAGAGCTAATTTTACCATCTTAGCTCAGTTAAATGGTAGAAATAGAAATAAAATGAAAACATTGTAGAATTGGTCATTATAATATGCTGTATGCTCTCCCATATCTTTCATAACTTTGCTTTCTAATGCTCTGGAATTTACTAGGTTATACTTTTAGTACAATGATTATTATTAAGGTCCGTTATGATTATCCCAATGATTATTTATGATTGTGATTAGTTTCGATAATGATTTTCCATTATTATGATTCATTATTTCTTGTTGCTTGTTATAATCAAGAATCAATATGATTATGCTTTGCTATGATTATGATCATGATTAGATATGATGACGAATCATCATCATTATGATTGTTATGATTGCGGTTAGTTTCGATTATGATTCACCATGATTATAATCTGTTTAATCATGATCTGTTCTTGATTTCAGATTCATTTGCTCCGCTCCAGATCGAGTAGTCAAAGCATCAAGTGGTGGCCACGTGCGGGACAATGCTTCCAAACTACTGCATAATGATATGCCGTTGTATTTTCCATGCCCTTGCCGCTCCGCTAAGCCGCTTCAGTTGGCGCAGCTGACGCGCGCTTACATCGTCACACCAGATTCACACGTTGGCGTTCGCATAAATCCGCGTATCCAGCCCGGCGAAGATGGCACAGCTCCAGTTTTCATTCCCGGACCAAAAGCTGGTATAGCACTACCTAGGAACAGTTTCTGTGTTTTGAGATTTCCGTATGTTTACATGGACGACACTGGACCATATCTACCGCCAATCGACTCTCAAAGTCTACCGAATTTCAAACTATTAAAAGATATGTACAGCTTTAAAGACTAAAATTGTAGAAAATTACATCAATTACATTAGATAATCTCGCATTTACTTTGCCGATTATCGAATTCTACAAGCCTTGGAAAGTCAGCAGTTTTCTCCCCCACCTTCATATTTATGCAAAATACCAAGGGGTTACCCTACCCTTTGCCTCTTTTTACTCACGTTCATTTTTGATAACATTTGGACAAAAATGAACTGTTTTGATCCTAACCAATTTCTGGTGAAACTGGCAAGGGGGTTAACCTTACTTTTTGGCCAAAAATTGGCCCTTTTTATCTTGACCCAGTTTTGGTGAAACTAGCAAGGGGGTTCACCTTACTTTTTGGCCAAAAATTGGCCCTTTTTATCTTGACCCAGTTTTGGTAAAAATGGCAAGGAATTAACCTTACTTTTTGGCTAAAAATTTGCCCTTTTTATCTTGACCCAATTTTGATGAAAATAGCAAGGGGTTAACCTTATTTTTGGCCAAAAATTGGCCATTTATATCTTGACCCATTTTTGGTGAAAATGGCAAAGGGTTAACCTTACTTTTTGGCAATAAATTGACCTTTTTTATCTTGACCCATTTTTGATGAAAATGGCAAGGGGTTAACCTTACTTTTTGGCCAAAAACTCACCTTTTTTATCTTGACCCATTTTTGGTGAAAATGGCAAGGGGTTAACCTTACTTTTTGGCCAAAACTTGGCCTTTTTTATCTTGACCCAAATTTGATGAAAATGGCAAGGGGTTTACCTTACCATTTGGCCAAAAATTGGCCTTTTTTATCTTGACCCAATTTTGATGAAAATGACAAGGGGTTAACCTTACTTTTTGGCAATAAATTGACCTTTTTTATCATGACCCATTTTTGATGAAAATGGCAAGAGGTTAACCTTACTTTTTGGCCAAAAATTGACCTTTTTTATCTTGACCCATTTTTGATGAAAATGGCAAAGGGTTAACCTTACTTTTTGGCCAAAAATTGGCCTTTTTTATCTTGACCCATTTTTGGTGAAAATGGCAAGGGGTTAACCTTACTTTTTGGCCAAAAATTGACCTTTTTTATCATGACCCAAGTTTGATGAAAATGACAAGGGGTTAACCTTACTTTTTGGCCAAAAATTGGCCATTTATATCTTGACCCATTTTTGGTGAAAATGGCAAAGGGTTAACCTTACTTTTTGGCAATAAATTGACCTTTTTTATCTTGACCCATTTTTGATGAAAATGGCAAAGGGTTAACCTTACTTTTTGGCAATAAATTGACCTTTTTTATCTTGACCCATTTTTGATGAAAATGGCAAGGGGTTAACCTTACTTTTTGGCCAAAAATTCACCTTTTTTATCTTGACCCATTTTTGGTGAAAATGGCAAGGGGTTAACCTTACTTTTTGGCCAAAACTTGGCCTTTTTTATCTTGACCCAAATTTGATGAAAATGGCAAGGGGTTTACCTTACCATTTGGCCAAAAATTGGCCTTTTTTATCTTGACCCAATTTTGATGAAAATGACAAGGGGTTAACCTTACTTTTTGGCAATAAATTGACCTTTTTTATCATGACCCATTTTTGATGAAAATGGCAAGAGGTTAACCTTACTTTTTGGCCAAAAATTGACCTTTTTTATCTTGACCCATTTTTGATGAAAATGGCAAAGGGTTAACCTTACTTTTTGGCCAAAAATTGGCCTTTTTTATCTTGACCCATTTTTGGTGCAAATGGCAAGGGGTTAACCTTACTTTTTGGCCAAAAATTGACCTTTTTTATCATGACCCAAGTTTGATGAAAATGACAAGGGGTTAACCTTACTTTTTGGCCAAAAATTGGCCATTTATATCTTGACCCATTTTTGGTGAAAATGGCAAAGGGTTAACCTTACTTTTTGGCAATAAATTGACCTTTTTTATCTTGACCCATTTTTGATGAAAATGGCAAGGGGTTAACCTTACTTTTTGGCCACAAATTGACCTTTTTTATCTTGACCCATCTTTGGTGAAAATGGCAAGGGGTTAACCTTACTTTTTGGCCAAAAATTGACCTTTTTTATCTTGACCCAAATTTGATGAAAATGGCAAGGGGTTAACCATACCTTTTGGCCAAAAATTGACCTTTTTTATCATGGCCCAATTTTGATGAAAATGACAAGGGGTTAACCTTACTTTTTGGCCAAAAATTGACCTTTTTTATCCTGACCCATTATTGGTGAAAATGGCAAGGGGTTAACCTTACTTTTTGGCCAAAAATTGACCTTTTTTATCTTGACCCAAATTTGATGAAAATGGCAAGGGGTTTACCTTACCATTTGGCCAAAAATTGGCCTTTTTTATCTTGACCCAAATTTGATGAAAATGGCAAGGGGTTAACCTTACCTTTTGGCCAAAACTTGGCCTTTTTTATCTTGACCCAAATTTGATGAAAATGGCAAGGGGTTAACCTTACTTTTTGGCCAAAAATTGACCTTTTTTATCATGACCCGATTTTGATGAAAATGGCAAGGGGTTAACCTTACCTTTTGGCCAAAAATTGACCCTTTTTATCTTGACCCAATTTTGATGGAAATGGCAAGGGGTTAACGTTACTTTTTGGCCAAAACTTGGCCCTTTTTATCTTGACCCAAATTTGATGAAAATGGCAAGGGGTTAACCTTACCTTTTGGCCAAAAATTGACCTTTTTTATCTTGCCCTAATTTTGATGAAAATGGCAAGGGGTTAACCTTACTTTTATGTCAAAAATTGGCCTTTTTTATCTTGACCCAATTTTGATGAAAATGACAAGGGGTTAACCTTACTTTTTGGCCAAAAATTGACCTTTTTTATCATGACCCAATTTTGATGAAAATGACAAGGGGTTAACCTTACTTTTTGGCCAAAAATTGACCTTTTTTATCTTGACCGAATGTTGATGAAAATGGCAAGGGGTTAACCTTACTTTTTGGCCAAATATTGGCCTTTTTTATCTTGACCGAATGTTGATGAAATGGCAAGGGGTTAACCTTACTTTTTGCCCAAATATTGGCCTTTTTTGTCTTGACCCAATTTTGATGAAAATGGCAAGGGGTTAACCTTACCTTTTGGCCAAAAATTGACCGTTTTTATCTTGACCCAATTTTGATGGAAATGGCAAGGGGTTAACCTTACTTTTTGGCCAAAAATTGACCTTTTTGATCTTGACACATTTTTGGTGAAAATGGTAAGGGATTAACCTTACTTTTTGGCAAAAAATTGGCCTTTTTTATCTTGACCCATTTTTGGTGAAAATGGTAAGGGATTAACCTTACTTTTTGGCAAAAAATTGGCCTTTTTTATCTTGACCCATTTTTGGTGAAAATGGTAAGGGATTAACCTTACTTTTTGGCAAAAAATTGGCCTTTTTTATCTTGACCCATTTTTGGTGAAAATGGTAAGGGATTAACCTTACTTTTTGGGAAAAAATTGGCCTTTTTTTGTCATTACCTATTTTTGGAGAAAATTGCAATGGGTTAATCTTACTTTTTGGACAACAATAAAGACTGTTTTTTTTGACAAATTCGTGGATAAAATGAAGATGATAAACTTTCCTCTTTGGCCCAGATTGCTACATTTGATGCTCGCCATATCATTATAGAATAGAAGGGGTTTAACCTGAGAAGATAAATCTGAAATCAGATAAAGAAGAATGGTAAAATTATAAGTAATAAATTTTGCAGTTATTATTTCATATTAGTATATGAACGTGTAATAGTTATAAATAATCTTTATAAAATAATTTCATGTATCTACTATTTGATTTTTATTGCATTTGTAGCTAATTAAAATAACATTGATATAAATGAAAACAAAAATTATGAAAAGACTGCTGATATTCTTGTGCGTTGTTTGACACAACTTTTTATAATTCTATCTTTAAATATATTTCTTTTTTCTGCTCTTTCTTTATATACTGAACGATTTTGAATTATTATAAGAACTAAAATTTTTACAATTTTTATAAACTTTTGAAGAAAGACCCTTGATATATCTGGGAATGACGACACTGTGGGAGTTCATGGGGGGTTACCCCTTAGGTAATCTTATGAGACTTTACGCATGCTTGTTCTTCTATACTTGTTATTAACCCCGGCCCCAGATTAGCAAGGAGCTTGTCGTACTTCTAGAAAAGGTTTTATACGGATGGGAAGAACAAGGTTTTATGGTCGGCGATTGGGATTTCTTTCCGGGTAAATGAATCGTCATTAGAATTAGAATAAAAGATAAATTCTGGGGAAGGAGGGGGGCTCAATTACTGACCCAGGTCAGCCACGTCATAACTTAATACCCCTTTATCAATAATCTATTCAAGTAAAAATAGACTAAGTGCTCTTCGGACGAATAGATTGGTTCTTGCAGAAAACAAACCTATTTGCGTCCGCCCCCTACCCACCCAAAAAAATTGTTTCTGGATAGAAAAGAGGAGTAAAATAAATTTTAAAAGATAGGGTTGGTCCAAAATAGTATTGTGACGAGTTGCATTACCTGAGAGAGGGGAGTGAAAAAGTCCAATTTATTACTCCTGCTGTGACAAAATTTCCTTCCTTACCTGTGCCATTCCAGATATGAAGTAATTCTTATTTTCCTTTTTCGAGCCATTTTAGCAGCACATTTAGCTTACGTCCGAGTCCGTCCATTTAAAGAATCAATTTTCTTCTTATCTGGCTTAAACTCTAAAATACTATTAAGCTCGTTTTCGATTTCTCTCAACTGTCTCTCTCTTTTCGACTCGGAGGATGGTGGTGTCTTTTCATAATAAAATACATCATCAGTGTGGTGCGAAAACGCAGACTTGCCGCTTCTGTATCTATTCCTAGACATGTTAAGCACCTTTTCTTGTTGTTTGGTGGTCAATGTTTTAAACTCTGCCTGCTTCTCTACGCACGTCAGCTTGCTGGCTTTAATAGCAGCAGACTCTTCTAAGCTTGGCAGCTGGTACTTGTGTGCTACTTGAAGCAGATGCATCGGCGAATAGGCATTTGTATTCAGCAGATGTTCCTCGCATTGAATAACTAACTCCTCAATCATCAATTCATTTGCTAGTTTCAGGAGTATAAGAACGTTTTCATCTGCAAAGAAAAAGGCACATCAAATAAATAATATAGGGATTAAGTAAACATACATTTAACTTGTCACCGCTTGAACGTGCTTTATTTCTTACGAATGACAAAGAGGTTATTACTGAAGTAAATAAGGTGGTTTTCCAGAGAAAGAAGCACCATTTAAGAGTGATGTGGGCACCTAATTAACCTATATGCCTTATGGTAAATTGTCCCACTCCCACCCCCCATTCTCGCCACCCATTCTTGCCATTCACTTTCGCCAGACATTGTCGCCACCCAGTCTCGACACCCATTTTTTTGTCACACAATTTCACTACCCACTTTCGCCCCTCACTCAAGCTATCTACTCAAAGCTACTCATTCTTGTCATCCATTCTCGCCACCCATTATTGCCACCAATTTCCGCCGCCCAATTCTCTCTTTCGCCATCCATTCAAGCTACCCTTTCTTGCCATCAATTCCAACCACCTAGAGCAACATCATTTTCCAATGACCAACCAACATCACAGGAAAGAGCAATCTAGAAATGTTGCTCAGCTTACCGTCGATTTCAGATTCAGGTAAATAGACGAAAGTGAGGAGCATTTGAATCTCATCAGCATCATAACCATTCAGGGTGACCACTGTTGTTCTATTTTGAGTTGCGGGTATACTATCGATGATTGTTTTCAAAATTTCCGATTCGATCGACAGGAGAAATCGATGCACTGGGAAAATCGACCTTCCAACCTTCAGCAGCATATCACTCGATTCTGTATTCCATGGACACCGCTCCAACGTAAAACTGTCATTTTTGTCCGACATTTCTGCGTCTTTTTCAGTCATTTTCCTAACGGCAATTCTCTTCATTGTTTCTATTGTAAAGATCTTTCCATCTGGATCACCCGCCTCCAGGTCAACCCCCCAGCTGGGTTGCCTTTTTGATGTGCGATGCAAATCTCCAATGTCATGCGATTTCTTATTCAATGGATCTAAACATGGGCACACTTTAGTCAGTAAGGAAGCAACCTTTTCTGCAGCTTCTGATATCAAATAGCTGAACATGATTCCTCGATTTTAAATGCTTGAGATACTAATTTGAAATTTCCACGCTCCTTAACTTTAAGATTTTTATCTTCGAAGATTGATCAGCCTTATTCACAAAATAAATCTTTATTCGGTGTTTAGAGTCCAACAAATAATGCAGCCAAAAATATTGCTAAAAATCTCATCAATTGCTAACTAGATTACCACAGCTCTAAACAGCAGAACAGCGTCCAAGGAATCAACTTACTAAAAACACAATGCGATTTAACGGTAAGGCTGTGTGCATACAGGGCTTCAGCTGTTGATAGTATCCGGGATAAGTATATTCAAGTTAATCAGTATTGGTAAAGCGAAATCAATGCATGAATAATACCTTATTCTTTTGTTATACCTTGATGACAATTTGTTAGCATTCGATTGAAATGTATGGACTTCTTTTCACGCTATGCAAATTTTCCTGATCATTTTAAAGATATTTCACCCTGGCACGCTCTTTCGCTTGCTATTCTGTATTCTACAAGAGCCGCCTTATAAAACACAGAATGATTTCACCCTGCTATAGTTAGCCGCACCACGCCACAAACCACAAGGTGAACAATCTTTTCGTTCGGAATCTTTAATGAAGCGTGCTTTTCCGAGATCTCTGATGTACCTCTGCCAAGTGCGGTGTATGCACAGAAACTGGAGTATTTAAATTGTTGATTAACCCAATGGTGAAAGCCTCTACTGCGATTTCCGTGCAGGACAATTTATCTGCAAGCAGAGTAAACAATTTGCCAGTTCTGTTCCCGTATGCCTTTTTCTTCTCGTTTTCAAGTGTTGTTATGTCATCAAAAATCCTTTTGTTTACTAAGAGAGTGTTACACGCGGCTGTCGAAACGATACACAATTGAAAACATCTTTAGAAGCGATTTCAATGCTATCCCATCCACGTGCTGTGCTTATGAGCAGAGATCAGGTGTTTTACTGTTTTTGCAGGTGGGATCAAGGCGTGTTCACCGGGTACTCGTTACTCCACATAATAGCCGTTATCCCCGTTTCCTCAACTACATTTAGGGAATTAACCACCACATTTTTTCTCTATATTTATGCAAATATGTCACTTTGTGGGTTATGGGCGTCGTTGCTACGAGTATTTTGGGAACACGTCATTAATTTCACTTTCTCTTCATCAGATCACCAGGCCACATTCTACTTGCAAAACATGTTTATCTCGTTATAGGTGTTTACCGATGTTAACAGATTTCTTGTAAGAATTTTGCTGTTCTTGTAAAATATACAGCAAGAAATCCTTTTTCTAACAGTACGACAAAACTTGTCCTATTTCCTCTGAGAAGACCCCCCTCTCCATTTCCAGTACCGTATTTTCAAGGGTTTTTCAATAAAGAGAATATTCACATGTGAGAGACAAGGGGGTTGGTGCAAAAGCGAAGGGCAAATACCGTCGCATATTGTTCAAGGTTATTCAAAGGTTTATTACTAAGGGCAGATGGGTTTAAAACTTGGCAAACTTTGAATGCGATGCGGGTATTTTATAAGAAACAGATTGAGAAAGACAATATGATGAACTTACTTACAAATTAAGCATTTTGATAAAGAAACTTTAATAAGATTCCGGGGCTGAGGTGCACTGATGATTAAGCAAGATGAGGGCCTAAGAAAGAGCTATAAAGAACGTATTAGAAACTGGAAATATCAAACTGGTGCTGGAGGCTTTAAAACGCAAAGCATTTTGAGAGCAAAATTTAACAGATATAAGAAGCTAAAAAGGAACCAATTAAGAGCCACTTATTATGAGATATAAATAGCAATTTATATATTATGTTCACATTCAAATTATCTACTAAAGTTAAAAATAGGTTTAGTTACTTTCCATCTCATAACAAGTCTACATTAACATACAACAAAGTTTATTCCCTAAAAACTTATTCATAAAATGGCTGTTAAAATCAAAACTTGTGAAAATAGATACAAAAACCTTTGATTCCAGACTATGAAATCACTTAGAAGTTAGTTGCACTGCTAAAACCTAGAACTATAGTGTTCTGAAGGATTGAAAGATGGCTAAAATCAGTGAGCTTGTCTAACAATTTTGAAAAACATTTTGATTTCTAAAATTTTTATTTTAGTTTTGATAGAAAACAGGAGGGACTTATGGAGCCAACATTAATCTATAGAGAAGCGGAGAAAGGGGGCTGGAAAATAGGGGGCAGGGGAGAATAAGATTGGTTTGTTTGTGATAACGAAATGTGGATTTTGCTTACAAATGCCCGATATTGTGTAATTACACTTTGGGCTACTTAAGAGCAGGTTTTGACTAATGGGCCAATCACAGATATGAGAACAATTTTGATGGGGAAGCCCCAAAAAATGTTGGAAACAAAACACAAAACTATTATTACTGGGAGCAAATTTGGAAAGACACCTTGCTTTTTACCATGTCCAAACATCATGATGAAATGTTTAGTTACTTTGTCAACTAATTTCTTTCACAAATATGGTTAAAAATGACACACCACGAAATTATTGTGACTCATACTTAAAAAAAACCATGGCAGATGATAATTAGGATCATTTCTCCAGTTTTCGCTTTCTATAAACCCTCTTGTGGTCAACCTTGTAGTCATGATGAGCTGATATCACATGACACCTTACATCTACAAGTTTTAAGTTCATTCTTGTAAATAACAGTTCAAAAAAATAATTTGGGTTAATTTCTTTATCTTCTGGACATTCTTCACCAGCAGTTATCATACTTGGTAGCACTTCACGGCTCTTTTCAATTCTTATTAAACAAGAAAGTTTAATCAAAGTCTTATTCCCAGAAAGGGCAATCATATTCAAAGATGTATATCAGTTCCCTTGCATATGAATATGTGGTAAATACATGTATACAATATGCTTTTTAATAATTCATATGTACAATTTTATGTATGTCATGAAGTCTAAAACAGATAAAAATTAATGAGGGTATGAAGGCCACAAGCCCTCTGTACTGACAGAAGAGGCTCTGTTCAAGATACTAAAAGATTTTCCAGTTTATGACTGCCAAGACTATTCCATTGACTAAAAATCAACCAAAACAGATGGAAATAAAAGCAAAAAATGATAAATGGCTTACTTGTGATCAAGGTTCCAGGTTTTAAAAAGTACCCTTGCATCCTTTGAACCATAAGGGTTGATTTTATGGAAACCAGTGCATTTCTTTTTGTTGAAAGGTCCTTCACACTCAAACCAACCAAGTTCATTACAAAATTTCAAGTCTGTATTTGCTGATCGGGCAAAGTATACCTCAAAGTATTTAAGCCGTTTCAACTCAGATCTAAAGTCTTCAACAATGTTCAATAAGGCTTTTCGTGTTGTTGAACTAATGTCCTGAAAAACAGTGGAAAAGTATTTCTTTATTACGAGTGAACAATTAAAAGTTTTCAAATACTCAATGTGCTGAGGGTTCCTTGGGGAAATCTTTGAACAAAATAAATCCATGCTGAATATCCAAATATATATTGCTTGAATGGAATGAACAACGTGAAGGGGACAATCTTACAGATGCCAAAACAAGTGCCAAATGAATGCAAAGGGACAGAAAATCAGTGGCATATGTTCGTCTCACTAAGGAAGACACTCTTAGGTCCTTCTCACTTGAATGTTCAAATCAAAATGGATGGAAGTGGTTAGTGAAGAGAATGTAATACCCTTATCCCCTCCCCCCCCCCCCCTGGCCAACTGCTCCCAGCATGGAAATATGTTTTAAGACAATACTAATTTTGTCCCCTTGCCTGTGCTGGCTAGAGAAACCCAAAGATTAGAACATACAGCATTGTTGATAAAATCTTTGCTTGTGTTCAAGTAACTTCTGACACGCTCTTTTGCAATTCTCTTCATAACAGCTTCCTTGGTTTTCAGTTTTCCTGGCACATCCTCAAACCAATTTGGATCTTCATCAATGGATTCTGCCTCAACGTTGATGTCAAGATCTTTCACATAGTTGATCATAGCAATCATTTCAGCAGATTCAGGGTCTTTCAACAATAATTCCATGGTTTTAACTGCTTCTGTTCCAGCTGTGGTATTCTCCAAGATCTTCTTGGTAGCCAGCTGAAGGTATGTTATGTCTGCAAATATCAAAGGGTTTGTGTAAGGTAAAAAAGGTGCACAAGATTCTTCTAGCAAGAACATTTCACACATTCACAATTTTTGTATGTTGTTTTCCCAGCAGTGCAAATCCTAATCCAGATTTCTTCCAACTATGCTATTTTTGGGACATAAAACACCTCCCCTAGGCATTATTCAAAATCCAAACTGGATAAAAACATGCATATGCAACAAGGAAAATATTTTGTGAAAAACCCCCTGAAAAAATTAACAGCAACCTCCCTGTTTGGTCATCTTAATAATTGATTTCTTTGTCTCTCTGTCCCCACGACCAATTGCAAAAAGTTTTTATTTTCAATGAAAAAAAATACGTTGCAAAGGAATTAGCTGAGGACAACTGTGCATATAGTTAGCATGTTTAAAAGGCCCTTTCTATGCCTGCCGTTTTGTCCCACAGTAAAACAATCCCCCTCTAGTTTCGCATTGGGAAAAAGCTATTTGAACGCATGTCAATGCTAATTAACAAATCATACTTACATCCATCCCAGAATTCACCCTTTTTTAAAACAACAAAAGCTGTTTGCGCTGGCAATGTTTCAAAATATGTTTCATCTGTGATTTCAGTACCGTCTTCTTCGAGAACGATTCTGATCTTCTCCTCCTTGCCAGCAAACAATTTTTCAGCAGATTTTTGTCTAAGTTCTTCAAGACTAGACGCTGTTATCCCCAAACGACCGATCTTCCTTTGACAGTCTTGGATTTTGTATGGTTTTGATTTTTTCATTCTAAAAATCTTTCTTAGAATTTCCATTTCACTTCCCTAACTTCACTAGGCCTAAGGAGGTACACTAAGATAAGGTGGTAACGTCATAAACCAAAAAGCTACTTCGCTAATGCAACAAAAATCAATTTTTTATAATGTTCTGAATTTTTTCGAAACACACTTCAACAATTTTAGCATAGGTGGAGGGGGGGGGGCTATCTCCTCGATTAGTTTACCGACTGAGAGAGCTCCCCCTTAAAGTAATTCCCTGCATACAAATTAGTTGCCCCTCTGTACCATTGTAACAAAGTCTGTCTTATGACTTTGTTTAAATTATTCAATTGTTTGCTGTAGGACTTTAAATTGTATGAAGTGAATTTAAATTATATCAACTGAACTGAACAAAAGCAGGAAATATACGTTCGTTACTTTAACAGTGATTAGTCTTTAAAAAACGCTGCAAATAAAGTTATTTATACCACTGAATCTTCCACCTTTTCTTTCGGTTTAAAAAGTCTTTGTGCAAGCATCGACAGAAGCCAAAGAACTTCAATGAGTGATATAATGGATGCTCCAATGAAAAGACCCACTTGGCCACCAATATCACTTAAAACGCTCGTATATTCGTACACTTCTCTCTCCTCATAGAAATACTCCGCCAGCTCACTGTAGTAAAGACTCACTTTAATCAGGCGCTTTCTTACATCGTTTATGGTGAGTGTGTGATTTTGCTCGCTGCTCAAACTCTCTTCAAAAAGTCCTTCAAACTGACCAGTTTGCCACCCTTGTGGCCAAACCCTTTGCATTACATTAGTTTTGTAGCGTTCCTCGTAACATGGCAGTCTGCACTGACAGTTTTGCAATAGCGCTGGGTCATAGTATACTTCTATGGGACATGTTCCATTGAAGCTTTGATCTGGGAATTGATCAAACGGCATAAATGGTCTCATATATGATGGTACAGAGGCACAAAGTTGGTAAATGTTTAAATAAAAGCAAGATTGCCAGCATGATGCCATGTTAGGTCTGCCTGGAAAGATGTTAGTAAACCTTTGTTCATTGTCATCCAGACATTTTGATGGAAAAGGACTCTTTTTCCGCTGTATGAGCGACTTTGAAAACGATATTCTAGTTTCAAAACCTGGAGAAAGTGGAATACCCTCAAATCCGTGAAAATCCTTTGGAGAATGAACCGCAACATAAAGGCCATTTCTTGTGTCACTAAAGGGTGATATTCTATACTGTTTTTCCTCGCTTGGATCTCCATGTATTCTTTCATTTTCATCAAAGTCGAGTAGAAGGTGCACGCCTGAGGCTGAGTCTACTAACAATTGTTTGAGTGCTGAATTATTATTCAAAGTGAAGCAAGGATAAGAGTGTGGCAAAAGCGTAAAATGCTCAGGAAACTTGAAGTCACCAAAGAAACCTGTATCATGCAGTGATGTATATACTGTTTTGTTGCCAAAGAACATTTTGCATCCGATTTTGAAAAACTCTTGGTTGACTTTATTCTTAAAAAAACGAAGGTCATCCATTGAGCAATTTTTGGGAAGATCTTGATAAACTGGGCCAGTGCTATAGTAATATGTTGAATACTGAGAATAAAAATTTGTGTTGCAAAAGGTGATTGCTGGAAATGCCATATCCATATGTTGCTTTCTGTCCACCTTCAATGTCACTTCATGACGAAAATGCTTCAATATTGAAATGGCTACGAAGTAAACAAGAAGCCCTGACGCAACAAGACAAAAAGCAACCCATATTGCTTTGCCGAATTTTGATTTTGTGGCTGAGATTCTAGACCACCCATGAATTGTAAGAGATTCAACTTTTTCCGTTTTGCTTCTTCTCCTCGCAGTCCTTTCCATTTTTCGTAGGTGATGCATCTGCTAATGCCACCAAGTCTTGAATCTTAACCAGACCTGTTTTCTCGGTTAACATATAACATTTTTAACGTTGGTTTACAACAAAATGAAAACAAAAAATGCGCAACGCTGGTTTAATCAAGCTAATAAGCAAAAACTCTTATTAAATAAATCACTTTGAATAATAAAGTTACCCTTTTTACGCTTTGAAAATCAAATAACAAATACCATGATGAGCATTTTCAATCAAATTGTAGTTTCAAGTAATTTGTTTTTACCGTGAATCTCTGAATATTTCTTGTAAACACGTAAAATTAAAAACAGTTAAAATTCAAGAAGCTTAAAAAGCAATTCAAAATGAAGAATAGATATTTGTAATTTTAAACGATGAAATTCATAAATAGATCATCAAACGCACAGCACTAGCAGAAATATTAATAAAACTTGATTTAAAACAACCTGCGATGAAATGAATAAATTCAAAATAGTTAAATGTATAAAACAGGTTTAGAATCAGTGTTTTCTTGCAACGATGTTATTTTTTTCAACTTGTTTAGTATACTAGTTCCCTCTTTTTTTTCAATTGGCTATGGTCGCTGAATGATGCTTACTTTAGTTTAGTTTAGTTTAGTTTAGTTTAGTTTAGTTTAGTTTAGTTTAGTTTAGTTTAGTTTAGTTTAGTTTAGCTTAGTTTAGTTTAGACTAGTTTAGTTTAGTTTAGTTCAGTTTAGTTTAGTATTTGAACCAATTACTTAACTTCATGTAGAGGCTGCATACCCTCGTACGAGGCTAAATTTATTTTGTAATGGCAGACGAAAGAAACTTCAGGCTTCTTTACTATGACCAACTAGGATTACGTAATGTAGACCAGGTTAAAGCACTTGAACATATATTAAAAGATGAAAGGCTTGACATTGAAAAATTATCAACATTTGCATTGAAATTCACGCTTCCAGCCCTTTATAGGCCATTTGTTTGGAAGGTATTGCTTGCAATTTTACCTAAGTCGCAAAGTTCTCACAACTTCGCGGAACAAATACGGAGTGACCAGTTCAAAGACTTGGAAAATGCCTTGTTAATTATGCGATTGATTCCAAAAGATGGCCAGATAGTTCACGAAAAGATCTCGTGGATGTATTTGCTCGAAAATGGGATGATAAGCATGTCGAAAAGAAAAACATTGCAACGGGATGAAAAGAAAAAACAGATTTTCAGGGCAATAGCAAAAGTTTGCTGTGAGGTTGCTGAGAATGAGATCGATGCCTATTGGATGGCGAAAAAGGTATTCGAAATGCAAGATAAATACGTGGATCTTTATAGCAAATTGCCAAAATTTGTGATTGATTACCTTGAGATCGAAGATAAAGCATTGTATGAACATTTGAATGAGCTGCAAGTCTTCAAAGTCATACCTTATAATAAGTGGTTTGAGAGTTGCTTTGCGGAGGTATTCCCAAATTCTTGCCTTGAACGGGCCTGGGACAAGCTTGTAGCTGGATCATGCCATATTCTTGTTTTCGTTTGTGTCGCAATATTACTCACTTGCCGTTTGGGTCTTCTGGAGGCAAGCTGTGCTGAGGCTTCAATTCATGTGCTGTGGTCATTACCAAGTGATAGTGACAGGCAGCATCTTGTTGTGGACAAAGCCCTGCAATTATGGAACAAACACAGAAGTACTCTCAGTGTAGAATTAGGTGCTTACAGTGAATAAAGAGGAAGAATCACTCCATACCTCATTATTCATTTTGCATGCAGGGGTGGTGCCAGGATTTCAGCAGAGATGGCTAGGTTCCCCAAAAAGGGGGTACATAACCAAACAGAGGGTATCTTTCAATGTGACTAAACACAATTATGTGTTAAAAATTCTCCCCATGCATAAAATTTTCCTAGATGAGGGGCTAACACTCCCTGATGGGAGGGCTAAAGCCCCTTGCTCCCTCTGGTGCCACCCCTGTTTGCAAGCAAGAAGAGCATAATGGTTTCTTTGCAGACAAGTGTTCATGTCTACAATCCAAAAAGGGCACTAATTTTAAAATTTGAGAAAATTTTAGACAAATATTGGAATTAGAAATAGTTCCCTTAATTACTTAAATGTAAATATTTTGTGTTAAGAATATAAACACTCTTAAAGAATTATAAGGAAGTGTGTAATTTCTTTCATGTTGACATCACACTTATTAATTTTTGTTATTCTATCAACTATTTGTTTAATCTGATTCATTAATTAATTCATTGATTAATTCAATTATTCTTCTATTTATATATTCATCTACTTCTTTAGCTGTTACCATTCAATCATTAATTTATGCATTACTACTTCATTCACTTGCTCATTGGTTCATTTTCTCAGTTATTACTTCATACATTCACTCATTCATTCTTTGATTGCAACCATTTAAGTGTTCTTCCTTTTGTTAATTAATGGTATTCATACATCGATTTCTCCTTTAGATGTTTACTTGTTCCTTACTTTGCTTTGCATAACATATTCATTCTATCAATGATACAATCTGAGAACTGAAACATGAAATTACCAAAGACTTTACTTTCATACAAGTTCAAATCCCTGAAAACTAGGTTAAACTATACAACCATGTAAAATGAAACAGTTCCATGGAAATCAAAATGGCAAACCTACAAACTGAACAACAAAAAAGTAGATTTAGCAATGCAGAGTGTGAACACACAGCCTGGGAATTTTTTCCATTGAGATCATAGCAAATCTTTGTAAAAATTTTTCTTGGAAAACTGACATGATCCAGTCAAAAAGCGTGAAAACGCCGACCTTTTAACGGCTATGAAACTGACCAATTATATTCTTCGGTTTTAAACGAAAAGCTTATTACTATGGCAACTGACAAACTAACCAATCGGATTCATTGATTGTTTGATAGTGACATGCAGGCTGCTAATGTGAAAAATCCAAATAAGGTGATGAATCAACCCCTTTTACGTGTGTATGAAGTCGACAAAGGGATGTCTGAAGATGAATTCTCTCTACACCCCTTTCGAATCTTCAAACTACTTTACTATTTCACTTGTTAATCTAACCCCCTTTTTTAGATACAATAAACAGCCGATGGAAGTATACAATGCTAAAACTTTGTCCATGCTCTCAACTACGTTTTACAAAATGAAATACGGCTACTAGAGCTAACCATCACTAACGTATAATACACAGCAGATGGCAAATGAATTGCCTTGCAACACAAGGGCTCTATTCAAGAGTGACGTCACATTACAAAGGGACTGAGATACGACGTCACACTTTGAAGGAGGCCAAGACAGTTTCAGCTTGCTATGATGCAACAAGCGGAGGAAATAATTGTTAAGATAAGCCTCATTTGGAGTAAGCCCTCTATCCCCGAAACAAGAGGATCTCAATCCCTTTAAAACATGGCATACACGAACTTCAATACGAAGAATTGCCTCACTTACCCCCCTCCCTCTGCCTCCTTTTCTATCGATCCTTAATAAATGTTACTTCATAGAGGGTGCTAAAAAGTTGATGTCACATGTGGCCTATTAATATCACATGCTACCAATTAAATATTGAATAAGAACATAATTGGGCAGGGCAAAGTTGCCTGAAAACTCTAGTTTTCCGCGTCAAAAGGTACTTCTAGGGTGGAAGGGGGGGGGGGGAGTGGGGATAAATCATCCATTTACCCCGCTTAACGTGCCATATTAGGAGTCTTATGGTAGCACTTACTATGTTGTGACATCTTATCGCACAGTTTCTGACCATTTTTTATGCATCTACCCTTACACAACGTTAAGCATATCTTACATAAACGGTTGTTGTTCAAATCTGCAGAGACGTTGAAACTTGCGAGTCACTCTGATCACTCCCATTATTATCATTCGGGGTGACATTCCCGGATAATGTTGTCGATTCTGCAGTGCTTTCGGCCAGATCCCTTGATGATGTTACTCCCGTCCTCTGCATATCGAGTTGCTCGCTTTTCTGTAAATCGCTCGAGACAAAGTTTTCAGTCCCGGACACTACGGAATCACCGGATGAGGCTGCTAAAAGGTTTGAAGCATCAACAAACGCAGATTGTTGCGCCTCATAACCACTACCTGTAGCTGCGTTGGAATACGAATTAGGGCTCTCTTCCACTGCGGAGGCGAGCATAAAAACTTGTGATGATTCAATGATCGAGTCTGCCTGATCTACCTGAGAATCAACTGTCGAATCGGATGGGATTGTCGAAGCAATCTTAGATTGCATTGAATCCGCTTGCAGATTATTCGATCCAGAAACCTCTATACTGGATTCTGATTCTGCACTTGCAACGTAATTCAAAGCCGAGCCTGTCACGTTACTAGAATTGGCAAAGGCGCGTGTTGTGGAATCAGTCACCGTGAAATCACCTAAATCAACGCCTTGAGGCACACTTGTGTCAGCACTTTGGCCAGGTGTGACGTCACTCTCGCTGGGATTTTCATGTATATGTGCAGTAAGTAAAACACACGATGCTTCGTTGCTGTTTACATTGACAGATGAAGCCACCGCGCCTTCCAAGCTTAAGTTATTTGCTTCAGCTGGGGCAAGCACGATCTGTTGCGTGTCGCTTTGTCCAAGGCCCTCTGGCACACTCATGGTTGTTAGGTAGCTGTGACCGTCTGCTGTCACCATGACCATTGACTGTCCATTCCCAGTCATCGCATTTGAGGCAATGAATGTCTCGCTTGATAGTGAACTGGTACAGTTAGTAGAGGAAACAAATTGTTCTTTCATGGTTACAACAAATTGACCGCTAGGCTGTACACTGGACGAATCACTGCTCTGTTGCACTGTGTAGTAAAGACCAGCTTCAGTCCCTGCAACACCCCCACCTGAGATTACATGGTCAAGTTGATTATTCTGCATGCCTGTGACATTGGTACTCTGAACATGACCCACCTCTGCCTCTGCTGCATCTAAGACACTGGTCTTGGCAGATCGGTTAGAGCCTGCTGAACTGCTCACTTCTCCATCTAGATTCTGATGGTGGCCCATTACGTTATGCATCTCTGTGTCTTGACTTGACACAACCTGTGCCTCTTCCGAAGTGACAACAGAATACTCCACTCCTTCTGCATCTTGGTTACTGTTAGCAGCAGAACTCTGCACCAGTACACTGGAGACACTGCTCTGCACTTCATTGCCAACTGCTTCACTAGAGTGTTCCACAATAGCAGCTGCGGATGAGTCCTGTGATGTATCTGCTGCAATCATCTCGACATTACAAGGACCAGCAACGCCCGAATCTATGGACCCTTGCATCTGGACAATAGCAGAATGGCTGCCGACCATGGCATTAGAAGCACTATGTACTGCCTCCGAAACACTAATGTCATTTTCAGCTGAAGCAGTACCAAGGTTTGCGCCAGCTTGGTAAGCGCTTGCTAGAGAGACAGTATTTGTTGTACCAGTGTTTGAGTTAGAAAGCATCCCTACTGGGCCGATGACAATGAACTTATTTGATGCAGCTGCGGCATTTATTGCTGCCAATACCTCTGGGTTCTGCAAGATGTTTGCTAGGCCGGAGAGATTCGCGTTTCCGATGGGGATAACATTTTGAGCATTCATCACTTGTTGCTGCTGTTGAAGTGATGCAGCACTTGCAGTGACCACAGACGATTCTTTGCTCTGGAACGCATCAGATGTGTCAATCACTCCACCAACACGACTTGTGCTTATATAACCTTCATGTCCTACAGAAGCGACCTCTGTGGTAGCCAAGGCTATAGTCGCATCGCCGTGTCCCCCTTGTGGCTGTACAAGGACCTCCACAACTTGGTCAATTGAAGGATTATTTGCAATATGCTGTGCCAAATGTGTTTCGTCCACGATTCCATCAACTTCAACATTTGCACTACCATATTCTTGTGTGTTATCTCCTGTTAAAATATTCAAACAATTAGAGGCCGACCATGAAGTATGAATGAGTCATTTCTGTATGTGTTTCCGTATTTAATTGCAATGTAATAAAATGTTTTCTTTACTTTTGATGTTGCCGAATTTTTTATGTTTACGACCACAGGGTATTAATTGTCTCTTTTTTTCTGTGCTCCAGTCCCTATAGTGCTTTTTAAAGAAGTCAGAACCTTCGTTATGGGGGCATGGGGGTGTCACACTACCCTGAAAAAGGCTCTGTGGGCAAATCTTAGGCTGCAAGCTGTTGTTGTCGGCATATTTTACTGTTCTAATATCCTTCTCATTTAATATTACTTAGGTTTCCCACGGCCAATTTCATTCAGATTTATCAGTGCCTAATCGAAGTATCTTCAAGAGGTTCACAACATCATGTCAGCCATTTCGAAGACAAGGCAGAAAGCTTCCAAATCAACGTGGTCACATCGATAAACAAAACGCTGATTAAAAACCTTGATTCATTTCTTAAAACCCATTACGTACGTCTGCAAACTTCTACGATGAAACAAGAGACATGAATACCTTTCCGGGCAACTGACGAAAGGAGACCAAGGCCATTCTCAGGATCATTTCCTTGGGTGACTGCAATACCAGTACTTGCTGATCCATCAGAACCAGATGCTGTTATGTTGCCAATTTGATCGATCAGGTAGTGACCAGCTTGGGAGAGTCTTCCCTGATGGAGTTTAATGGAGCCATCGCTGCTCTGAACCTGTTTAAAAGACAAAGAAGACAGCTATTGCATGTCTGACTGTGAAGATAGTAAATTTAAGAGAACTGTGATGAGATAGGAAGGCTTGGCAAATGGGGTCTATACCACCAATTTTTAATTTCAAAATTTTTATAGAGTAGCGTTAGATCTAAACTTATCATAAAAGGCCACAAAGTTGGTCAAGGAACAGAGAAAAACGAAGACGATGCTGGAAAGATGACATCAAGATCTGGATGAGATTTTCATTTTGACTCTGTAAAAGTCATTGACATAGACAGAGAATGAAGGCGAAGATTGTGTTCTGAGGTACAGTATTTTGTACAAAACGGAGGAAACGAAATATGATGATAAAGGGATAAGGGTTAGGTAAAAACAATCTTTTAACTGATATCTTTACCACAGATTTAAAGAGATTAATCATAATGAATTCACGAAAAGCGCGAGACTGTCGGGAAATATTCAGGATATCTGCAGAACATTTCCTGTAACGAAAAAAGTTGTAGTAGCAATATGCATGAAATTTTTTTATAATAGTTGAAAAAGTTCCGTACCATGGAGCTTTTTCCGCCTTGTCTCAGATCAGAGATGGAAAAGTAATCCAGATTCTCTGCGCTTGAGAACGCGACATAACTGTTGCTTCTAGATAATTTTGGTTTCTTATGAGTTGTCATGTGTGATGTCATGTTTTGCTTTTGGGTGAATTTTCGTCCGCATGTTTCACACGAGTAAGGTTTCTCGCCTGTGTGCGTCCGGAGGTGGGTTTTCAGGTTCCAAAGTAATGAAAATGCTCTTCCGCACTCCGGGCAAGAGAAGGGCTTTTCCCCAGAATGTGTCCGCACGTGGTATGTGAGTTTGTTCCTCTGTGAGAATGATTTGTCGCAGTGTGGACAATGAAAGTTCTTCACTTTGAAATGAACAGTTTTTAGGTGCTTCCTTGAGGCTGCTTCGTCAATGAACATTTTGTCACAGAGGGTACACGGAACCTCACGTAACTTCAAGTGGAACCTAAAGACATAAACAACACTTTAATTTAAACGCTCAAGAAAAATTTATGTTTAGAAGCAAGATTTTATTTGCAAGAGTTCGCAGTGCTTTGCATTTTTCCGCTGTTAAATAGATTGGGTAACAAAAAGGTGCGATGCAGCTTTTGGGCCTTTCCTTAGCTGATGTTCTTCTTGATCATCTTTGAGAAAGTTTAAAGTAAATAATTTAGAAATCACATTTCAACATTAAAATAAATTTGAACGTGACTAGGAACAATTGTAGAAGCTATTTCATAAATATACCAGGCATAAAGTTCACACCATCTAAACTGAAATAAAATTACATCAATCATAATTTCTCACCTTTTGTGATGCCGCTCCAAAGTTTGGAGATTAGAGAGCACTTTGTTGCACTCCCTGCATTGGACATATCTTTCAGGACAGCTTGCAATATGTGCTGGGAGCTCATCCCTATGAAACTTCTTTTTGCAATGTGTACAGGTGCCAATTTCAGGTGACTTCTCGGTGGGAATGCCAAAAAAGAGACTATCATCAATATCATCATCATCTTCCTCTGGAGCGTCATCATCATCATCTGATTCATGGTGATGCAAATCATCTGGTGCTTTCTCTATGATAATTTGTGCCGGCTGGCTTCTAGAGCTTTGTGAGGAGGGCTTCTTCTTTGCCTTACTTTTCGTTTGACTCTTTGCAGACTGCCTTGCTTTGGTCGTTATAACTAACATTTCTTCAGCATTATCATCCATCTCATCATAGTCATCAAGCTCATCAAATTCAGCACCCATCTCTTCAACATCTTCTTGTACTTTTGGACGCTTTGCTGGACCCGCTTATAAGAGAAAGAAAAGTGATCTTATTCAACTTGTTTTAGCAGAAATTTCAGGTCGGCAAAGAATCTCTTTTAGGTGAAATGCAGAGCTCTATTCAAACTTAATAGAAAGAGACCCCTGCTTGGAAAAACACAAATTTTAATTAGAAAGAAGGCAAAGGCAAGGGGTAAGATGTAAACAATGCTGAAAATGATGATAGTGATGATGATGATTATGATGATTATGATGATTATGATGATGATGACGAAAACGATGATAATGATGATGTTTCAAAAACATAACATTCATCATTTTCAAATTACCTTCACTTTTAATTCCCTTTCGTTTTGTTGCCTTTGGCTGAATTTTTCTCACTGGTTTTTTCTTTCCTTTGCTTGCAGCCTTTTTTGTTGCCTTCCTCTTATTACTGGCTATTTTTGGCGACTCTTCTTCGATCAATCTTTTCACAGGCTTTCCCCGCTTTGGCCGCAAGCTTTTCGCCTCATTTTCACTTTGGTCATCTTTTTCAGCCTCTTTTAGAGCTGACTGTTTCCTTTGGCTTCGTAGAGACGTTTTTGATACCATGGCAACAACCAGTTTTTGTTTGCCTCTCTGCTTTGACCTTTTTGTCTGTCTTCGACTATTCTTCAACCGAGGCATTTTGCAATTTTCACTAAATGGCAAAATAAACATTGACTTCATTTATCAATGAAATTAGAATGTTTACAAAGTTGTTTATTCTGAGCTTTAGATCAGAATTCTAGGAGGTTGGGGTGAACAGAAAATAACACCAATTGAGAGAAACAAGACAAGGAAATTACAATTTGCCAAGACAATTTTGGAATATTGTTACAGTTGATATGTTGTGGAATAGAAAGAGCCATGTTGGCCTACATGCCTTTATTTAAAAAAAAAGAGACAAAAATTAAGGATTTTGATCTGAATAACCTTAAGCTATCCTTAGGATTACTTATGTTGCTCCCCTGTTTTGCAGAATATAGCAGGGAGAGTCCAAAGATACTGCTTGTGAGAAAGAAAATGAAAATGAAGTCCATAATATGCTGTTCTAGCATTTAGTTCTATTTGAGTCATGTGCTTCTTTGTGAAAAATGCTTTTAAATATGTACATATATAATTGATTCTTTCCTTAAATTTGTTGAGGATATAAATCCTTCATTTTTTAGTAAAAGACAACAAAAAATTAGAATTGGTTTATTATTTTAATTCTAATTCTAATCATGAGCCTTCCTGGATACATTTTTATGCAAAACCATTTTCTGCTCTTAAAATTTGATTAAAAATCTCCAATCCTTGTTCTTTAAAGTGAAAAACTCTATTATTTGGAGACAAAAGCTTACTGAAATAGGAATAATTCTAAATCAAGAAATGAAATTAAATGGAGTTGAAAATATTTAAGAAAAAGTATTGAGTACTTTTAGTGGAAGATTAGTTCAGAAATTGCGCAATATTGTATTCTATTTTGCTGCTTGAACACTGCTTTGAAATTTTCTAGTCGCAATATCATTCTTAGATTACCAAATATGATTGGAGCGCGAGATCGGATCTTCCATCTTCAACAAATTTGCCGTGTTTCAAAATCGTTTTAATACAAAATTAGTTTATAACCACAAATCAAGGTTTACTTATCCATTAGATTTTGAGAACTAGAGCAAACTACTCCACCCGCAAAATAAACACACGTTTCAGAATTAAACCTGTGGATAGCGTAGTAGAATCTAGTGGCTTTTTCAAGAGATAAAATATCGACATTTTAAGATGATTCCAAACCGACGCTGACTTTCTTTCCAAATCTATACTTTGACTGGAAAAAGATTTCTGAATGATATAAAGATATTTTACAGCAATTTGCGCTCATTTGCATCCAGTTATACTTAACGAGTCGAACGAGGAGAGACTTATCTACCTCCTCAAGGCCTAATGAAGGACAACAAACCAAGATGGCACCCGTCTTCCCGCACCGCCATCATGAACACAACACGTCGCTTGCAGCGCGAAAAACAACCCTAAAGTGCCGTTCCTGTAACTTAAAAGCTACGAAACAGAATAAAAAGAAACGAAAACTAGTAGTGAAGTCATCCATCGCACTTTTGGTACATTTAAAACAAATATCGCAAGATTATTTCGAAATTTTTTCGTCGGTGAACGGCCGCCATGTTGGGCCATCTTTATTTCCACCATGTTTGCGAACACTTTTCATGGAAACATGCGCGCGAAAATGGCGTTGCAATTTATTAAAAACAAAATATTAACAACGATCTTTACTAACCGTGTAAGAATGCAAAAAGAGTCTGGTTTTATTGAAGATAAACATCAAATGTAACGAGAAAAATTCACGAAACGCCACGCGGTTCATACAACTGACCTCCACACAACATCACAGTGTATCTTACGCGCCACCGCAGTACAGCTTGTGCTCAGCCTTGTCAGAGAATATAAAGGGTGCTGGTTTTCAGCCCCGCCCGTCAATGGTTCAATATTATAGCTAGAACAAGCAAAAGTCTAGATAATGACCCAAAAGCAACTACCAGATGTAAAATAAGTTAATTTCAGCATCAGCAAGGACCAATCGTTCAAAATTTTCTGGTGCAAATGATTTGTAAGTCTATCTATCTACCTAACCATCTATCTACCAAAAAATGCCAACTTCGACAAGCTGTAGGTTATTGCATATACAAAGAAAAATAAAGGAAAAGAAATGATGTACCCCTCTGAGCAGGAAATTTTTTTATAGTACGAAAATCTTATGTATGGGAAAGTTCGAATGGCACCACATGTATGGGAAAGTTCGAATGGCATCAATACTCAAACTGCCCCCCCCCCCCCCGTGTGGGAAAATGTTGACTGTCGGGGTATATCAAGCGCAAAATTACGCTCTGTTGCTCAGAAAGATACCCTTTGTTCTGTTGTATAGCCCCCTGACGGAGAACCTACCCTTCGTCTGGCAAATCCTGGCGCCACCCCTGGTAGGTTGGGGGAAATTCAAATATTGAACATGCTGAACTTTTCGAGAAGCCGAGTACCGCTGCCACATATACCACTTTCTAATGGTTCAAGTAAGAAATTGTTTTGCCTGGAATTCATCTTCAGAGCTTAAGTCACAAATTCGGTCACCTAATTTGCCATACATAGTCAATTTTACCCGCAACACGACAGATTCTCAGAGCATGAAACCATAATATGAAAGAATTTCGAACAAATATTGTTCTACTTAATTATGTTAAGGTCAGAAAATATTCGAAAACAACACAGCGTTGAATAATCGAAGATCCAATTTAACATCAATGAAATTACAGCAAATTAACATACTTTGATTGTTCTTTAAACAACTTATACATTACACTAACCCCTCCACCCCCGGTGATGAAACAGCTGTTCACTAATATTGAAAGCGATTGCTCAGATTCGAAGGGGGTACAAGAATCGATAATGTTTGATCGGAATGAATGTTTATAAGCAGATGTATCAAGAAACTGAAAGAATAGTCTCCCCCCTTTTGAGAAACAACCAATTCTCGTTGAAAGGCATTGGGCCAAATGTTTTATCTTTGAGATGAAAGGCGTTAACTTTCTTTTAACAGAAAGTAATTTGAAGTCGAGGGGCCTGTGTTTAGGGGCTTTGGATTTGGATTGGGGAAATTACTGGGTAAATATATGTAGATATGTTATCAAACCTACAATCTATAATATGAATTTTTCATTTAAGAATGAAAATGGGCTTCAACGATATGTGACGAGTTAAAAGGGTGCCACGAGGCGTGCTTGACAATAAGGGTGATTAGAGTCTTTGCTACAAAATCATTGAAAATAATTTTAGCTCATCACTGAAATAAATTTCGAGGCCAACACATCCTTCAAGATGTCGGTATAAAAGATTTTGGATTATTCACGATTATGAAACGGATTATGGATTATTGATAATCATATCTCCTCGATAATTGATCCGATCCCAAAACATATCCTGGATTAACCTCTCATATTACCAAATGGAATACTTTACAATAATTCTTGAAAATAAAAATTTGGCAAGCCTGCAAATTGAGTGAGAATTAGATGTGAAATCATTTCAGTACTGACATTGTGATTTCTTAATTTAAAAAGTCAATATCTTCCTGTTAATTAAATAAGGTTTTTGGAAACTTTTGGAGAGGACACTCTCCATTGACATGTGCCCAAACTTGATTAAGGGCGTGGTTAGGGGCATTGTCCAGGTTCGCAGGAGGTTGATTCTGAGCAGGCACTTCAGGTCTATGAGCAAGAATACTGCAAACAAGGGCAAAATAATAGCAAAATAAAATAAATATGGTTTTTGTAGGGGTAGGAGGGGCTAAAGCCCCCTCATGCTAAAGACAGGGTCACCGTTAAGTACCAATATAAATTGATTTACAAAATCCTGCAATTATACAAAAAATCCACTAACATAATTTAAAAACGAGAAGATGTTAATAAAATGCCACTGCATGCAAGATATGTCTGTCGATTTTGTGTTCATATGCTTGCAGAATTTCACCAATGTTATGTTCCAAATCTTCGAGTTCTTCAAGCTGCCAGAGAAAACGGACAAACGATGCAAAAATAAGCTCAAAACAAGCTAAGAAGGGCAACATTCGGGGATGGGGGGTTTCTGGTACTCAATTTGGCACATAACGGTTTCTTATTCTGAACCTTATTTCAGCATCACGCCCCGCAAGGGACAAGGCGCATCTAACACTCTAAATTTTGGAACTGTCCATTTGGAAGTGCACTAAAATATTCTCTGCAAATTATACCTTTTCTGGGGCACTGAATCATTTCTACCTGCGCCTCCTCGCCTGCTCGCAGGCTTCATTGCCAGCTAGGCTAGCGCACCCCCAATTCTGCAAGACTTCGTATGCCCTTGTATTGAGGAAGCTAATAATACTAACGTAAATGGATTGCCTCAGAGGTCTTTGGAGAAAGTAAATGGTAGCTCGACTTGTGATAAGAATGTAACAGTTGTACTTTATTGAAGAAGCGTCCATTAAACTTCCACGAGTTTTACAAGAGTGCATTCATAACCCTCCTAATTGTGAGACGAGGGCAAGGATTTGGTCGCTGAGTTTTCAGGGGCGTAGGTAGCACCTTGAAAGTGGGCGAAGGGTGTAGGGCAAAAAAGGTGAAGTTTTGCAAAGTTTGCCAAAAAGTTGGGAGCAATACTCCCCCGGTTTCTGAGTCCCTGTAAATTTCACATATGTTAGTTAGTGGATTCCAAGAAATCATATTCAATTAATAAACATTTTCACTCACTATTTCGCAAAGTTCGACGATAATTCCAGCACCGATTGTCGCTTCTTCGTGATTATCTGCGATTTCAATATTGATTATATGTACAGGTGTGAAAGAGTTCTGGTCCCGTTTGGCCATCTCTGCAAAGGAGATAAAAAAACATATGTCAATATAAAAACACCTGGAGAAATATGGAAATGAAAATAAAACAAGACCATTACTGTTTCCAAGAAAGAGCTTCTGAGGTTAGACAAAGCCAATTTAAAAACAGGTCAAGTATTAAAAATGGATGCAACAGGTGTAAAATGAAAGGGCACACCGCAGGAAAGATCATAATGGGACTATTCTGTTTACTATCACAGACTAAGGCAAGTAAAAGGTGGCCAGAAGCCTAAATTGCAGAACGGGGTAAATTCAAAGTGGAAAATTTGTTCTTTCCATAGCAGCGTTGAGGTTGGTGGGGGGATGCGATTCTGTTTCCTGAGCAGAAGAGGGTAGCAGCCGCTGGGTGGACAGGGTGCAGCTGTTCGGTTTCCTATGGGTGAATTAAGGGTTTTGCATCCAAGTTTTTTCACATATTGCATTTGTGTTTCTGAAAGAAGCTAGCACAAAGGGCTAAAATAGTAAACATTACATTTCATTCGAAGAAGATTGCTAGCAACGGTTGATGACGTAGTAATACCGTGTCAAACAAGGGGGCAAACGAATGTACTTTCTCACCCAGTACTCCTTTACGAAGGTAAGTTTGCCAGGTGTATTGAGCAAAGAAGATCCCCCGTCTAAGGATTTGCAAGCACGTGCAGTAGATTATAACGATGTCACTTATTGCTAACCCCATGAATTCAACGTTACCTCTTTTCATTGGTCAAAGAGAGAGACATTCAACAATACCTAGGGATTTCTGTACAGCGAACAACAGTTGTGCATAGAAGAGAGGGGGGGGGGGGTTACCACCCCGTGTTCCAAGTCTTTGAGACGCAACGCAATGCAAGGGTCGTTCACGCTAAATTTCAATGGCTCGCTCGCCGGTGGCAACACGTGTTTAGGAGACTGCTGGAGGGGGGGGGGGGTGCATTGGATGGAATATTTAATTGTTTGAAGTGTTACCAAGTGTACTGAAATGTAATGAAATGCAGTTAAAAGCAGTGTAATGTAATGTAATGTAATGCAATGTAATATATTGTAATGTAATGTGATGTAATGCAAGGTAGTGTAATGTGATGTGATATAATATACTGTATTGAATGTAATGTCACCAAATGTAATGTATTGTAATGTAACGTAATTTTACGTAATGCGATATGTTTTGTAATGTAATGTTTTGTAATGTAATGAAAAGTAACGTAATTGAATGTAATGAAATGTATGATGTCATCGATCTAACGTATCATAATCTTATGCCATCCAAACATCTCTTTTACAGTTTTGTATTTCCATGTGTATAGAGCCTTTACATGTGACGTAAACAAGGATGGATAAGGCCTGGAAACTGCAAAATTTTGATTACGTCACTAACGAGCAGGCTCATTTATAGGAGCACAAGCATGAACAAGGAGCTGGGGCCTACCGCTGTGATATTAATTTATGGGTTAAATAATTTATGCCTCGATTTAATTTATGGGAATGGAAGCGTCAGTTTTTTGTTTGAAAGGAGTGTTCGAAATCCGAAAAGACCTAAGCTATGTGATGAAAAGGAAAAGAACTAAGAAAGTGAAATTGAATGCAATTCGAAAAATCTTCCAGTTGTTCATTTAATGGGTAATAATTTAATAGGATCTGTTATTCTAATTGGTTCCTTCAGACGTCTTTTAGCTTATACTGTTGAAAGCATAACGATGGATCTAGGGATATTTTAAAAGTGAATTTATTCATGTGCTCGAATTCGAATAATAGAGACTCGATGCAATCCCATATGCAAAAGAGTGGACGGTTGGAGCCAGGGTCCTACGCATTATTCAGGAATAGTATCAATCCAAATAACATCACGTGGGATTGATCTATTGTTAAGCCAGCCAATCAGCATTTTCTCTGACTGGCACTGACTGAAGGCGTTCATAGATATTTTTGCACCTTTTGTACAGTCCTAGCGTGGGTAACCACCATGAGGTGAACGGAAATTAACTCAATTTGGGAAAAGAAACAGGAAAGGCGTATCCAATTGGCTATTTATTGACCAAAAGGCAACGAGTAGAGGAAACAGGAGAGGGCCCTATCAAGTACTTAGTTTTCTGGTTCTATTATGATTGGCGGAGCAGGCGTTGAGCATGTAATTTTTACCTAGCACCGAGTTTACTAAGCTGGCTGCAAATCTAAAGCAAGTAGGAAATTGTTTTTTTGTTGATCACATGTCAGACACATAGGCAGCCTTGCGACCAGAATTAGATCCTTGCAACCTTGGTCTCAAAAGAAATTTGGACATTTTGTTTCAATAGAGCCAAACTCAAAACTTCAAAATAGAAACCCCAGTCTGATAACGGCCACACATTACACCACGCAAATTGGGAAACTAGGAGGCAAGAAATTGAAATTTGGACACCAATTGTATAAAAGTCATTCCTAATGGGCAATTTATCTTGACGTTTTAAAAGGTACCTTAAGCCCATTCGTAATGGGAGTTCTAATGAGGAGGATTATGAAAGATTAAATTGTTTAGGGCACGTTGAATTATGTTGAATTAAGTGGCTGCCAAATTATCTAAAGCAATGATGGTTTAACTAGAACTGAGACGCTCCGTATCCAAAAATTCCACCCATTGAAAGGGACATATTTATTAGATCTAACTTGTGACATTCTCACGTCAGATCATTTTCTGTCATATGTGTACATGACGTGTCACACCATGTCATGTCGTGTCACACCATGTCATGTCGTGTCAAACCATGTAAAGTCGTATGATGGTAGGACATGACATGTCATATTCCACGTCAATTCATGTCGTATTACGTCATGTCAAGTCAAGTCATTTGACGTCACAACATCTATATGATGTCACGTCATGCCTAAGTATGTCATGCTGTGTATAAGTCAAATGTCATAACACGTTTCTTCATGTCATGCATTGTCACAATGTTATGCTACACATCATTAACCATCCACCAAATAATAATTATCTTTATCTTTGCGGACCAGTTGCTACTCGAGTGACCATTCTAACGTCCTTTGCATCCATCAACCGCCATTTTCTTGATCGTTTCTTCTATTGCTCCTTAAGCAACGTTCTTAACTGCCTTCTTTCCAATTAGAAAAGAAGATGAACTTGCATGTCATGTCTCCCTGGAAGATCAATCACCACAATCCAAACTCTCCGTGATTTCTTCTTTCCTTAATGAAGCCCAAAGAATCGCAAATAGGGTCTTTTTATCGCTTTCCGCTCGTACATTCCTCTATATTTAACTCCGTTATCAAGATCTTCTGTTCACTTTCCACAGCACAATGCCATACTTGTAGTCAATTCAATTTTCAACCTCACATAATCACGATTTACTTCATCGATTCAAATAAGAAGCGGTAAAAGTGTTCTCTGTTACTTGATAACTACACTACCATTTCGGTACTTGCGTATCAATCCTCTATAAATCAAACTTCAAACATAACACTCTTGAAGTGGCGTTCTTGTATATGTTGACGATCTTTCTCTTGGGCACTCGCAATGCTAAATTGTTGCCAGGTTCACGATGCTTTCTATGGCTTCCCGCTGATGTTAAAAATCAAACTTGCAATGTCCTTTTAAGGAAAACTTTTCCTGTATTTCTGAAATAAACTAGTTATGAATAAGGCACTAATGTCAACTTCTTACAACGGTTTATTGGATTCAAATCGAAAGTGATAGATGCAAATTTTACGTAAGGATGTAATCCAAGATTTTCTAAAACCAGATAAGAATTAGTCCAACAACTTCACCGCATTGTGATGATAGGCTTGAAGACTACAAACCAAAATCATAAACGCGCATGCGAAACACAACCATGCCAAAATGACAGGCCTACAGATATGCTGGGAAACTGGTCCTGCATTCTTGGCCGATGCAATATATCTAGCTGTGATCCCCGTGTATAAACAAATCCACTACTTGTCTTACGGCAATTCCTATTTATTGATCTAAAGCTGCGGGTCAAACGGTCCTATCAACTAATCCATTAGACACTTTCAAGACCCATTGCTGCCATGTAAACATTGCTTTTGACTACCCATAACCCTTCTCATATCTTTTCAGATCATCTGAAATTCAAATAGGGCCTAAGTGCCACCTGTGAGCAGCTATAGAAAAGGAACAACTTAACATGCCTGTTTATTCTATTACTGAGAAGATCTTCAGACACCTCAAGAGCCTCAACACCCACTAAAGCATACAACTCTGTGTGATGGTTTAAAACTTCAAGTTGCAGCCTGCAGTCAATCTTTAGCCTCCGTTGCGGCACTCCTAGACTCTTATTCAATGCATTAAACTTTTGTTAACAATGGGCCTTGATAAGTAAATTAAAATGTATTTCCCATCAGAACTTATTCCTGAGGGAGGACGCTACATGAGCGATAAGTTTTTTAACAACAGCCCAGGAAAAAAGATAAATAAAGTTCTATTTTGTGTCAAACAATTCTTGTCCCCACTTCATTTGAAAAAGATCGGCCTGGGATTATGCTCAAGGTACTTTTAACTTTGAAAGTAATGATCGTCTGAAGGCATTGCCAAAAAAGCTATTCCGTATTTCCCATAATTTAACGTATTTAGCAGATCATCGAGGTGGTCAGCAAAAATTTTCCAACGTCTCACTAAGCTACACAAAATGAACTAGACAAAAATTACTAACTCTATTACTAGCAGTTAAAGACAATGACACTGATAGCTGATGGAAACACAGGATGGACTAAACTGATTGTCTTGCGCGTTTAAGAACAGTATAATGCCGTGGGACTGCCAGCCGACTAGTGAGCGGACTTAATAACTTGCTATGACACCTAACGCGCTTGCATAGCACAATTCTTCTGAAATGGGGAATGGGTCAGCCTTGGGACCGATGGTCAAGATGCTCTCATGCTTAGCATAGCACTAATTAAGGATGCCTAATAATGCGCAACCACACGAAGCTACCAATAGGAGAGCCATTGCTTGTAATATATATTAAGCATTTACAGTCGTGTTGTCTAGAGACTGAAAATGCGTTGCACGCCTGCGTATCAAAGACTTGGGAAGGATCTTCAGTTTTGGCACTCAAACTTTGACAGGACGAATGACGTCGTCATATGATGGGACACTATATAAAAATATCATCAATTGATGACGTTTCTATACAAAGTCATCAACCAATAATATCAAAGCATCGGGAAACATAAGTTTGGAGCTTTCCCCGACTGTCAGGAGCTCTTCCCGACTGTCAGGAGCTCTTCCCGACTCTCGGGACATCCTAGAGAGGCCCTTTTGTATTGGTCATATTAGTCATTCGGGCAGAGGACAGGCCGACTGTCGGACAAATATTTCCATAACCCTCACATAATGGAGGCCCTTATTTGTTGTTGGATGGAAGTTTTAACTGATGTTGCCATCACCGATTTTCAACCGAGTTAGCAATCTTCTTCATGAAGAATTGGAATTCAACTCTTCCTAAGAAATCTTGATCTTTTCGTGGCAAAGAGGAACCTACGAAAAATAAAACTAGCCTTCAATAACTTGGTCATAGACACGTTCTTCGCAAGTAATAACAATATCAAATTCATCAGGACATTCTTGGAATCTTTCTGGCCTTTTCTTTATCCTTCTGTTTCTGTCCAGCATGTGTAGAATGCCGTTCTGTGTATATCTGAGGTGTTATGTTAAGGAAAAACTGCAATACGAAAACTCGAAGGCGAGGTAAAGGTATTTAACACAAAATCACCTATGCGTATGGAAATGAGAGAAAAAGGCGGAGAACGGCCTATAAAACACATGAATAGAATATAATACTTATAGACTTATGATGACAGGCCGCTACTGTGAATGTGGGATAAAACGTGCATTGAATTCTAAACTGTTCATTTCCGAAACAGAGTATTCCATAACTAGATTTGATTGGTTGCCAGTTGTCATAGCGGACCAATTAAAATCAATGGGCATGTTTCTATGGCAATATCAAAACAAACAAACGAATTCGTTCCCAGGTTCCTCACAAACTGAGCCTTGCGGAGCCTGAAACATTATCCAGTACAATATTCTATATTTTTAACATTTAGAGTTCTATTTCACAAATATATCCTCATTGAATCGAAATGCTTCGCAGAAAACAATTTGAATAGGACATTGTTGACAAAATACAAGTTCAAAATTTGCCAATTCAAAATGTCCCCCCCCCCCCTAATCCCCTTCCGAGTTACTGTGACTCTGCTCAACCTGTTCAACTATAAGATTTGTTTAGCAATCAGCTCTTGAACAGGTCAAGGAAATGGGATCACGTGAATGAAATTTTGTCGTCTTGCACACTTGTGCTTTCAAAGATTAGTTGCAACTCAAGTGCCCCCCTTCCAAGATGGATTGATAGAAGAACTGTTAATTATTATTTCGCACATGCGCACTTCAGACTGGTCCCCTAACAATGGTGGCGGTGTTGAATCCACGTGATTTGCAATTTACACCCAAGTGTCATGCGCAGTAACGAACAGCTGTTGAATCCGGTAGGCACTTCTATTTGCGAGCATTAGAAACAAAAATCGCTATAGTCTATTGATAACAAAATGTTTTATTTACTTTTAATTATCATGAACTCCTTAATACAATATGTCAAATTTCAGAACTGCAGCTTGTATCCTAACCATTTTAATTACAACTCCTAATGAGTTGCATTAAATTCAAAATGATTCATAAACACAACTATTTTTCTCTGCAAGGTCAAAAAAGCCATTGCTTTAGACTACTTTTGTTGTTTTTACCATTAATTTTAATGATTACTTGTCCATGGAATTCCTGGATTTTATCTCAAGGCAGTGCAGTCAAATTTGCAATAAAATTTTAAACGCATCTCACACCCCAGCCAAATTTGAGTCTGCTTTTAAAAATTACATCAACTTTCTGTCAGCACAATGCGTTTTGGATTGGAAATATAAGCACTCTTTGATTATTGAGAAATGTTTTTGTTGATTAATTGCAATCTTGCAGGATTTTTTTCGCATTTTTGGGGGTCGTTTTTGCTGCATTAAACAATTCTTAGCAGACACTATTATTTTAGTAAATATAAAAGATCTTTCTAAATATTTTCCCCGACATTTTCAAATTTTTTGATTCTTAATTCTGAAATAATGAATGAATCAGCGATATTTGCATATGCACATAGAACTGTTTCTAAAAAAATTGGTGATAACAAAGCAAAATATTACAAAGAACAATTTGTTTATCTCTCAAATTTGATAAAATATTTACCTTACTGAACTATTAAACAAAATCTTGATTACATTAATGCAACACCAAACATTCTTCACTTGGGTCATTATCAATGTTTATGTTGTTGCATCTCCATACTCTTTAGGTTTCTAATAAACAGGGGGAGGGAGTGGAGGTTGGAAATATTTTTCAAATCTAATAGACAGGTTGCAATTATTTCTAAAATTTAATAGACACCTTTCTCATCGGAACAGTGAAAGAAACTTTCTTTTCCCAAAGAAAAAAAGTTTCAAACCATCTTTGATCTCTTTAAATTTAATAAGTGGGGGGTCCTTGTAACCTTGTAATTTGACAAGTGGGGGGTTAGAAAAACTGAAAAATTAATGAGCACCCCCCCCCCCATTTATTAGAAACCAAAGAGTGCATCTTACCTGCTTGTGTATTGGGCTATGTTCATTTGTCAAGTTATTTCTGTTTCCCTTCAAACTGTTACAGGTCTCATCTTGTTGTCTTCAAACTGGCACTCAGATGTAAATTGATGCAGAAAACGTAACATAACTAAATGACATGATATCTCCCACTTGGTTTTAGCGCTTATATCTGTTATAAATTTTAACTCTAGTCACAACAGATTGCCACAAATACCAAATGCTACATTTTTCGCTAAATCTGAGATGTAATAACCCAATTTACTGAACAAATATTTGCATAATATATTCATGCAACATGAGCCAAATTCAATTGCAATGAAAACTACTCTACTTCAGCGTCACATATCACATACCAATTTTGAAAGAAAAAGATTATTTTAACACTAACAAATATTTTGCTGTATATTTGACAAGGTAAATGTTCCCACAAGCAGAACAGTTTGACAAAAAATCACATTTAAGTCTATGCAATAAAACTTGCCCTGAGCATTACATTTTTATAAATTTTGTTCAACTTTAAGATGAAAACAGTTGTTTTTTTAATGCACACACAGAAACAAATACAAAAATAAGGCTGCAAAGAATTTCAAAATGTTCTGTGTTAGCAAAGGCATGTATGAAAGAAAAAGATTCACATGACACAGTACACCATGTAAAGACCAAACTAAGAAGCCAAAAAATAAAGACTTTTAAATTATGAAACTGATTAAAATTAGTCTTGGACTTTAAATTTAAAAATACTGTTTAAATATTAATGGAAGTTTATTTTACCATGCTTCTAAGGTATTAATCAAAACATTGCAAGGTATGTTACTGTAGGACATTGAAGGATAGAAAAAAAACATTTAACTCGGATTAGGCCTACTAACATGCATGACGAAAAATAAAGGCCAAATAAAAATGGTTTGAATGTTTGATTAATACCATTTGCCATTAATTGGAATAAGGATACAGATATGCATCTTTTTTATAAAGTTCTTTATACATTTCATCGTATGTCGTTGTACCAAAAGTGTAGATATTTGGTTTATCAGGGGCCGAACCTGGCAGTTTAACATGGGAACCGGTTCCGAAAGATTGAACTTGGAAGCCACGCTTTCTGAAAAAGTCGATTTAATTAGCATCAAATAACTAAATTATACTTACATAAAGAAATCAATGATACTAATAAACAACAAAATTAGCCGTTAAAATTCGAAATGACCACGGAATCATTCCTAAAAAATCAACCTCAAGGCGCCGTGAGCTTCCATGCTGCGGTTTTGATTGCTTGAACAGACGACTGCAAATTTCAAGTCTTTTCTTCGCTGCATTATCGTGTCGACTTCTCTGTGTATTCTCATATGTATCTAACACCTTAGGAGCTGTTTTTTAACTATTTAAAAGCAATTTTTTTCCCTTTAAAAAGCTAAATCTTCGACCTTAACTCTGTAACACTGAAGTGCCTCGCCGAAATTGCCAACCCTTCCTTCTTGAACAATACGTAATGATTAGCGATGCTTTATGGGTAATAACATTGTATCTTGGGATACTAACCAGCTGCAGTAATGGCGGACATAAAGGAAGTTGCTGTGGAGGGAAAGCAGAAGACCATGAAAGGAAATATTGTTGAACACGCGGTTAGTTCCTCGAGTATTTTCCATTTAATTATTGGATTAAAACTTAAAATATTTGTCTAAGTTATCAAAATTATAAGACCTCAGTTATTACGCCGATTATATGTATCTCTTGTACGCTTAGGCCCATGTTACTGCATGTTACTGCATCAGTATATTGCAAAAGCGTTATTCTATTTCTTTAATTTCTCGTTTGTTTACAGAGTGAAGATATAAGCAATGAAAGATTATTCCTGAAGAAAATGCTGAATAAAACCTTGAGAATTAAAATATCTGATGGCAGGACATTGATCGGTACATTCTTATGCACAGATAAAGACCAAAACATCATACTGGGGCAATGTCAAGAATACGTTAAACCAAATGGTACAACATTCGTTAAAGATTTTGACTTCAAAACTGGTTGAATTGAGCCCAAATGAGGCTTGATTCATGTCAGAATTATCATGTTAACAGAAGCAGCAAGTACCTTTGGCGTTCAAATGTCCTAAGCTTGGGCTTTCTTTGGCCTAAGCAATGATCAAACAATCATAACATCACTGCTTGCCATTACTTTGCAGAAGTAACAGACTGGGAAAACTACAAAAATATGTCCCCAGAATAAAATGTTTTTATGAATCTACGACAGTTCTAATTATCAATATTTGGAGCTACCGTTTTCAAATAATCTCGAAGTAAATATAAAACTAATAAACTTACCTTTAGTAATTCCCCATGGTAAATGAAGTTAATAACCCTGTAGACTGATTTAAGCATTGACAATATGGTCTATCGCCTGCTTTTCATTTGATTAACTGTATAACAAGGAGCATGTGATCTTTCGCAGGACCAGAAAATGGCGAAGAAGCAAGAATACTTGGGTTGGCGATGATTCCAGGAAGACATATTACTTCAATTGACATTGATATAAATTTACCAGAGTTTAGGACATCAGATAAGCCTTCCAATTCATTAAAATTAGCCAACTTTACGTAAAAACATAGCATTTGTCAATAAATGGTTTATTTTTTGTTCTTGCTGTCCTCTAACTTTAGGCAATCGATTTTTGGTTAACATTTCAAACGCAAAGACGTGTTTTATAAAAAAAAAAAATGAGTTTGTTTTCTTGATTATGCTTTTAACGCAGGATAGGGCTAATGATTTTGATGCGAGATTATCCCAGTCAAAGTTTTCTATTTTGTATGATGATATTAGAAGCAAAGGAAAATAAATTGCAAGATTTATTAATCATACTGTTGGTGCATGGTAAAACATTTGCTATATACAACATGAACATTATAAACATTATATATACATACAAGTAAGGAAGTTACATTTCAAGCGACACACAGTTAAACCTGAGATAATTTCAAGCTGCCGTCAATTTACATAATGGATTATGTTAGGTCTTATTACATGCAAGTTATAACTGATCTGCAAGGCCGAAGCCATTGGGGGCAGGGGCGGTTCGCCGCCTCAGGGACCACAAACTGCCATTTCTTCGGAAATTTTGTCTGATTCAAAGAATAGATTAAACAATAGGTTATTGTTGATTGTCGGGAATTTTGTCGGAAATTTTCGGGAATTTTGTCGGACAATTTCGGGAATTTTGTCGGACATTGTCAGTAATTTCGTCTTATTTGTTCTTCTGTTCGGAGATGCCTGAATTCGGCCCTGCTGATCTTTTGATATTGTATAGCAAATTAAAGGAGAGCGTGAAGAATAGAGGGGAACTAGGCACAGAGGCAGACAAAGAAAATACTGCTTGACAACAGCAGGGATTGGTTATAGTTGGACAGAAGCTGCGAAGTGTTTCACAGCTGAAGTACAAGTGGAAGATGCAGGGCTTGAGGCAAATAACCCCTTTGGCAAGTTACTCTTGTCTCTAAATAGGTTAAAAATAATAGTCATCAATGTTTTCAAGGGACTAGGCAGTGAGTGAGTTCAGCTAAACAGTTCGTATTAACTTAATCAGTTCAGCTTAACAGCCAGTGAGTTCCAGACTCTTTTGTTGCGTTATTACAGGATCCTGCCTGAAAAAACGTTCATCCGACTGTTGGCATTACCTCGTTTGACTTGTCTGAATTGTGCGAGTGGATTGAGGTCCTTGTTCGCATTACGGTACTTGCACGCGAGAGGTTTCCTAGTTCGGTAATATCCGCGGCTATGCTATGGAATGGTCGGCTTTCACCCATTCCGGGTACCAAATGGCTTGGACCGGCTACTACAGGCAATGAAAAGACTGTTGGATGTGTTCGATTCCTGAGCTTAATGAAAGGAATGAAATCAAGAAAACTTGATTTTTCCTTTGCATCTAAAAGCTTAAGCCTCATATGAATGTGTCTCCTAAATCTTTTTCTGATCTTTTGGTCAACGGTATTCTCAAATTCGACCAAGCTTTCCTCGCAAAGTTTAAAAATCTCTTCCACTTCTTGTACTATATCTAGAACGTTGAAAAGAGAGTTGCTTGTTAATGATCATCAAATCTTCTGAACTCGAACAAGGGTCTTCAGTTTTCTTGGCAAGCGTCTTAACCATTAAACATAAATACACATATATCTATAAACAATTGGATATTGAGGTATAGATAGATGGATAGCTAGGATAGGTATATATAGGTATAGATATATGGATAGCTAGAATAGGTATCTATAGGTATAGATAGAAAAAGATAGGTATAAAGATGGATACGAATAGTAATGTATGAATATAGATAGGTATAGATATGTATAGATAAGTAGAGATGGATGGCTGGTTTAGCAATTGGGTAGAATTCTTAAGGCTAGAGATACAGACAATAACAAAAACACAACAGCGCGTGCATATTTGACATATTATTGTGAAACATTTTCTTATTTCATACATCATTTCACCTATTGTTTTATCTGAAGGGAGTCATTGATTGCCTTAAACCCAAAATTCGAAGAAAAAAATCAAAAATGAGACGTACTTGGTGTTACTGTTTTCTTTGCTTGTCGTTTCTTGTAGAAATGAAATGAGACACCAATGATAAAAAATATCACCAACAATGCACTTATTATTATTATTGCCCTCTCAAAAAAAGGCGATTTTCTATCAAACATGCTCACTGTTTTACCAGTTTCTTCATTTACCTAAAACGAGGAGATGAGTGTTAGATTTCATGATAGCCAACATTGTACCATAACTGCAAGTAAGGAAAAATGTAAGGAATAAAATAAGCGAGTGAGTAAGCGGGGTAGAGAAGCAAGCAGGCAAGCAAGCAAGCAAACATGTAAACAAGAAATCAAGCAAGTAAGCAAATAAGCAGGAAGTGTAAGCAAGCTAATAAGCATGCAGGCAAGTAAGTAAATAAGCAGGCAGAGTAAGCAAGCTAATAATCATGCAAGCAAGTAAGCAGATAGACTCAAAGGCCAACAAGCACGCAGGCACGTGCATAGCCGACTCACTTTCCTACAAAAATTGCTGAAAATTATGGGAGACATAATTAAAATTGGAAAACAGCCGTGAAAAGCGGTTTGGGCAGCGCATCTATAACATTTCAAAAGAATATATGCTCCAGATTTTTTCCTTCGAAAGATGATGCTATTTTGACGTCCTTAATGCTTTCCCACATAATCAAAATGCAAATGAAGTGAAAATATATTCATCTTACCTCAAGCCCCTCGGCTTTTTCTTCCATAAAACTAAGTATCTTGTCTGCTTGGCTATTTAGATACTCTCTGAAATCCGGGGCAGCATTCCGCATGTCACCAGAAAGCACGAAGCCGTACGCGCTCGGATACCTGATACTTCTTTTAGCAATGATGTCAGATCGTAGAAATAAATCGCTTCTTGATGCAGCAGAGAATATATCAACCAATGCGCCTCGAACTTGGCGTTCTTTTAAAGCGAAGGCCACGTCTTCTATTGTGCTATAATTTGCTTCTACGAAAGAAGAACCGCATTGCTATTTATTCAATTCACATCTAAATTTTAAAAAAGTTGGCCGATATTTGGTTTTTTTTACTGACTTCCAACACACCTGATTTTAAAGGTGTCGTTAAGAGGCGTTATGGTGCATGTAGACAAAGGTGCACTTCATTGCAGAGGTCTTTTTGGATCTGCAAAAGCGCAGAGAGGTAAATCGTGTAATAAACCTTTGCTCTGGATCAGGTTTTATTGTCCTGCAAGAACCAGGAACATCCCACGAAAATATTACAATCGTACAAGTCAAGACAAGTAGCGGTATGAATTGCAAGTAGATGAAAATGTATCGTCAATTTTTGAATCAGGTTACTTACTAGTGTTTACTTTAGCATTTCTGAAAATTGCAATTTTGTATGCAGCAGAATCTTGCACAGCGGCAACCTGTGTGTTGGAGTGAAAACAAGGCAAAGTGGCAGAGAATAATTTCATGACAATTTTTATTCAAAAAACAGGGACATCGGAGCATATGTTCGAGTGAGAGGCTATTGAAGTTTGGGCGTGGCCATATGTAGGCGTGGTCACACCGTTCATGTTTATGCTTTCAAGAAGTCGAAAGAAAGGCAAAGTCATATGCCCAAGCTTCGTGATGAGGAATATGGCCAGTAGACACAACTGCAATAGGCATAGATCAAATAGCTCCTTGCGTATTTCAATTATAAAGTTATTTCTTCAACACAGCATATTCGCAAAAATTGTGGGGACTGCAGCCACCCCCTCCCCACCCCTGACGTGCCTGGAAAAATGAAAAAGCAACAGCAACAGCAACCATACAAGGCTAACAAAAAAATTTCGAAAAATCCAGCAATTATGCTCCAAAATATTTTAGCAACATTATCCATGATAGTAATTCACATTGAATAAACCAAATGGATTTATCTTACCTCAACTCCGTACATTTTCGGATCACTATAGACCTGAGTGGCAGTGATTGCTGTAGTAAGTGCACCAGTGAATATCGCCAAATTTATCATGCCAATTAATATCCATACTACCGCAAAGGATCGGGATGCTATACCTCTGGGTGTTAAATCGCCATAACTGTGAAGAAATAGACAGAAGCAACGGTGACAGAGTAGTAGCTAAATGTATTCAATTCAAGGACACCGTATAATATCTTTGATTTTACTCAGCTCCAACATTATTAGCTATTGCACCCCCTTGCAATTTGAGCAGACGCTTTTGATGTTGCTATACAGGTGTATGATCACCAGGGGGTAAAATTATTCGAGGTACAATGTGAGTTATTTAATTCAGTTATTTGCTTTCATACCTTACATAATATCGACGTATTACATGCAAGAGATTGATAGTAAATGCTTGATTATGAACATATAAAACCATAGTTACCCATGTGTTCCCATGGTTATAAAAGACCAATACATTCCGCTGAAAACACCAGGTAAACAGTGATTGGAAAAATCAGATGGTTCTTTTTTGAACTCCTGCAAACAAAAAAGAAAGGATGCATTGGTCAAGAAGTTATCGTCGGTACAAAATCTTATTTGCAAACTTTGTGTTTTCTAAAAATTAGGAAAAGAATTAATATGAGTTAATGTGAGTTAGAATGAGTAAATATGAGTTAATATGAATAAATATGAGTTAATATGTATCAGCATGAACTAATATGAGATAACATGAGATAATGTGAGTAAATATGGTTTAACATGTGTTAGTACGAGTAAATACAATGCAATATCAAATATGTATCAATATCGAATTTTATGTCTAATCAATTAGTTACAACAAAAGTTTTTCTTACCAATGCCCATATAATATATCCAGATATGGTAATAAAGAGAATATTGATGAGAAATATTGGCCACGTATTTACGACATTTCCCAACATTTTTAACACTTGATCTGATAAAGAGTCTTTAATAATGTAGTAAATTACGCCAGGATGACTGAAAACTGGTGCAAATCCAAAGCCATAGTACTCTGTCATTTCTGTACTCCCAAACGCAGGAAAACTAATTCCAATATAGTTATCAATGTCTCTCTTCATCTCTTTTATTGAGCGTTTCTCAGCCCAACCATTCTTGCCGTTATTTACAAAATCAATGCTAGTGGATGCTGGCTGTTTGCAAGAACTGCATGCGTATGTTGTAGCATTTTCAAGGATGTCAACGAGAAGGCCTTTTCGATTTCCTGCAGTGTCTCGGTAAATGTACGGCGCACTTGCGGCATAGTTTGTGTAGATGACGGCTGGGCAGGCACAGGTTTCTGAAAGAATATCAGAATGCAACTTACATTTGAAATAAGCAAGGTATATTGGGTCTGGCTTTATTGCCCTCGCGTATTAGCAGACGGGCAGGGATGTCTAATGCACGCCAGAGATAAAGAAGAGGGCGATACAATGAAAGTTAGGGCAAAACAATAGAAAATTGAAGAATTGTGTCTACTTCTGTGGGAAAAAAGGGTCAATAGCTCCCTTTTCCCTCTTTCCAATAGGTGCACTTTGAAAAAATGTAACAAGGAGCGGCGTTTTTAGGGTGTTTGACTCCTACAAAACGAATCTTTAAGCAGGGTATTATATATAACATGCTGTAGACAAAGGCATGGCGAAATGTTATCATTTACAGGGTCGTCACTTCGTACATTGCGACGGGATGGTGTCTCCCTGCTAGTATCATCTTCTGCCTTGCCAAAACGTGAATGAGTAGGTATTTGATTGGACATTAGTTTTCTAGATACCAGCCCTACTATGCAAGGTCCATAAGAACGTAAAGCACAGGACACACCTCCATAAGAAATCGTTGTTCTAACTCCATCACCGTATGCATTGAAAGCCAATATTTGAAATACGTATTGTGCATTTGCTTGCAACCCAGCAATGGTGACGTTGGTGATCGAAGGGTGTAAGACTTTCACATCTGTCTTTGATTGAACAATGGTCTTACCAGCTATTTTGATCAAAGTGTAAACGACCTTATAACCAAGGAGATCACCGTGAACGTATTTGGGAAGAATGTGTCCCCAAGATACTCGTATTTTGTCATGCCACAATTGTCCCTCGATTGTAACGTTCCCGGGAGATTTGGATGGTGCTAGAAATATTACAAAAACAAATTATGAGGATGGAAAAAATCTTTCACTTGTGATGAAAATGAAAACACACTAAAAGCAATTTATTTGAAGCATGAATTTAGCAAAAGCAAGGGTCTTGAGGTCAGTTTGGCTTCATATGAGACAGCCAGCCCCCACTCACTTTTTGAAAACATGTAATATTAATCGAAATAAACACGGGTTCATTTGATTTATGCCTATTTCACTGGTGTTGTACTGGCCGTTATCTCCATCACAAAGCTTGGTCATGTCTTGACCATTTTATCGACTCCAGGGAGAATTTTGGCCACGCCAAATCTTCTATAGCCCCCTCATTCGAAAATATGCTCCAGCATCCATGCAGCCAATTTTGGAAATATACAACAGACTTGAACAAATATTAATGAAATGCAGTTTTAAACGTTAGTTTCATACTTACGATTTGGCTTCGTTGTGACTTGCAAGCGTTGGCAAGGGCCTGGGCCTGGTGACGTCATTTCACAAACGTCAATGATGTAAGTAGTACTTGGAATCAAATTGCTGAAGACTGCAGAAGTTGTCGGAAAAGTGACTGTTGTGTTTCCAGTGTGGCCATTTCTATCATCAAAAGTGACAAGAGTGCCAACTGGTACACCATTCCATTCAACTTGGGCAATGTGAAGCCACTCAATGACAGCAGTGAAACCTGTTGGGCTTTTTGCTGTCACATTGTTTGGTGGCTGGGCCGGAGCTGAAAACAATGATGATTTTCATTAATTATCATCAATTTCTCTCACGGTTTATTCATGATCATAGATTTAACCTTCAAATGAAATATAGTAGTAATAATAATCATAATGTAGTGATGATTATATGGCAAACCGGGCATGTCCACTAATAGTTCAGCTCTTCAATTCGTTACAAAAGAAAACAAATAGAAATAAAAAGGAAAAGATCGTAGAATTGAAATGAATGAAATGTATAAAATGAAATATAATAAATATTACTGTAAACCGGTCTGATAAAAAAGTGTTCGATGCCGTAGAAGCAGAGTTACAATAAACTTAATGACGATAAACTTTGTGATTGATATATTTCATTTTAAACTTGATGACAGAACACGACGGCTTGAGTTGTAACTTTACGTTTCACGCTTGATGCGATCTTCAGACAACACAGAAGAAAAGTTGTCTGAAGATTGCATCAATCGTGAAACTTTCAGTTACAACTTAAACCGCCGTGTTCTGTCATCAAGTTTAAAATGAAATGTATCAAACATAATGAATGAACTAATTATTGAACTAGAGGCACGAGGGCTGAAGTTTTTGGTTTGAGGTTAATGCTAGGGATTTTCAGAAATGTTGAAATCTGGCCGCATTTGGCAGGAAACTAGCGTTACAACTTCAACTGTCAAATGATTAACGACTCTCTGTCTTTAAGACATCTAGCACTGCAATAAAATTTTCAGAATGTGATCTTCATCAACAAATAAAAACAATATGAATCTGCGTATTTGCATTGATTAAAAATATGATGATAAAATTTTATAAACATACTTGATTCTTTTGTATAGACATATCTTTCTGTTGTAGCGATTCCATTCCCTTTCTCGTTGTAAGCAAGAACTCTGAATGTATATTCCGTGAATACTTTCAGACCCATTAAAGTCACGTTCAGGTTTTCAGTTGCAATGCTTTGGTAAGGATCAGATCTTAGCAACTTTTCTTTATAAAATAAAATGTAGCCAGATATGTTTCCATTTCGAAACTGGGAAGGGATATTTTTCCATTCTGCTCTGATTGAAGTGATTGACAAGGGTGTGAGGGTAAAGTTCAAAGGTGCAGATGATGGAACTGTCAAGGAAAATAAACATTACTTGAAATCAGGGCATAAAAAATGCAGGAGAGTGGGATGTGATTCTGATTAATGATGAATTATGATGATGATAACTGATGATTTTGACGATCGACGATTGATGATTGATGATTGATGATTGATGATCGATGATTGATAATGATGATGATGATGATGATAAATAATTGATGATTAATGATTGATGATGGTGATGATGATGATGACTGAGGATTGATGATTAATGATTAATGATTGGTGATTGGTGATTGATGATCGATGATTGATGATTGATGATTGATGATTGATGATTGATGATTGATGATTGATGATTGATGATTGATGATTGATGATTGATGATTGATGATTGATGATTGATGATTGATGATTGATGATTGATGATTGATGATTGATGATTAATGATTAATGATTGATAATTGATGATTGATGATTGATGACGATTGATGATTGATGATGGTGATGATAATGATGATGATTGATGATGATATTTATCCAATATTACTTTACCTATCGTTGTGTTGTATGTCTGATTGAAACCAAGAATTTTCAGTTTCCCAAGATACTTGTCATCTTCAATTGCTTCTTGCAGTAAAAGTATTTGAAATGAGTCCATTCCAGTAAAATACAATGTGAATGTTGCAACGACGCTTCCTTGCCTGATATACAAGGAAAGATGCACCTTAAAATAATGCTGAGCAAAAAAAGATGTCAATAAGAAGCAGCAGCAAAAATTGTGGCAAAGTAGAAAAGGCATACGTTTTATCGTGTCAAATATTTACAATTTTCTGTGTAATAGAAAAAATTGTCACTACAAAAAAGGCCTAACAGTAAATAAACACTACAGGATTCAATGCTTCACCCCTCCCTCTCTCTAGCCCCCCGCCCCCATCAACTTCTGGTAGGTTGTGTCCTCTCCTTGAAACTGTCACTTTAGAAACTCTTGAGAGAGTACCCCTTTTTCCATTGACACTGTGCCCCTATTAGCTGTGCCTGTCAAATGATGATTTGGTTTCGTCGCTCCGTTAAAAATAGGGCGAAGAGAGCCCCAAAACAACCTGTAGCTGCATGAATAAATGAAATTACAATTAAATATCAAACCAGCTGTGTCGTATGGAAATCACCGCTCCACCCACTCAGTGTTAAAGTTTCGCAAAATGCAATGATGTAAGGAAGAGAAAATCAACTCAAACAAACCTCAAGGAGTTTACGGTTGTACTTAAGTATGTGTCCTTAACATTTGAGTAGTTGAAAACTCTTAGAACCTGAAAAATTCAAGAATGATTTGTGATATATCGACGGGAATGAGTCAACTATGGGGCTACGTTATGCATCGTGCAATGGAGGGGGGGGGGGAGGGGATTGATGACATATTTGCTCTGAACAAAATCACACCAGAATTTTCATTAGTTTAAGTTATCTTGAATTAACTTAATTTCAGTCACTTACTTAACGCCGTGCTAGCAAAGGCACCGCCTTTGACACGTGGATATTTCGGCTGTAGAATACTGCACATTGATGAACCGCGCGGAGGATGCCAATTAAAAACGCTTGTCAATTAAAAACGCTTATCAGAACGTCAAAATGGACGATATTCCTGATGTTAACAAGCAGGAGATTAAAATGAAAATATCTATTTAATCAGCCCTTCACATTTTGCTTGTTCAGCTCTACAAATATGATTTGGTGAACTGTCGAACTAAAAACTTGTTGCAATATTTAAATACAGATTTGGCCAGCTGGATTAAAGTGTTAGCAGAACTGTGATACAAATATTTGATCGTGCATTAGTCTGTTATATCAGGTTTTTCATTAAATAACTTTGATTTACGTTGATTTGATTTGATGTGTGGCTCTAGAAAGTTAAGGGAAAGGTGGTAACACCTGACGAAATTCTAAACAGCTAGAATCACGTCCCTCACCAGCTATCATGAACAAGGCAGTCGCGACGCTGTTGAGGGTTGTAACATGAGGAATTTTCCGACAACACGCCATATTCTACATGAAGTAGTCTTTGGCCAACCAACGGTTTTGTTTGCAGATTGCAATTTTGTTTGAAATTGGCCGATGCAAAGCTAAGTAATATTAAATAAGCAGGGTAACAGAACATTAAAATTACCGACAACAACAGCCTAAGATTTACCGGCAGAGCCATTTGACACAATCCTAACATTGATATTTAATGCACTTCACTATTTTGCACTGTTTAATCTTTCTCGCAAAGTGGCAAATGTTTCGATAAACCCCCTCACGATAGTTATAGGACTAAAATCATTTAAATCTTAAGAATGCTTTCATTTGTCTCTTGGGTAGGGCTACTCACGTTTGTCCCGAGGTTATCTACAAAATTTGTATATTCTGCTGAACCTTTCAAGGTCATGTTTTGGTTCCATTGATAATCGAATCTCACTTCAGTAACTGTTACATTCTCAGCTGAAAAAGAAACACAAGTTTCAGGCAACTTAAGGAACGGTTAACCCCAGCTTCATAACAATAAGCTATTTCATCTTATTAATGGTGATTTATTGCACAGAAGAGTAGCAGGAATTTTATAATGTGCTATTGGCCAGAGATGAATCTCAATACATTCATTCGCAAAAATAGTGCGAATGCATCTATTTTTCACTCTTCGCTCATGAAAGCAATGCTAGAAGGTGAATATAAATGATGATTTAGAGAATCTTTCCTTAGTAAGGGTGCGGGGCATGATAAAGTTTGTCTCTTTAATGAAATATAAAAGATTTTCTCAAGAGTCAGCAGAGGTCTACGTCAGTGAAGATTTAGTGTCCTGGTTTATTGGCAGACAGGAAGGGATGCTTACTGCACTTCAGAAGTAAGGAAGAGAGCGATACCATTAGAGAAAGTGCAAAACTACTGCAAAAGTATGAGAGTAAATCCTGCTTTCTACTAAGAGCAGAAAAGATTAAATGCCAGTCTCAATCTATTTCTGCCGTATCTAGGCAGTGCACATTGTTGCATCTAGCAGGATGCAGCCACACTTTACAGACCAGTTACAGATTGGCATTTCTTGGTTGAGAGGAGTGCAATATATGGTATCGCCTTGCTTATGGTTGCAAACAACAAAAATTGCAAGAGCTTTCCTCAAACAGTCGCTTATAAAAGATATAGTCTTCACAGTTTTTTAGCTAGCATTTTTACCGGGACATTTTTTAGTATTACATAGTCGTGCATCAACTGGTTGGCCAATGCAATCATTTCCACCATAAAGTGGCGCCGGATTGGTACAGAATCGCCACCTCTTTATTGTCCCATTATTGCATGGTTTGTCACATGCAGACCATTTAGTCCAAGTTGTCCAATTTCCATGCACTAAAAAGAGAGACAAAAACAAGGAATTATTATTTAAGGTATATGCTCGATGCCAAATGAGCAGAGCTATACTAAACTTTAATAACAGAACACGACGGATTAAGTTGTAACTTAAAGTTTCACCCTTGATGCGATCTTCAGACCACTAAGGATTACTCTGTATGGTGTTTGTTTGTATGATTATAAGCGTGTACCTTTAATTTACAACTGAAACCGTCGTGTTATATTATTAAGTTTAGTATAGCTCTGCTCCTTTGACATGAAGCACTGTTTTTAGCAGACCGGTTAACAGTACTTTTAATTAAGGTATGTGTTATGTTACTTATTTTACTGGAAAAAAAATTGCAGTCTTTTACCCAGAGTTTCACACACAACTCTTTGGTGCCTCATAAATTGGGGTTCGAAAAAATCAGCACCAAAGAGTACGCACAATTGTGCGTTTCACCAGAACTCTGCAGAACTCTGCGTTTCATCAAACATCTCTGCGTTTGAGCAGAACTCTGCGTTTCACCTTCACAGCGTATTGTATTCAATCTCAAGTGATGCATTTCAAATGTCCAAACTCAAGGAAAGAAAGTACTGCAAATTAAGAAAACATTTCAACAAAATATAAATGACAATGAAGAAAAAATCTAGTGATTGTTCTTTCAGAGGGTTGTGTTGCTGTTAGCTAAGAAACGGCTGAGTATCGAGTAGGTAGGCCGACATTTTAGCCTAAGTGTCAAGAAATATTGGACAAAACTTGCTGGGATGTCCCTGCTTATGAATGCAGTAATGAATGTTATCAAGTGCATCTATTGTACCTGGACAAAATTGCAGACTGCACATATCGCTGATAGATGTTATACCAAAACAGTCATAACCACCATGTTCTGGCGTTGGATTCGTACACGTTCTGGTCCGGCTTTTCTCTCCTCCTCCGCACGTGACCGTGCAGGATGACCAAGCGGACCAATCAGAGAAGCCTCCATGTACTGTAACAATAAAATCAAACGAGAAAGTATTTTTACTGGGAATTCAACTAGAGCTGTTATTAATACAGATTGCTTTGTTCAACATTTTGTCTCTTTAGGCCCATCGTAATTCGCTATTTATAAACATATTTGTTTACTTTATTCTATTAAAAATTAGTTTCATTGGAAATATAATGCCTTAAAATATCTTAATAAGAAGATAAAAAGATGATTGTTTAATAAACTCACTTGGACAGGGATGAATATTACAATTCCTGCTGTCTGTGGTAGGTCCTGTGCAGGCAGCTTCATTGCAAACACGACTTCTTGTTTGCGTTCCGCCATTACATGAAGCGGTGCAGGCTGACCATGGAGCCCATGGACTAAACTTATCCTCATCACCTAGAGGACGTGAAAAGGTAACTAATGTCAATCAAGGCAAGGTCTTAAAGATAAGGCCATATAAATTTGTTTTAACGGCTACCTCAACTCATGGCCTCACCAGAATTGACCATCAACAGATTGTAGGGTTAGGCTTAAAACTGTTCTGCAGGACAAAGCAGCGACAATACACCTGAAAGCATTATCGCTATCAATGCTCCTATATATAGCTTGCGTTAACATCCAGCTTGCTTGCTTGCTTGCTTGCTTGCTTTCTTGCTTATTTGCTTGCTTCCTATGGTTCTTCCTTTTGGCCCATGCTTGCATATTATCTTTTATGCGGGCTATTCTCCTTGCTTAATTTTCGTTAGCTCGCTTCATTGCTGCTGACCTGAATGCTTGCTTTCTCACGTTCTTAAGTGCATATTTGCTTGCTTGCTTCGATGCTTACATTAGGCTCTTTCTTGCTTAATATTTTTTATGCTTTTAAGCTTTAAAACTAGCTTGCCTACTTGCTTGTTTTTCATTACCTCGCTTGTTCTTTTTGCGTCTCCGTCTTTCCAACCTTAGACTTTTCTTCATATGTTCCACAACTTGTTTATCAATCTGCACATTTAACCCCTGATTGTTTTCTTGTTTGCTTTCTCGCTTAATATGCTGGCTTGCTTACTTGCTTAGTTCTCCCAATGCTTGCTCAACAAATAGAACTTCCCATACCTGATATCAAGCATTTGCAGAGTCTTCTTACATTTGTACCATTGAAACCTTCAACAAGGCATTCAATTCCTGAATCATTCACATTCACATAGCCTGCACATATAGAACCATTTACGTGGAATGAGGGATCGTAGGCATTTTGCCAGAACTTCTCAGTTTCACTGTCGAGGCATGTGGCTCCTTCATTTGTGAAGACAGAATCTGAATTGCCAGTTACAATGGAAGTTGAACAAAACAAACCTAGAAAATCAATATCTTCAAAATGGAGAAGCTTTATAATATGAAATCACAAGTAAAAACTGATAAGAGTGGTGTTTTTTATCATTATTTTTCATAATTATCAATATCAACCCATTTAAAATCGAATTGTAGAATCAAACCTTTTCTTTGACAGAAATCTCGACACTGCTCGCCTGGATCTGCCAAATATAAATTATTTGTTGGTTCTTGCTTCGTGTTGTTAACTGGAAAATGAATATAAAAATAAGTAAACAAATAAACAAATAAATAAGCAAGTAAATAAATAACTGAATAAATGAAAAACTAATGAATGAATGAATGAATGATTAGAAAATAGTATCTTAGTATAGATATAGATATGGATATAGATATAGATATAGATATAGATATAGATATGGATATAGATATAGATATAGATATAGATATAGATATAGATATAGATATAGATATAGATATAGATATAGATATAGATATAGATATAGATATAGATATAGATATAGATATAGATATAGATGTAGATATAGATAAAGATATAGATATAGATAAAGATATAGATATAGATATAGATATAGATATAGATATAGATATAGATGTAGATATAGATAAAGATATAGATATAGATAAAGATATAGATATAGATATAGATATAGATATAGATATAGATATAGATATAGATATAGATATAGATATAGATATAGATATAGATATAGATATAGATTAGATATAGATATAGATGTAGATATAGATAAAGATATAGATATAGATAAAGATATAGATATAGATATAGATATAGATATAGATATAGATATAGATATAGATATAGATATAGATATAGATATAGATATAGATGTAGATATAGATATAGATATAGATATAGATATAGATATAGATATAGATATAGATATAGATATAGATATAGATGTAGATATAGATAAAGATATAGATATAGATAAAGATATAGATATAGATATAGATATAGATATAGATATAGATATAGATGTAGATATAGATATAGATATAGATATAGATATAGATATAGATATAGATATAGATATAGATATAGATATAGATATAGATATAGATATAGATATAGATATAGATATAGATATAGATATAGATATAGATATAGATTAGATATAGATATAGATGTAGATATAGATAAAGATATAAATATAGATAAAGATATAGATATAGATATAGATATAGATATAGATATAGATATAGATATAGATATAGATATATACCAGAGGCAATCGAGCTAAAAAACGTCTGTATTGACGAGGTTGATAGCGTCGAAGAAATTCCAATTTCAAAATGCGAAGTTGATGTATGAATACTCTCCTCTCGAAGCAATGATATTGTGCTAGAAATTGTGGGGGTTGGTGTTGCCATTAACGATAGCAAATCTATAAAAGACGATGTATACACTCCTTTTATAAGATTCTTGTATCTAAGAATGCTGAGGTCTAAACTGCTAAACTCTAAAACAAATACACTAAGATACATAAAGAGTACAAGTACCCAACATTATGGATTCTTCCAATTCTAGTAAATTGATAATTTCTCCATTTTCTATAGAAAAATTTCCCGTGTTGTTCTATCGGCCTGATAAAGTGGTAATGATGATGATGATGATGATGATGAAGATAATGATGATGATGATGATGATGATGATGATGATGATGATGATGATGATGATGATGATGATGATGATGATGGTGATGATAACAATGATGATGATGATGATGATGATGATGATGATGATGATGATGATGATGAAGATGATAGTGATGATGATGATTATTATTATTATTATTATTCGATATTAATCTTTATCTTACTTGTGCTTGTTGATGGAGGTGCTGGCATCGTAAAATTGTCCACAGAATCTACAAAGGTGATTAAATTGCTTAGGAATCAAAAAGTGAACTTTCAATCTATAGAATGCTTGAAAACAGCACAATTGCCTGCAACACAGGTCACATTTAAGGGGATTTAAAGGGGATCATATGTCCTGGTTAAGATAATAAACTGCACCCTGGGGTTCCCGTGAGCAAGGAGAGCACCCTATTAGCTCCCCGTGCCAGGGTTACGGTGAAGCTGTCGGCAGCAGGGCAGTGGATGTCTGGTGAAAACACATTTGGTTCTACTGATTACTGGTTTCGCAGACAATATGTCTGGCGTATTGCAGTGCAACTGCTCCAAAGCGGCGGAGATAACCCCTCCTACTTAGCTGGAGACTGCGAGTTGAGAAAGAGCTTTGGGGATGCCACTCAACTTTTCTTTTCTCCTGACAAACCTCGACACTAATGAGTAAGGTGGAGAGGTTCACGGCCACTCAATTATAAGCCTACCGTTATCAATGATGAAGGGGGCTCATGTATGTTTTCTGTGCGCAGTAGCATCCTAGCTGTCTTGGCATATGAAGGTATCTTTATCGATGCACATGTAGCTACTTTTAGGATCGCTGCTTTATATGTTGCAATTCATTCTTAATGCAAAGATCGAAAATTTGAAAGCCACGGTCATGCTCGATTTTAATTTTTTTTTCGTTATTTCTTTCATCGAATACAGTTTCGTTTGCGTGGAATAACAGCATTGAGAGAGAGGCGGGAGGGGGGGTGTCGGGAAATTTAGATACATTGCTACAGAGGGAGCCATTTAATGATACAACATACTAATAGAATACTCTGCAAAATCCCCTGTATTCCCTTGGAGCAAAATATTGGTAAAAAACTTATGTTCTTGACGCTTTTGGTTGTTCTTTACATTGATCATTTTTATTTATAAGGCACTTTAGTTTTCTTTGTATTCTTGCTTCTTTGAATTAGTCCCTATATTTATCTTGGCTACTTGTAAGGCACATTAGAGTATGTGCTTGCATTTTATGCTGCAATGAACCATGGATAAATAAATTCACTTACATTCAATGAAGCCGTATTGCGTCTCTGTACATGAAACAGCAGTCACTTTATTATCTGTACTATGATATTGCCAACACCGATCAACGTGGCTTCCTCCACTGATATAGTGTTTATGGTTGTAAGTCTGCTTAAGTTTGTTGTACGTTAGTTGGTCGACTTGTTCGTCGCATTCTTTGAAGAAAGAGGACTTTATAGTAGCTATTGTGAAGGAGAACTCGCTCTAATGAAATCTCCTGTTGGTTTTAGACCCCGGTGCACATGATTAAAAGCTAATGACTTCTAATGGGGCGGGGGGCGTTCTGGGATAATAATTCTAAAGCCATGGTGCTTGATCAGTGGACAAGGTCTATGAGCCAACAAAATAAAAGGCCTAGGGTTCGAAACCACAATCAGAAGCTTTCTCTACAATGGTTCAGCCAACCGAGCTGCTTATTATATCGAGGTCATACTGTTACCAAACATGTTCAGGATCTCGGACATTTTTATTGCTTCTTTATTTTATAACTGTTGTCATGTTAGTTATTAGTCTTCGAGATTTTTATTCCTTATTATTATCATTCCTATTAATATATATCATAGGTCAGTAAATTGGTACTCAGGAGAAGTACTAAGGGTACAGGCCCCAGCATCTGAAGGTTCACATCAGCTTGATAGCTGCCAAAACCCCAACCACTGTGCCCAAACCAACAAGTAAATATAGCAAACAAACAAACAAACAAACAAACAAATAAACAAACAAATAAAAGAATAAATTGCAACCATGTCCCTCCCTCAGTTGTTATACTATGGCTGCTCAAGATGCAAGAATAACTTTTGAATTTTATGGCTAATTAAGATTTAGGAATAAATTTATTTTGCCATCAGAATCTCTTATTTTCAAATCTTACGCATTCTTACCACTATTGTAAGAGTAAAAAACCTCAAACACGCTCCTAAAAGAGTTGTGAGGTGTGCGCGTTAATTTCTGAATTATTGTTTGATTGCGAGAAAATATTTTGTTGGTAAAATTTCGTTTAGTTAGCTTTGCCACATTGTTAAAAAAATGCGAAATTTAGAAAAATTTGCAAGGTGCAAATTTCAAAAATTTTCCAGTGACCACGTCCGCTTGTTGCATTAAGATGTTATGCACCATTCAATAGAAAAACGGCTCGGCATAGGGAAGCCTGCTGTACCCCAGGGTAGAGCGACGATGAAAATTAAGGGTAGCAAAATAGTAAGATACGACGTTAGGTTTATTTTGTAGAGGGAGGCTCCGTGGTAAATCTGACCTGTGAATGTCAGTGATTGTTTCGATCAAAATTGTTATTTATTTCTTTACCTTCCATAGCAATATGGTCGTTGTGCTGTACGTCAGCACACTTGTTGCTGTTGTCCCTCAGGCTGCCATCAGTTTTCTTTGTGAATTCATATCTTGTACTGCCAAGCACTAATTTGTCTTGCCCACCCTCAGAACGAACAAATAAATTCCCATGCATTATATAGATTCTGCTTCCTGCAAAAATGAAAAGAAAATCCATCAAAACGCGTTTCCCATGGTGTGCTGTGTTCTATGCCATACTATAAACATATCATGACCTATTTAACGCCCCAGTGTTGACATCATTTGATTCGACATGGAACATATTGACAAATTTATGATGTATACAGTATTTCCTAGAAAGAGCACCCCGACTCGAATAGCGATTTGCCAACCATACAGGGCCTCCGACGAGACCAAAAAAGTGAAGGGGGGCCAAGCTTCGATGGCAAGCTGCCTTAGAAAGGCAAAATTTGCAAAAAAGTGGGGCCATGCCCCCGGCCCCCCTGTCGTTGGAAGCCCGGCCCTCCTGCCATAACAAGAAAAATGGATACAAGACGAACCAAACCACACAAATAAAAAAGGTTATATCAAGTTAACCCAATGTGTGGTCATATACCAACGAAGAGGACAAATTTAACTTTGTTTTGTATCAATTCCCGTCATATTGCCTTGTTACCTTTTCATTTTAACTAGCGCCCCCTCAAGTGACCGCCCCCCTCTCGAAGGCCGACTTGTAAATAAGTGCCCCGGGCGCTCTTTCGAAGAAAAACGGTGAAATCCTTGTTTGTGCATTCAAGGTCAGTAGAAATAGTGCTTGCGAAAAATTCAAAGAATTTTATTTGAAGAAAAATCAATGAAAATACGGTGAAATCTTGGCGCAATAATCTTCTTCATTCAAACAGAGTTTCTTAAAATATTATTCAGTTTTTAACCTTCTCGAGAACAAATTGAAAATGATATTAGTTTGTGATGTAACGGGTACTCTCTCTGGAGTTACAAAATAAAAGATCTTTCAATTAGAAAGAAAGCAAAAGAGTTTTCGAATCAGCAAATGTTCGAGGTTGTAAATTTTGGAAACTATGCATGTTAGTTTTAGGAGAAAATTCCGTTCGAACTAACGAATTTTGTGAATTTTCTCTGAGCCACAAAGATGCACAAAGGAATGCACGCCTTGTAAAATGTTATAAAGAATATGCTATATAATGCTACTTAATATATTTTAACAACCATACCTTCTTCCTGCTGAGAATAGGGCAAGACCTGAAGAATGATCTGGAAAAAATAAATTCAGCTGTATAATTATATAAATACTGATTTGTATTATATTCACCTGTATTTATTTATGATATCGAATGAGGATTTCCTAGAGGCAAAGTTCGAGCGAATCGTTTTAGAGACAATGGCTGGCACGACCAAATTAATCGAAAAATTAAAACTCGGCTCCGCATTAATGATCGGATTACAAGCCGATAGATTGCCGATTTACAAATCGGTATTTTCCAACAGATCTAGCAGATTGATCTCTAGCTTTCTCTTGTAAACTTCTACACAAAAGAGTCCCCATATAGTTAAGGGTTTTATCTAGACATATTATAGCTTTGTTAATCTAACTATGTCGGTGACCTGTTGAAAGCTTGGTATCTCGCCGATCGTGTTAGTAAACGTATGATATTGATGGTCATGGAAATCATGTCTCTGGTCGCAATATAAGCGTTTGTTTGCGCTGGCCAAATCTTACGAATACGAAAACAAGGAGGTGAAATATAAAGACGAATTAGCTTTTTTAGGCAGGCCTGCCAACTTAGCCGATGGCACGATTTTCACGTTTAGAGAATCCGGTAACAAGAGTTCTTGCATTACAACAAGACTATCCTGGCACTAAAACTTGCCAGACAGTTGAAACTTGCTCTAACTTCCTCTATCAACAAGGGAAATTGGTAGGGTATGCGCCTAGCAACTAAAAGTTCATTGTTTTTCTCAAGCTCCTTTCATGGTTACCAGCAACAGCATTGTAATGCATTCTTGTTTTGAATAGCAGTTTAAAAGTTTGCATAAACAATCTTAGCAGTCGATTACTAAGATGTTTTTTATTCTGAAAAGCTTGTTTCAGCAGCTAGAAGGAATAAAACATTACATTCAAACATAGGAAAAAACCAATAAAAGGAGAAGGCGACCATTTTTCTGTGGTTTTCTTGCATTTTGTGGAGACTAATTGCTTGCAGCTATCGAGGCGCATAAAATCTATTTCCTCAACCCTCTTGATTTGAAAACAATTTGAAATTATTAATAAAGTAGTTGAAAAATCAAAAACAACTTGCAGTAAGAGCCATTCTCGTGTTCGTTACTTGTTTTCCCGCAAGAACTAGGGCTCTAACCTAGTTATCAAACCATGCAACCCACATGCTCAAGAAAACTGTTCGTTAACTTTTGCTGGTAAGATTTTCGTAATTCTAGACATTCATTATTACGAAACGTTAAAAGAATACACCAGTTTATATAATGTCTTCCGCAAAGCCCTCCCTGTTCTACTCAAAAAGCTTCCTGCTAAACTTTTTTGTAGGTTTTTGGTGACTTTGCATGCGTGGCGATCAATCCGACTGCAAAATAAATCACTGTAATGAAATAAAAGAAAACGCAACATAGATTTTTTCTGTCCTGCATTGCAATATACTGTAGGATGCTCGCCGTGTAGTTTTTAGGATTTACACGTAAGTCATTCAACTTACTGAAAGTAAATGATTAGCATCAATTGATGCATGCATAGTGAGGAATGATTATGAAAATAAGAATCACTTACCCAAGCAGAATGGATGATGGCAAGCAAATGGATCATAGCTCGACTTGAAGGTGTAAGTAAATCACCTTGAATATTTAGCATTCAACTCTCCTGTGTAAATGTGGGTTTGTAATCTTAACCCAAACCAATAGCCTGAAATATCTGCTTTGGAAGCAAACATCGAAATAGAAACTTGTAAATAATTGATGATATAAGCATTAATTGACGTCATTTGAAGGTGTGTATGAGATGGAAGAATTGCATAGTGTACTGCATTATTCCTAGGTAAATATGCATTAGCAGCAAAAGCAACCTTTTGTCAATATCTAACTATCTTATTTAGAGTGATAAACTTTCAAAATAGAAATTCGTTAACTATATTCAGAGAGCATATACCAACTTCAGATTGTCTTTAGATCTGACTAGTATTGTTTACTTTTTCGTATCACGAAAAAATGTAAGGATTTCTATAGTCCACCCGCAGCTGAAGTCTTAAAGTTTGCCTTTCTTTACAACACGAAACCTCATAAATAGTCTTTCAAGTAATGCATCCGATAAAAACTGGATTAACCACAACCTTTCTTTGAAGACAAATAATCTTTTTAATTCTTCTGATTTGGAAAGTTTTAATTAAGAACGGAATCCATCAACTTTATCTCCTTCGCCAAAGATTCATGTAAAGGCAGGTGCAACATTTCAACTGACTTCGAGGTGACATGATGTTCCAGACCCAGGGGGGCACTTGGCACACAGACATAAGGGGGGTCAGTCCAATATTTTTGGGTTAAATGCTTATCTAAAGTGATATTTTGGTTTAAATATTTGTCAGAAATGATATTTTTAAGCCAAGAAAAAACATTCGATAAAATTTTGATATTGCTAGGTGTCAAATTTAGAAACACTGATATTTTTGGGTTTTTGTGAGATTTCCATTTCTGGACCAAATGTAATAACATATTATGCTATCTGAATATATGATGATTATAAAGTTTTATATTCTTTTCACTCCTGCTTTTTTGCGTTGTCCCTTTTCTACATTATACAGTGCCATATATGCCCTTGTACACAACATACATTGCTTTAGACTATGGGGTTAACTAAATCTCCACACAGGAAAAAATTCTAATGTAACTTGAGGTCGAGGAACTTTATTTCCCAACATTGCAGCAAGACTTCCCGTTACTATAACAAGGATCTCACCGGTGTCGTCATTCTGAAGACATTGCTATAGAAAACCAAAGACAGTTACAACATTTTGATTATGTGCTGTAATCGTTGAAATTTCGTTGTTATGACTGAGTGGCGCTTTTGATGTGCTGATTAATCATTGTAAAAAGCAAGCAAATCATAATTTAAGAGGTATAAAATAGTAATGATGAGATTTATAGATGTATTGACTGGTGGCTATGATGTTACGATCAAAACAAAACTTTGAAAAACGTCAAACATTGCTGTAAGAGAGGGAATAATGGCAGAGCCCTATTTCGTCGGAAATTTGACCTGAATAGATTAAACAATTAGCTATTGTTCTTTAAACGATAGGTCTAATGTTTTGCTGTCAATTGTCGGAAATTTTGTCTTTCTTGCCCCCTGTTCGGAGGTGGCTGGATTTGGCCCTGCCTTGCAGCAGGGAATGCATTGGTCAATGATTTGCATTCACAACATGAAGCGGAAGTCTCTCAGGATGAAGATGTAAATAAAAGCCGATAAACATTTCCCTTGGGCGGTGATACAATGAAATTAGCAGGAAGAATAGCTGATTATTATGATGGTTTACTAAAGTTGAATAGGTCACTGTTGATTGAACTGTAATAATGAAAAAGGACACCAGTTGCTGCATATCAATATTAAATAAGAGAAATAAATTGGAATTGATTTCATTCAACCTTTACCAAACAGAACACCAGAAAGTAATCAACTTCCGTTAACAACCATTGATTATGAACAGGGTCGGTCCGGCTTCATAATCACATTCTGGCCAAAAATCTCAAAAAAGCCGGCATAGAGGGTTTCTCCAACGTGAGTAAGGGTTGGAAATTTGTTTACACTGCACTTCCGCAGGGCCCAAGTATTCTGTTGATCAAAATATTATACAACGGGTCTTTGGTAACCCAGTCTGCCGAGCGTGGCAGAACTCGACGAGATCTCGCGCGTGCAAGGTAAAAAATGAGGGGTGCATGGCGTGCATATCTGATTCTCTCATGTGCACCAAGCCGCTTTATGCAGTATTAAGCTCCAGGTGAACATATATTGTGCCTATACCCATCCCATGAGCGCGTGCAAGGCCTAGTTTTTGGGGTGCACTTCGATCTGCTGCAAAACTTTCTTGTTTGTGCAGTTACCACGCTCTGCAGACTGGTTGGTACCTATGTACCTATGGAAACAAGACTTTGTAGAAAACGGAGAAACTTATGTGGGCTTGATTCAACCAGCTTGAAAATGGAGCCCGTAACTTCTCCTTAGGATCACAAAAAGTTTAAAGTACGAATCCCCACAAAGACTTATTTTTCTGTTTCTCATCTATTTTTCTAAACTTTTATTTCATATTTTTAGATGAGATTTCAATCAATATTTTATGCCTGCTGGTTGGAAAATGATTTATAATTGAGTTTGACTTAATTTGAGTTTTAATGCTTATACACCACCCTTGAATATTACATGTATTATTCAATTCCTATTGACTACTTGACTACTTCACAATATCTCAACATGTTGCTTACGAACCCTGCCAGCCAAGCGACAGGCCTATTTTCAGGGCTCCGAAGTACTTGCTATTTAGATTTCAAGTAGCGCAAACCTTCATACGAATTGATTTACCTAAATATACAAACTTGTATGTATTTGCGGTTGGTGATGTATGCCATAGCTAAAAACAAGGTTGTTCTAGAAATCACTGATCACTTTATATTAGTTTTGTTTGTGATACGATTGTTTAGATCACAAAACTTAAAACACTGCACTTATGGCGGATGAGGACTGAGGCTGTTGATTGTCAATCCATCGGTCATTAACATTTGTATGCTCAATCAACTGTTCCCGACCTTATTCTGAGCTATGACATAGATCATCAACATGTATTTGCTGCCATAAAAAATTGTGGCTGTGCCTATGATGTAGACGCTGGGTGGCGCAGCGCAGCGTCCCTTGGCGAGATGTTCTATTGGTCGACGACCCTGCATAGCTGAAATGGCCGCAGGAGCGACTCGTTGCCTTGTGCCAGAACAAATGCCATGTTGACTTGTTAGAGCTGCCCATGAGTCTAGGCCAACTTATTATATTGTCGCCATTATGCTTTTGATGTAGGTTACTGCTGATCACGTGTAGATTTCCTCGTTTTGATTTTACAGTAGTATCAGCAGGTCTAAATTAGCCTCTCTCAAGGTCTTTTGACATATTGATCACATGATTATGACATGAAGAAGATGCTATCAGGTGACTGAAACTAAGAATGACCTTTACCGCAACTCGATGTTTCTAAAATTTAAGTATATCAATACTACAATACAAGTATATAATATTTTCAACTCCTTCTTCTTGCTTACAATAAGGGCCTAAAGGAACCAACAATTTAATAGCACCATAAATTTACAATTTACTGTGGAAATCTTTTAAATTATCTAGAATAGCATTCTCTCTTTGAGCAACTCAATTGCAAATTATTATGCTGGCGGAAGTTGGAATGATCACAGAACTATGTTGATGCATGACCCTGGTATAGATAAATGGCCGTCGAAAATAACTATGTTGATGACAACGTCAGTGCCGAAGTCTGTATCGTTTTATCTCATGGGCACGCTGCACTTTCCAATATAATCAAATCAAATTGAGCATCAAAAAGTTCATTATATATTGAAAATGTTGGTCATGCTATCATAAATATCTTATTTACATAAAATTATAAAATCCTCTTGTTTAGAGAAAGTTGATTATAGTTTTTACTAATTAAGCCTTCCTTGCCATCATACAACTTTAATTTTTACGCCAAAAACTTTTTTGCACCTAAAATATTGATTTATTCCATTGAAAACTCCTCACAGTCAGGAACTCTAAGCAGCATCTAATAATGATCTTTTAATCTCATTTCCAACTGTTTGCTTTTCCACATTGCAATTTCAACGTATTTAGCATATTGAACCACAAATAAACAGCCATCTGCTGCGAACATGATGGGCAAAGAATATTAAATGAAATTTTTGTTTATTCGCAAGTCAAAGGAAGAAGTGTGGTGACCTATGCAGACTTCATTAAAATGTGAGTCACTTATTAACTACCTTTAATGCCGTTTTATCAGCACTCCCTCGCTGTTTTGATGACGCTTTAGATGATTCTGGTCAAAGTCGAAACGACTATCACTCGCCAGCTGAGTCTAATCATAATCTATAGTACTATGGTCTAATGTTTTAAGTTTAATTCTTTATTTCTCTATGTTCATTTGTCTCAGTTTAAGTGCATTGTTTAAGTCGTCTCAAGGTTTATGTCTCAAGTTAAAGAAGAAAGCAACAAATCTTGAAGACTTTGAAGATAACAACAAATCCAACTGTGTCTATTTTTATCGGCTTCCATGTTTAAATCTGATCTAGATTAGATGCATAAAATCGTTTGAGTGTAACATTCCAAGTTCGATTAATACATAATGACATCGAATTTATGATCTGAAAATAAAACTAGCTCGTAAAGAGTAATCTACCACAGTCCCTCGTGAGTTTCTTTAATTGTTTATATGATGCACAATATTTTGCCAGTGCGTATTCTAATTCACGCTGTTTTTACACGATAAACTTTTACGATAGCTATATATTCCTGTCAACCAATTCCCTGAGCTGTGTAGTAGCTGCAGCTATTCGTGCGGCTGTCAGAAATCTCTCTGGATCTGCCCCTGATTTGATGCAAATATGCTCCTTGATATAAGGTGCATGCTAGAATGATTATCGCCATCACACTTTACAGAACGCAGAGTATGATATGCGCAAATCAAGCATGATCGAAGAAGTAGAATCACTTACGATTCACGGATTGCCAAGGATATCATCTTCTAAATCGAAGTTCTTCAAAGCTATGTGGCTTGCCCTTTGCCTGACAGCAGCTGGGTTTCTGATAAACTTTACTGCCCAGTCAATACTGAAACACCTTCGGCATGAAGTGACGGTCAAAGCTGAAAGAAAGCAGTTCAGTGTCTTGTCATTACCAGCCATAACATTTTGCAACACAAATTTTTATACATACTCAACATATCAGGGCACTGCCGCACCAGTCAAACAAGAACTGCCAAAAAATTGCTCAATGGACCACATGAAATTTTTCAAGAATAAAATCAACCAAGAATACTTTAAAATTGGATGCAAAATATTCTTCGGCAGTAAAGCAGTCGTTACTTCGTTAAAAGACGCGGACATCTCATCCATATTCAAGTTCCCGGACAGATTTTCACTTCTGCCGCATTCATATCCTTGTTTTACTTTGAATATGGATTCAGAATTGTTGCAGTTCGTACGAGGAGCAGCAGCAGGCTTTCACCTCCTGCTTGATTATGATGAGCATGAGAGAAAGACATCTTTAAATGAAAAGGAAAACAGCAAGAATCCTTTTGAAGAGAAAAGAAATGGCCTCTACGTCGCCATTCATTCTCCAAATGATTTTCACGGATTTGAGGGCATTCCGCTCTCCCCGGGTTTCGAAACGAGAATATCCTTCACAAAGACGATCATAAAGAGAAAGAAATCTCCATTTCCATCAAAATGCGTCGACGATGATGAACAAGAGTTTACAAACATTTTTCCAGGCAGACCAAATCTAGACAGCTGCTTTTCATCTTGCTTTTATGTGAATTTGTATCGATCCTGCTCATATGTTCCACCGTTCATGAAACCGTTTATGCCGAAAAGCCGCTTCCCTAAGCAAGACCATAACATAACATGCCCTCAAGAGTTATTACATGGGGAAGGCCTCTTATATGACTGCAAGTGCAAGACACCATGTTATGAAGAACGCTATGAAACTAATGTACAACAAAGAGTTTGGCCACAAGAATGGCAAGTTGGCCTATTTGAGGAGCTTTTAAATGAAAGCATTGCAATTAATGAAAACAAAACGTTAACCATAAACGATGTTAGAAAGCGCCTGATTAAAGTGAGCTTGTTTTTCGATGAGTTGGCTGAATATATTTACGAGGAGAGAGAGTTGTATGAATTTATTAGCGTTTTGAGCGATATTGGTGGCCAAATGGGTCTGTTTATTGGCGCCTCTTTGATATCACTGATCGAAGTTGTTTGGCTTTTGCTGATGTTTGTAAAACGCATTTTGAAACCAAAAGAAAAGGTGGACGATTCTATGGCATAGTATAATTTATGGAAATTTTGGACAGTTGTTTGCGATTATATTTTGATTTTTCTGATGTAAATAAATTTAATGAATCTAGCAAGAAAAATAATCGGTAGGCTTTAAAAAAGGTGATGACTGTTTGCAGACAGTTTGAAGTGACCCTTAAAGTGACAGCTGAAGATGTAGTTAGAGTCAGGGCCGCCGAGAGGTTTCCAAGACCCAGGGGCAAAACTGCAAAATGAGGCCCCTTGTGTCTGTAATCGAAGCGAGCAGAGAGGGCAATACGGAGTCTGGGAGAACTGAATCTAGAGGCACTCTTAGGACCTTGTAGGCTGCTCTTATAGGGAATTTCCTTGAATACATGAGACTATAAATTAAATTTTTGATATTGGTTGATGAGGCCCCCTGCACCCTGAGGCCCTGGGGCAATCTGTCCCCTCTGCCCCTCCCTCTCGGCAGCCCTGGATAAAGTTATTGAATCGAACATTATAGTAATAACATCAGTTGTACTAATTTAAATATTACTTTTAATACTTTGTTTATATTGAATTGAAATATGAATATATTGTTGCAATTCATTGCTGCAACATTTCACCTCATGAAAATTGCAAATTGCAGCATTGGATTCTTTAATAAAAGAATTTTATCGTTCTTCAGAAATTTTTCTTACGCTTATGATAGGTGAAACGTCAAAAATAGGAAATAAAAGCCTTTGAAATGCAGTGATATCGGAGTCCTTAGAAAAAGTGTGGATGGACCCTTCTATTAGCAAACGGGAAAGATAAAGGGTTATTCGAAGCAAATGCCCTACTTGTTATAATTGCAAGCAAAGGCTTAAAAAACAAGTGAAGACAAACAGGTGAAAACAATATTTCCTCATTATTCAAATTTCATTGTCACTGTTCGTTTTTGAGTAAACGAAACTGGAGTTATGGTAATGCATAATCTTTTGATAACTGCCAATGGGTGGTGTTTTATAAATCAAATTTGATATTTTATTCATGATGTTTTTGTGGCGCGTGGCAAAATTTCCATTTATTTTGCGCCGCTTTGCAATAAAAGCAAAAAGCGAAGGTGCCATCTCCGTTATGTGATTTGACGGGTAGTGTCAGGCCTATTGCAAACTTATATAATTTGTAAGAAATTTTCACCTTCCCTTGCGCCATTGTACTCCTAAAGCGCCACAATCGTCAGCAAAGCATGGATATTTTGCGGCATCTAGTGAATGTATCTTGCCTGAAGCAAATTTAAGCTTGGTTTTGGCTACAATGTGAGTAATAGTTTTGTTGTGTTGGAATACAAAGCATCGCATTGTTGCAAATGTAACTATAAAACGGCTACAAGCTGCAACACGCAGAGCAATTATCTGGAATAAAATTTGTGCATCTGTGCATGTGATTTAGGCGAGGGAATGCTTCTTTATGTGTTATTTAAAGTTATTTGACAAGTGAAATGTTAATAAACCTACCAGGCAGTAAGAAAATTAAACCCCTGTTTAAACTAATCTTTCGATTTCCCGTTTGCTACATGGCTGAAGATGGGTGCGTTTGTTTAAAACTTTACTGGCACTACATAATGTAATTAATTCAAGTTTTTTCCCTGGTTTGTTTGTCAAAAAATTGATTTTAAAAACAACTTTCTTTGACTTTATTTGCCGCATCGTCTATTTTTCTTGCAGATTGGCGCTCTTGTCTTGATATCAGTCCAAGTACGTCTAACGCTTGCGGTGTTCTACTACCTACTGCCATCACCTGTATGCGGAATTTCTCTTGAACTTTGAAGGCCTTTTCTTATATCTGACGTACATATATTTAAGCCACAAGGTCCCGTGTTCACTTCTAATTGGTCAGCCTCAAACTATGTTTCGTTTTAGCACCTGCCTATTTAAATCAATGTTAAACGAAGCGACGCAGCTGGGTGGTTTGATTCTGAAGGCAGCAAATCTAAATCAGTCATAACAATTTGTTGTCACAAGCATTTAGGGTGAAGAGTTGATTTCAAACATCATCTTTGTAAGTAAATTGTCATATTTTTTATACAGTATCTGTACAGCAAGTTGCAAAGTTATGCAAAATATGAATCTTAATAAGCAAGTAATGCTAGTTGAATTTTAATTCACAGCAAAATCTTGATAAGCTTTACGTCTGAAAGTTTAAAAACGTCCTCATGGTTAGGATCGAACGCTCATAAAATTTGAAATGAACTTCAGAAGTAATTTACCAAACGCTGCATTAGTTTCTACAACCAATGGAAAATTTTGCTAGACAGTAGCAATCTGCATCACCTCTAGCCGCACAAGGTAAAAAGCAAATTTCTTTTATGAATATGTTTCACAAAAGCCTTGAGGCTCTCGAAACTGTTGTGAATTAATCATCAATAGTTGATATTTTTACTTTTCGTTGTGTTTTTTTCGCAAAATGAAGCAAGATTGATTTCTAAGCTATGCGCACTAGATATATTCAAGTACAATGTATATTTTTTATAAAATTCTTCCAGCTCCAAACTGTTGGGAATTAGAATCATTCAGGTATCATGTCAATAGTTTATATTTTTCCTTTTTATTTTTGTTTTTTTTCGCAAATGAAGTAAGTTTAATTGCTAGGCTATGCGTACTAGATTTATTCATAACCTAGATTTTGTAAATTCATTGTACACGGCATGCATAGATACGAGTTAAGCTGAGCATTCGGGAAGATTATTTTAAGAACATTTTTAAACTCATAAATGAAAAATACCACAACGTGTTGATGCTTCGCAAAATATTGAGTATTCACGTAAACTGGAGCGTACAATGTCCCATCACACCCGAAAACCCATAATCAATTTTCATTCAAATATGAAAGCATATAAAATTGCAAGAAATGTATCAAAAATCATATATTTTGAGCAAACAAAGGATAATTTCATCGTATTTAAGAGAGCGGGAGTCTGTTACTTTAAGGTAAATTTCTTGGGACCTATTTTATTGATAAAATCATTGGACATAACGGTAAAAATACTTTGCTAATACTTTTAATACTTTGCATTTAGCACATTAAAACCTATGTTTTATTACTTATTATTCATTAACTCTTTTATTTATTTATCACAAACTCTTTCAGCAAGAACTTCTCAACCTGATATCTTAACCAGACACTTGATCCGAGGTCTAATTTTTTATTTACTGGGGAAATTGTTAGCACTTTCATGGATACTCGAAAACACTACATAGAAGCTATACAACTGGCTGGATCTGAATACATCAAGAAATGAGAAAATACAACCACAAGTGCTAAACAAATATGCTATGCAAATGATAGCTCTTTGCAGCTCAAGTTAAATGCAAAACACTCTCTTTCAACTGTCCTTTTTCTGGTCTTGTATCAATTTTAATGTCACGAGCCTGCATCCTGATTGCTAGGAAAAGCCCTAACGCATAGCAGCCTAAAAAGATTCATTTCGTGTGTGCGGCGTTTAACTCAAGTTTGTAAAACTACAGGCCCATTGCTAGGTCTGAAGATGTTTGCAATGAACGTTTCTGATAAACAAATCTAAGCAAATCCAGAGACAGCAGAATGATAATCAATATAATAAATAATTGTTTTATAAAAATTAATTAAAACAGAGTTATATTTTCCAATGGAAAACGTGGCCTATTCGAAATGAACAAGAGAGAACCTGTAATATGACCATTTTCCTATTGCCGGCTCTTTTTTATTCGATACTGTGCAGCGTTGAAACAGAAACTGCAAGATAAAGTTAATCTTATAAATCACTTTGTTTGACAAATGCGTAGCGCTCGATATGCTTTTTCTATTCATTTCGTTCATATTTTTGTCACTATTTGACGTTGCCAGTCCCAGCATTTGTGTGGTGAGTATGAGACAAAATAATTTCTTGTAGCCTTAGTTTTGTTTTTTGTGCAATTTTAGAAGAAGAAAAATGAAGAAGTTATCAGCGAAAAGTTATAGTTGCTGGCGGTCCAAAGATTTGAAAATCGTGGATAAAACAAATCTTAAAAACACTGCAGGGTGATCCTAGCTTTGCCAAACTTTTCGAGTTCAGGGTTGCAAAATTTCATATTCATGCTAGCCTGTGTCAAATTGAAGAGTTGCAGTAAAAGACTGAAATAGATGACAGTAAAACTAATGTCGCTAGAATGCTCGCAAAACAAAGCGAATGTAGAAAGCTTGATAAACTAAATTTTCGAATTATACCAAATTGAAATAAGTCAATGATATTTGAGCTTGGTGCATCTATTTTCTATCTTATTTCTAATTAAAAATTTATCAATAGAATATCACAGGTTTACCCTTTCTTGTAAATATTTTTATTAAATTACGAGTGAATGATGAGTGAAATATTAAAGGACAAAATTTATGAAACATATGGTAAACTTAATAACAGAACACGACTGTTTAAGCTGTAACTTTAAGTGTCTGAAGATCGCATCAAGCGCGAAACTTTAAGTTACAACTTCAACCGTCGTGTTCTGTTATTAAGTTTAGTATAGCTCTGCTTCTTTGGCATCGAGCACTATTTCTAGCAGACCACTAAACAATGATGTTCATGAAACATATGTTCTAAAGTTTTCCTCCTGGTCATACCAACCAGCTGTTCATTATTTTGACTATGCGATGCTAAGATCCAACAAAATCAAGGAAGGAAATAGGCGGGATACTTTTTAGCAGCTTTGCAAACAATTATGATTGCTTTCTAATGTTCTGTTTAATATCTCTAGGTTTTTTTAATTACATTCGTATATTCTATTATGAATGAGTATTCAATAAATACACAGTTTAAAAATTTTATGAGGGGATAAAAGATAACAATTCTTCATATGTAGGAAAACAAGTTATATTACGAGAAATGATTCACAGCCACCATGAATAGGGACATCTGGTAGTTTTGTTTTAGCTTTCAAAATTCTCTATCTTAATAACAGTGTCTATGCTAATCATTTTCAGCTAATTAAATTATGCATGAATTTTAGTCTGCTGCGGTCGTGTTATAAATACTATTCTAATCTTTTATCAAACTTATTTGTCTCTTATTTCTTGACTGCTTGGCCAAAAACAAGAGGCTGCCTTGATTCGGTAACAAAGATTATTGCCTCCCAGAAGGTTGCTGCAATTCTGATTGTAAGTTGGTAAACAGATGTTTAGCTATTTAAAGACAGACTGATTTTGTAAAAAAGGTCATTCACTTTCTCGTCGCATTCAGACGAACCTTCCCAAGTTTATTTGCTTATCAGGTTCAGAGCATGCATGCTAAGACGATGGAAGCTAAAATAGATGGAGGAAGTTGGCAAAACAACAAAAGCGAGAGAAAACAACAAACAAAGTAAATCAACAAAGCTCCTGTTTCGTTTCAGAATACGTGGAGGAACAATCTTAAATGCTAGAAGTCTTTCAGTTCTTTAAACTTTTCAATCTAATGATTTTTATATTGCCATCTTTTTAGCAGCTTCAAAACCCGCAATCAATGATTTTAATTTTAGGCTAGCCTGTTTGTTGGTAGATTTAACATATTTTACCTTAGTTGTACAGTAACCTTAAAATCTATCTTTGCTAGCTGACAAATGATATCTTTCAAAATTTGCTGAATTTTCAAGCATAGGAAAAAGATCCGTTTCTAGACAGACATCGAGATGGTAAGAGAATCATTGTTAGTTTTATACAAAGCTTTTTATTTGTTGTCTTCGTTAAAATTGTATATACAGGTCGTTGATGGTTGAGTTCTAGTTTAAGGTGATGGAGATAAGGAAAAACGCATAGTGGTTACAATAACAAGGGAATATGACGAGATAAAAATAACATATCTACATTTAACTGTGTTCATATTTTGCCACAGCATTCAGGTTTTCTTAAGAGCATTGTATAAAAAACTTTATCTAAAACTCTACTTATTTACAGTATAGTTGAAAATGCTCTTTCATTGTCATTCAATGCTATTCAATTGAGACTTTTATATTAATCAATACAACCTGTTTCTTTTCACAGATTAAAATTGCAGCTTTAGTTCTCATTATATGCCATCTTGGATTTGCCTCTGTACAAGGTATGTTGCCGATGTTCAAACGAGTCTTAATCAAGACTATAAGAGCCCTGTTACCCACGCACGTACTTATAACATTAGTAATTGTTAAATACATTGTTCCCTTTCAGCGCCATATCCATACATCTATATAAAGGAACAGAAAGGTATGCTATGCTTCGACCCAGATCAGTCGGTAATGAAGACCACTGCCACGGGATGTTGCCATTCCATGCAAAGACTATTTCAAAATAGCAAGATTTACATAGGCAACACCAAATGTTATGGAAGTGACAAACTGCTTGAACTGAAAGATGGAGACAGTATAGATGTCGTTGAAAGAGGTAATCTTGTTACTGCTAGAAGACAAGGAGTGTTCGGAGAAAGAGAGCATGCCTCTTACTTGATGAATTATTAAGGAATGATTGAAATTTTGACAAAGATCGATTTATGTAAATGAGTAAATTGTTCAAAACTTTATTGATAACAAGGTCAGAATTTAGTATTTTGTATTTCATTATGCAATACGAGGTTTCCACGACATTCACGTGATCAATAGTCGTTACACTCACGTCAAAATAATCTAGTTTGTATTACATGGCCACTTAATCACGTGTGTAACACATGACCATATAACTTGGTCATTTTTCAGAGTTGGGCAAATCCCCTGGGAGTCACACCCATACCCTAGGAGAATAGATCGGAAGAATTTTGGCAAAGGAGTTTTTTTGGCGAGGGAATTTTTCAACATTGACGATCGATATTTTTGCAGGCGTTGCTGATACACACTGTGCAAATTTCAACGTTACTTCAAATGGAGTTCTCAAATTGAATCTCATTGTTGGCAGTTTGGTGGGATCTGGAAACTCTTTATGCGTCATGGAAGTCACAAATACACCTAAATTGAGACTTTGTCCCCCAAGCGCAGCAGATTATGCATTCTTTAACAATGGTAAGACCTCATTGAATCGCCATTGCTTCAAATTTTATCCCCAACGCCGAAGCAGGGGAGTGCGTACTCAAACTGATTATCTTTTCCCTTTGCAAGTGGGGTCAAACGGGGCGAAATTTGTCTTTGGTTGCTCAGCAATGACTTGGCCATCAATTCCTTAATTTTGTTTGAGTTTCTTTATAAATGCTATGGAGTGGATCTAACTTTAAATAATGGCTGATAATTTCCTGGTCACTTTTGTCCCACAAGCGCACTAGATTAGACATTCTTTAACAATGGTATGACTTGTTTTCAATTGTATGAATTTTAGCCTGTAGGCGGGGGCAGCGGGATCACTTGCCCCTCTTGCCCTCAGAGAATATCCTAATTCTTTCAGTTTTTTAGTGCTAGTGTTTGTTCAACTTTTAATTTTCTTGCCCCGTGCTCTTGGGTCATATTATCCCAAGTTTTTGTGATTCCCTGCATGCTATCAGAATTTCTTGTGCAGGAGAAGAAAGAATGCATTTATAAGGCAGTCTAATCATACTTATTTTGTTATTTTTGTATTTGTCCTGATCTTCAAGTTAGCTGCGAAATCATATGTATTAATTTACAATCAAAAGATATTCTATAAAACTGTGAAATTGTTCCGATTTCTTACTTACAATCGAAAAATGCAATCCTTACTTTATGTCTTTTTTAGGAACGTGTCCTACGAATAAGTCAAGCTCTACACGTAAGTAAGATGTTACCATCTTCTTCTTTCTGGGGGAGACCGGAGAAGGGTGAGATGGGGTCATTCGATTCTACTTCCTTCCAGAAAAAAACAAATGTTGTAGTAAGTCCAAACCCTGAAGCAAGATAAAAATTTTTTTTGGGGGGGGGCTTAACTTCAAGATTACACTAATTGTGCTATTTATTCAATTGTTTCCCCTTTTTTTATCATTCTGTTTGAGGGCTAAGCCCCCTAGCCCCCTTCTGGCTACGGGCCTGTTAAGTCCTTTGTTTGTTTCAAGAACCCTTTCAGCAAACTTTCTGTAGCACTTGCATCTCTTAGTTTCAATAATCATGATATATATCATATATCACATAAATCATAAAAATCTATTAATCATGACTAGAATCCCTTAATTGTTAATTTTAAAAAGCATTGCTACACCTATTTTAGTTACAAAAGTGGTCACAAAAATAGAGGTAAATGGAAATTACTTTCTGACTGACGATGGAAGTAAACTGATATTAAAAAAACTTGACGATACTTCAAGGTTGCCTACGAAACTGGAAGTATACTCAAACAAGCAAATTTGGGCTGTTTCTGGGTCTGACACACATAGCTGCTTGTACGTGGATGACAAAGAGCATTTAAATCACCTAGATGGGCTAGACGTGAAACTTGCAGCAGATGAATCAGGTATGACATGTTTCGAATAAGGGGTGGCTCCAGAGGGAGGTAGAGGGGGCTGTAGTCCCCGTTGGGAAGTGTCAGATTCCCCTTCCTTTTCGAGGAAAACTTTTTTAGCTATCAGAGAATTTTCAACAACAATTGTGCTCTTATGTCAGGAAACCTAGCCCCCCTGTCGTGGAATATAGCCCCCCCCCCCCGTCGCGGGACTTAGCCCCCCCCCATCAGGCCACCTCTGTTTCTAATACCATATATAAACTTATGTGCATGACCATGTGCCATTCTAGACCCCTCCCTTTCCTTTAGCAGTCACGAGAGCGAGAAAATTTGCTGAAAATGAAAGGAAGGGAGGGGAATAACACAAGCGACAGAAGAACACAGCAAATATAACCAGATACTACTTCACATATACTCTGAAGAAGCTTTATGTACCGGAAATATAAGCTGTAGAATATATGAATATATAATAATTTTCATCTGGTCTTATTAGGGGCGTGCTTCTGCCGCTTTTCGTCCTTCCTGATGTGTTCTTCGAGAATCCACTAGACAGATTGCTATTTTATTTGCCTCTTTACTTGGCACAAAAATCTATGAAAGGACTTAGGTAAACGAATGCATAACATTTTAGAGAGGACATGGAAATATATTACAATGATTGAAAGATATTACAGGTATGTTCGCGATGACTGCGCTTAAAGCATTGGCCTATTTTGTATTTTGTTTATTGCCAATGCATCGTTAACAGTTTGCAAAGGACACAGATTCATCTACAGAAACGACAAGATGACATATGAATTCTATCGCACCGGTTATTGCTGGAATGGTGAAAGTTCAAACTTGAAACTACGAAGGTGCTCGAACGTTGCAGATGGACAATTTCGTGAAGGTATGAAGAAGTCTTAGTTGCATTTGTGGATAAATAATTGACGTAGTTGATCACTTGAGAGAATAACTGTAACATAGAGGGGGTTTCCTAGTTTCCAGAACCCCCCCCCCTCCCCCGCTATGCCATTTTATTATTATTTTGGATAGTATTTTAGACTCAGAGAAACAAATTGTTGTATCTCTTTAGTTTTAATGCAATACGGAAAGAAAATTTATACAATCCTTTCAGGCACCGGAAAATGTGAAATCTCTTAAGCGCTGCCCCCTGGACCTCCAACAGGACCCCCACCAACAGGACCCAGCCTTGGGCCTAAGTGTGCCCTTAGACCCCCCAGTCCAAAATCTACGGTCTTTCCCCAAACACCACACCACACTATTGAAGAATGTCTAAATCTGGAAACCCTCCCTCTAAATTTCTAGATCCGCCACTGAAACTCCAATAAAAGTTGGTGATTCCTTGCAGGTAAAAATGCATGGTATATCTGCACGGACATACATTCAAGGCTTCTTTGCTCCAATATCATTAGAGTTAGCACCCCCGTGACGACTGACAAAGGGTATTAGTTGGTACTGTGTAGTTGGATTAAGACCGGGGGTCAAAGGGCTAATGTTTCAGCTGTTAAGCTCTTAGAACCAACACGTGGTAAATTCACTCTGCAATTTTCAGTCGTAGAAACGATCACAAGCAGTTTCACACAAAAAATTGAACCAACGTCACTCATCCCCAGCGCAACAGACAACAAAGGAAGTCTGGAATCCTCTTCTGTGCAACAAAATCAGTTTACATCCAAATTCTCCGTCTCGTTTTTGAATGAGGTCAGTGCAACGCCTTCAAGCTCGATGCCATCAAGTGCAATGCCATCCAATGCAACGCCTTCGAGTGTAATGCCATCAAGTGTAATGCCATCCAGTGCAACACCATCAAGTGCAATGCCATCAAGTGCAATGCCATCCAGTGCAACACCATCAAGTGCAATGCCATCCAGTGCAACACCATCAAGTGCAATGCCATACAATACAACGCCTTCGAGTGCAATGCCTCTAAGTGCGACACCTTCGAGTGTAATGCCATCCAGTGCAACACCATCAAGTGCAATGCCATCCAATGCAACAGCTACCAGTGCAATACCATCCAATGCAACAGCTACCAGTGCAATGCCTCTTAGTGCAACATCTTCGAGTGTAATGCCATCCAATGCAACACCTTCAAGTTCGATGCCATCTAGCACAATGCCATCCAATGCAACATCCTTCAGTGCAATGCCTCTAAGTGCAACACCTTCGAGTGCAGCACCTTCGAGCGGAATGCGTTCAATTGTGATGCCATCAATTGTTACATCATATGACACTTCTATACATTCAATAGATGTAACAATTCAGATTTCAACTCTACAAATTAAAGAGTATATGTCTAGCTCTGTGGTCTATGATACTGCACACATCTCTAGCTCATCTGGACGCTCAACATCTTCAAGCATCTACGAAGCGTCTTCTCATTTTCCTAAAATGTCTGTTTCAGAGTTCTTCATCAGCGCATCAGGGATTTCAAATAGTGTAGAACATGCAATATATTCAACGGCAACTTCATTACAAACCGCAAAATCAATTGTAGCATCGCAGCTTTTTGATGCCGATAAAGTCTCAAGAGATTCAAATCCTACCTCCATCCCTATACTTGCTGTAAGCACAAACCCTATCCAGATGATAGCAACGATGCTGCCCAGTGTAATGCAGTTGAAAACATCACACGTAGCCATCACTCTCACCAAATCGTCAAATGCACCACAGACATCTTCAATTGAACGTAAGTTGAATATCCTCAGCACTCGCTTCAATTAGAGATGAAGAAAGGCACCAATTTGCGAGAAGCCACAAATCATAAAAGATCTTATGTTTCTCAATTTTTTTAAATACATAACTCATCTTGCTTAATTGCTAACTTTTGCTTGTTTTTTAAAAGGAAGCTGCAACTATCAGAATTTTCTAAGACTTCCAAGAAATATATGTTTGACTCTTATCACATTCTTATCCTCTTACTTGTAAATTTCAACTATTTCCTTTCTATTCTACATTTATTTTACTTCGGTTATCACTTATTGTCAATAGACAGGAATACAGGTCCCTCAAAATGACAAAAACTTTTGAAATATTAGTTACAAGTGTAACCATTTTTAAAATTCGATAATGACTGGAATTTTTTTTGCAGCTTCAAATAAAAAGGAAAGAATTGACCATGGTATGTTTCTTGCTCAACCAGGCCAGCAATGTGAAGATTTTTGTCGCTCAAAAGGTAAGTAATTGGTTAAGCAATAGCTTTTTTCTAGTGGTACGCTAGCGCGGGCCCGCCGCCCGAGACGAAATGGTTAACTAGCTTCTGAAAAAGAAGAAAATTGATTACACCAAATCCTAGGTGGCCAATAGACCGGGTTATTGATGGAAAAATTGCTGCAAAGGATCGAGGGTAGGTGGCGTCATAGACCACTGCGAAGAAGCACGTGACCTTCGGTCATGCTTCAGCCAAAGCGAATAGATAATTTGTCTATGAAATTGGCAGAAAATTTTGCGAAAAAATGCTAATAAACCTGCGCTAGAATGCGGGATTCAAAAAAGAGGGGCTATAAAGGAATTTCCGCATTCTAACGCAGGTTTACATAATCACCATTAAACATCACAGGACAAAAACATCAAGGTTGACATCAAGGTTACGTTGCGATAGAAACTATGACAATTATGACACGTGACTGAATTATACTTCGGCCTAAAATAGACCACGCCGTTCAGCTTTAACCGTTTATAATGATAGTTAATTCATGTTTTTAAAATGATTAGATGTCCATCGATAGAAGCCGGCCCAATGATGCTGTATATCACTCTTAATCTTTCAATTTAATGTTAAATATTTATCTTTTTTAAATGTTTGATAATTTTTCAGGCTCACAATTCATCTATATGTTTAATGAATGTTTAATTTCAATTTAAGTAAGTAATGACTGCTTAGGCTCAAAATTCATCTGTATATTTAATGAATGTTCAATTTTAATTTAAATAATTAATGACTGTTTAGGCTCACAATTATTTTCCATTTTTCTCTTTTTTTAGGTTTGTATTGCTCGGATCGCATCGATTCGGGAAACACAAACTTGGCTTTTAGAGATAACAATGTTGTTTGCAAAACAGACCATTCAAGACCCATTTGGAAGGAAGCATTTGACCCATCCTACAACATGAAAACAAAGACATGTGGTGGTTATATATCCATTAATGAAACAGTGGCATGCAAAGTTAGCTCATTCAATGACCAAAACATTAGAAGATTATGCAGGTGCATGAAGACAGGTATAGAAATCACTCGACCCTTAAAGTCGTCTGTATTTAGTCTGGCAACTATCTTATCATTAAGGGTCGTTGGTGCTCTTTGAAAGTCACTAAGGGGCATTGAACGAAAGTTTTCAAATTGTCTTTGGGGATTTTTGAGGCTCATTGTGGAGCGAGTGATTTGCTTTGGGCAGTAAGGGGTCTCTTCGAATTGTTATATTGCATCCATTTACCCTTTTCGATTTTTTAAAGTATTTTACAATTCTCTAGTTCGCCAGTTGTTAATTCTGATACTAAATCGTCAACCAAATAGGCAAACAAAACTCTGCATTGCGTTGGGTTCTAAAACACTCTACAATTTCACGAACCAGGGAGGGAGGTGGCTTTTAAATTTGTTTTAAAGAAACAGGCACTTCGACTGAAAAGTTAGAAGCATTATCACAAAAGGAGAAGTACTAGATGTTTATGCATAATCATATTTGTTTTACATAGCTGAAGATGATTCATTTACACCTTGGATGCCATGGTCTGGTTGCACCAAATCATGCAACAACGGAACAAAAACACGAAAACGTTTTTGCCTCAAAGATTCTTGTGATGGTCAAAATGTGGAGACAACATTCTGCAACACCAATCCTTGCCCAGGTGAGTTCTTAATTAAATTGAGAAAATGATTAAGTTCCCATGTTAAAATGCCTAATCCAAAGCCCTATTCAGCTTCTTTTTTCTAACATATTCATCATTGTTTTGAAGTTGATGGTGGATTTGCACATTGGTCAACTTGGTCTAACTGTACTGCTCCATGCGGAGGTGGGGTGATGATGCGGTGGCGCAATTGCAGCTACCCTCCTCCGCAGCACGGTGGCTTCGACTGCTACGGTGAACGAAGAATGACACGTGTTTGCAATGTTCAATATTGCCCAAGTAAGTAGATATCATGCAAGTTAGTTACATTATCCAAAAGTTTCATTTATGATATATTATCCATCAACGTCTTATATTGCTCTGAATTAAACTATATTCTTGAATTTATGCCAATATCATCCTTTATATTTCTTATTCATACCATTCTATATCTTCACACATTTTATTTTCAGTTAACGGACAATGGAGTGCATGGACACAGTGGTCAGCATGCGACAAACCTTGTAACATAGGAAACTACAGACGATGGAGATACTGCACTAACCCAGTCCCGTTATATGGTGGTAACAACTGCTTGGGGAAGTCACATGAAAATCAAACATGCAATTTGCATCCATGCCCACGTAAGATTTGTTGCTATCTTGTTATTCCGTTACGTTTGCTGCCATAAAAGTCACGAATGTGTAGAGAAGCTCTGAAAAAGCCCCAAAGAAGCCCTATTTCCACATTTAAACGCTTGATAAATATAATATATGTACCTCTTTATTCTCTGCTAGTTAGAATGCACCACCAGGTGCCATCTGATTACTCTGCAAATCCAATCCATAGGCGGCTTGTTAATGGCCTATGAAATTAATCAGATATTTCTCAATTAAAAAAGAAATGTAAAAAAGTAGCAGAGACATGCATTATTAATTTCTTTTTTTGGTGTTACTTTCTCACTAGTATTATCATCTAAATATTATCATCTTCATAATTTGTGCAGTTATTGGTGAAATTTTCTTTATCGTTTTCATTAATTTTCTTACGAAATTAGCTAATATTGATAAACTGATCAACCTTTTTGTTTTCTGAAAACAGCTGAGAATGTAACTGCTATTGGCTTTCGCTTCAACTTAAAATGGGATGCAGAAATGTCCATCGTTGGATCGAGAGCATTTCAGAAATTGAGCAACCTGCTTCAAACAAACGTAAGAAATTTTGGCATTTTTATGAAAGTTTGCAGAAAACAAGAAATTTAATATTGAAAATAATTGTCCTCTATATAATGCTAAAGTGTTATGGAATGATACAAAAAATATAGATTCTAGAATTTTTAATAGCCTTCCACTAAACAAAAATGGCCTATTGGTGAATCTTGCTATGAATAAAGACCCTACTTTTCTTACATTCATCATCGTCATCATTCTTATTATCTACACGAACACCTCTTCAGCTAAAAATCCAATATAATGTTATCATACTTAATTAAACACGAGTAATACGTATACCTACAATAAATAGTTATACAATAAATGATTGAAATTGGTTGTCTTTCTAAAGAGTCGTTCTTCAAATTGTAGATGTTCTTAGCCTTCACAGCTCGCCAGGTGCACCTTCAGTTCGTTTTAAAGTGTTTTACCATTTGTAATTCTAGCTTAACCAGTTATTCAATGATGGAATGCAGAATGCATCGCAGGTCAAATGCTTCATCGATAACCTGAGGTAGGTAACTTAAGCATTGAGTGCCTTATTGAATTTTTTGTATATCAGGGGTAAGTATGAAGCTCTGCAGGGGTTGTTGTCTGACATCAGCTGTGAGACAGACAATAAAATTGTTTTTCTTCAAAAAAATGTAAACTTTGAATTGTGAGTGTCTGTCATGATGGGAACTCCGATGACCCAGTGTCTAGTCCCGCCATGACAGACACAGTAGCTGTAAATTTTTGTGTTTTTTTTTAATGGATGATATATAAAAAAAAAGGTATGAAGCCATCAATTGACAGTCCTGTCTTAGTATAAATTAGCCACAAATAGAAAAGATATCATGTATCTAGCTTGCATCACTGAGCTTAAAATATTAGAAAAACGTTCATTGCTATAGAGTTTGTTGTTTTGAGGAATCAGCCATTGCCAGAATCGTGCACATAAGCACATAAATTAGCACCAAAGACAGTAAAATATCACGCCCTTAGATGCAAAGATAAAGAATACAACAAAATTATTCTCGATATATTCTCCTATTATCATATAACATAATATCTTATTTTTCCATAGAGAGGGAAGTGTTATTGCAACATTTACACTTGCCTTCGTTGGTATTGATTCTTTTCAATTACTGCTGATACAGGAAGCAATTTATGATAACAAGTACATCGGCAAGTTAGAAGTCATTTCTTCAAACAACACATTCACAACAAAAATAGGTACACCTTCCGATAGTTCTCTTATAACTGCTAAAATAGACAGCCATTTAATACAGGGCGAAGTGGTGAACTTGCAAAGTAGAGCTTGATGGCAGTTCAAAGGGACATCATTTCTAAACTAGGCTTTATTCCATGCCATCTCAACGTTACATTCAAAATACATCGGCAAGTTAGAAGTCATTTCTTCAAACAACACATTCACTACACAAAAAAATAGGTACAGTTTCTGATCGATATTTAACCATTTAATAGAGGGCGAAGTGGTGAACTTGCAAAGTAGAGCTTGATGGCAGTTCAAAGGGGCATCATTTCCAAACAAGGCATTTTTTTGATTCTCATGAAAATTTACATTGACAAACAATTACAATACAAAAGCAAAGGGAGCATGGAAATACATGACAACCCTCAGACTTACACTTAACATAAAACAAATAATACAATACTGAGCTAAAAACAAAACTTCAGAGACTTGTGCCATGCCACCTCAACGTCACATTAAAAATACCTCCATACACGTGGGAGTCATAGATTGACAGAGGGGCAACTGGGGGAAAGGGGGACATCCATTCCATCATTGTAAACCGAGAATTAACTCTAAATTGATATCAATTTAGGAATCTTTTCTGTTTCCAGTCCCTTCTGCAGCTCCAGGAAATTTTACGGTGACAGCATTATCACCAACGTCAATTAAAGCAGAATGGAGCGAGGTGCAGCCTAGCAACACGACCAGCAATATCAGTGGATACATACTGTTTTACAGAGAAAAGCTCTTGCGCTCGGAACCCTTCAAAAGCATTGCAACACAAAATCTGAGTGTCATTTTAAGAGGATTGGAAGCGTACACTGAATACGTGTTAAGAATTCTGGCCTACAACCATAACGGAAATGGCTTAGCCAGCAGATCCGCATTTGTTTACACCAAAGAATCAGGTAAATCTTACGCTCTTTTAACAGGAAGGGGGATTGGAACCTAGTGTGACGTCATTATTCACCGTAAGCCCTTTCAACGCAGAACTCCTCTTGTGAAATGGAAGCTTTCAGGTTTAATGCAACATCAACAACAATCAACATCAACAAGATTCAGCCTCATACTCATATTTCAATTTACAAGGAAACATCCTCATCAACTATCACGTGAAACTGACGTCATAATATTTCAAATGCTAACCAAATAAAATCTAGTACCTTTTCATGGCAAATTTGGCTTTAAGTGAGAACCCTTCCTTCTGATGCCCAGAAATGTTTCATAAATCAAAATTTTAGTTACTGACCTTAACTTAAGTTGATCATAGAATGCATAACCTGAAAATGATTCACTTTCATTGGCAGTCCCATCGGCAGCACCAAATGCAATAACCGCAATATCAAACTCTGCTTTCTCTATCATCGTCACATGGGCAAATTTATTGCAACAGCAATGGAATGGCAAACCGGTTGGCTATGTTGTTGCATACAATGATTTGAATGGCCACGAAGCGAATCACACGACTAATTTTCCAGAAAATTCCTTCACAATTTCGAGCCTGGCTCCATTGACGACTTACACTATTGATGTTTGTGCTGCGACAAGTGAAGGGATTGGCCCTTGTCAAAAGGTCGATGCAACAACATTACCAAGCGGTAAGTGTGTAGCAATCAATCAATCAATCAATCAATCAATCAATCAATCAATCAATCAATCAATCAATCAATCAATCAATCAATCAATCAATAAAACAATCGCTCGATCGATCGACCGATCAATCAATCAATCAATTAATCAATCAATCAATCAATCAATAAAACAATCGCTCGATCGATCGACCGATCAATCAATCAATCAATCAATCAAATTAATCAATCAAGCATTCAATCACTCAATCTATCAACTAATCAATCGATCAATCAATCAATCAATCATCCAGTCAGTCAATCAATCAATCCATCAATCAATCAATCAGTTAGTCAATCAACCAATCAAACAATCAGACAACCAACAATCAGTTTATCAAACAACTAATCTGTCAATACGCTACAGGAATAAACATTCCAATGAATGTTACTTAAATCACTTTCAGCGCCATCCCAGCCACCAACCAATGTCACCATTCACAGCCTATTAGCACACAATTCGCTGAATGTGTCTTGGCAGTCAATTGCTCCAGCTCATATCCATGGAGAGCTTAGAGGCCATAAGGTGATATATCGCTTAACAAAAATCAATGGAAAACCAGTGGTTGGTGCAGAAAACAAAACGCTACAAATTCATCCTTCGTTGAATGCAGCAAAATTAACTTCCCTCCAACCAAACTCACAGTATGTCATCTATGTCAAGGCTGTTAATGAAATTGGAGATGGTGTAGCATCTAAAGGCGATTTTGGAGGTAAGAGAGGCCAATCTGACTTATAACTGATTGAACTGTTGTTGTAATAATCAGCAGCTAGTTAGACAGCATTAAGCATCAATAAGCAAAAGGGAGGCTTAATGCATCAGCTATTCATACGTTTTATTAGGAGACTGATCGATAAGCAATTAAATTAAGCAACTAGCATTTAGCATAGCATAAATCAATAAGATAGATGGTTATTAAGCACCTAGGGCTGGTGTGAATGAAAATTCAGCATCTTAAGGGTTCGATGAAGCAGCTACAAGACAGTAGGAAACAGCTGATTAAGAGGTAATGAAGACTGAAGGATATTTAATCATTAAGCAACTTTAGTGCTCAATATGGCAACTATAAGACACGAATGAGCAACCAGAGAGTTGCTTAAACAACAGTGGTTGTACCTATAGTATGTCATTGATAATAGTTTGCATTTTATTCTAATGAAGGCGATAACTTTTGCAGATACTTGTGCGTGTCCAGAAATCATTTACACGAATTTCGCTGCCAGCGCACCTTACATGTACAGAGATCAAAATGGCAACATGAACGGACTTATCATTGACGTTCTTCAAAACATGACTTCATATGCGTGCGGAAATTGCAAGCGGGCTGAAGGGACACGTTTAAGTGTATTAAGCAATGGAAAGAACCAATGGGCAGAAAAGAGGTCTTTGAACGAGATGAAGAAAGACATTGATGATAATGTTCATACAAGCTTTCCAATATTCGGTAGCAGCGAACGGGTTTCTTATAACGGTTATGCATTTGTTCCACTGTTTAGCCATCCTGGTGTAATTTTCTATATTATCAAAGATCCACTTCGAACTCAAGTAATCGGAATGATTAAGAATGTCTTCAACACGTGGCCAATAATTCTGATCAACATTCTGATGATTGTTATTTCTGGTTTCATAATTTGGGCTTTGGTAAGTTACACATTGAAATTATTTTATCACTCATTTAGAGACATAAACAGCAGAAGGTAGCGGAAGCACTCGCTCCTTACACCCTCAGAAAATAGGCCTAAATCTTTAGCTATTGATTGCCCTTATTTTTTACTACCTCACCCCCTTCCCATGAAGTTCACCACGTCTTTAGATTTATTCAAAAATGCATTACACCCAACCTAAATCACGCTGTCCTAATAAGCATTCCCTTGCCCACTTAATTTACAGATAGTAAAAAACTGAGCGTGCTTTTGCATTTTGAAGAGCCGACCAAGTTCCCCTTTAATTTTGGATTCAGTTGAAAATGTGATCAATTTTCTCTTTTCCAGGAGTCCAAAACTAACAAAGATTTCCCCAAACCATTCCTCAAAGGTGTTGGAAATGGAATGTATTGGGCCTACATTACAATGGGGACACATGGGTACAAAAATTTCTAATTGATCTAAATTCCAATTTTGTTGATTTATATTTGAAAGTGATGTTTTCTAAAATGGACTTCATCGACGTCTTCATCAAATTCATTGATGTCTTTATAAACAGCAGGACCACTATTCTAGAAATCGCAAATTTTAAGGAGAAATTTGTCCTGTGGACTACGCTTTCATAGTTTGTTGAGTCAGTTACCCCCCTCCTAATTCCTCCTCTTTGTAGAACCCCTGGCTATGCTATATTAAGTTAATAGACTGGTTATTTTTTAGAAGGGGGGGATGATGCTGTAAATAGCTTGAGTCATCTGTGGTTCAACATTTGTAAGGCCTCTTTGCTACCGCATCATCAATTACAGCCCCCCCTGTAATCTGCCCAAAGGCACCAGTCGCTACTATACAGCCGAATTATTACCGGGGGTAAAAATCTTATAATACTGTATAATACAAACTTGTTTTTTGCCTGCAGATATGGAGATTTAACGCCCAAGGGAATAGCAGCACGAATTCATGCAGTCATTTGGATTCTCATCGGAATTGTCAATTTTAGCATACTCACTGCAGCATTAACCACCGCTTTGACAACTGCTACAGTCTATGATAATACAATTCTCTATGGTGTTGAGGTTCGCAATGCTTTTTCATGGATTTATATTTTACCAGCCTATTACAATTTTCACTGAAAGAAATTCACGCTATAATCTTAGAAACAAAAAACGATTTTTGCTATCAAAACCAAATAAAAAATTCTTATGGTATAGAAAATGCAACCTGCATGGGATCAAAACTCTGGCAAGAGCTTACAAATGACATTTAAACATCCACTAGGCTCCCGATATTTAAGAAAAAGATTAAAATTTGGAAAGATACCAAATACTACTGTAGATTATGCAAACCCTTTGTTGCGCAGATTGGATTCTTGAAATACTTCCTATCTTCTGTGTTATCCTTTTAGTTTTAGTTTTTATACTTTAAGCTATTTATTGTAATTAATCTTAGTATCTTATCCTATTCATTGTAATTTTTTTGTAAATTTATCTTTCATTTCATTTGGCCCTAGGTAGCAGCAGTCCACAATTCAGAAGCCCACAGAATTGGCATTTACAGAAACGCAAAAATCAACACGAGTAAGGAAGTATTTTATTGCTAGGGGCAATCGGAGGGCTCTCCAGGGGATCGTTTTAATGTTTAAGAAGAGTTGGGGAGAGCCACCTGCTAGATATCAACCATGTAAACATCCCATACTTTAGATTCCATCAAGTCGCAATTTTGCTTACAAATTAGCATCTTCATAGCTGAATCCGAAATGTCTCTCCAGAGGGGAAGGGGAGTTGTCAAGCCTCCTTTGCTTCGGGCTTTGTTATTCCCCTCACAAGTCATGCTGCATGTGCAGAATTCTTGAAACTTTCTAAGATGTACTTACATGCATTGCCTCTTTACCCTCAACAGAAGAAGAGTACAAGACGGTTGAAGACGTCGCAAGAGCACTTCGAAGCCGGCAAGTTCGCGGAGCTTTAGTTGATGTATACACAGCTGCATCGCGGGGTGACCTCTTCAAGCACCCAGATATAGTCGCTAAAAACAACATCAAATATTCAAATTATTATGGCCTTGTGCTCTCTGGAGATATGAAAAATGCCGCCCCAACATTTAGAAATTACATGAAAGAAAATAGTGAAGAATTTCTCGGGGAAATCAAAAACAAAACTTCAAAACTGGAGGTAAGTATTCCCGCTGGAGTTAACTTGTTTTTCAAATGTAGATATAAAAATTTTGGAGGATTCCCACTGGATTTAACTTAGCTTTTCAAATGAAAAGGTATAAAATTTGGAGGTTAAAATGAAAATCAACAGGAGAATTGTGTTGCATTGCAATGTATGGCATCGAATTTTATTCGATTGTATTGAATTGTAACACACTGCCTTCTTGTATTCCATTGTGTTGTATCGTATAACATTGTGTTGCATCGTATTGCATATTGCATTGTGTCGAATGACATCGCACTTTGTTGCATCGTATTGCATTGTGTTGCATTGTATTGCATCATACTGCACTGTGTTGCATCGTATTGCATTGTATTGCATCATACTGCATTGTGTTGCATTGTATTGCACTGTGTTGCATTGTATTGCATCATACTGCATTGTGTTGCATCGTATTGCATCATACTGCATTGTGTTGCATTGTATTGCACTGTGTTGCATTGTATTGCATCATACTGGATTGTGTTGCATTGTATTGCACTGTGTTGCATTGTATTGCATCATACTGCATTGTGTTGCATCGTATTGCATCATACTGCATTGTGTTGCATTGTATTGCACTGTGTTGCATTGTATTGCATTTCATTGCATCATACTGCATTGTGTTGCATCGTATTGCACTGTGTTGCATCGTATTGCATTGTATTGCATCATACTGCATTGTGTTTCATCGTATTGCATTGTATTGCATCATACTGCATTGTGTTGCATCGTATTGCATTGTGTTGCATCCTACTGCATTACGTTTTAATGCTATCATTTACATTATAATTTGATAAACATTAACATTCTAGATCGACAAAAATATCGTTAACAAAGTATCGCTTTTGAATCCAAATTCTGAATTTCTAAAGAAAACGTTGGTTTCACTTGCCGTTGTGTTCCTGATTTCAATGTTATTTGGCCTGAGTTTCCATATTTTCAAAATGGCAAGAAGAGCTCCATGCATCGAGCACGGTAAGTATTCAATTTCAAGGCATTGAACCGTGGTGTGTGGAGTGGCGTGGCGCGGGGTGGCGTGGCGTAATGTGGAGGGGCCAAACTTCGATTCAAGGAAATTATCACGTCCCAGCAGGATAAACTACCTTTAACAACTAATGCAAAGGTCTCCACTTCATGAAAATGTTTGCGATTTAAGTCTTACTGACGCAATTGAAACGATTCTTTTAGCATGTTCAAATGATGCTTTCAATTAACTCCAACGTCATGGCTGCCCGCCCGCCCCCCCCCCCCCCCCGGCGTCGTCGGCCATAATGTTTACATGATTTTCACTTCTGATCGATTCGAGTTTTCACAGACTTTGAGGTCAGCCCGATTTAAAAGAAATCGTATTTAGACTGGAGATTGCCGAGGCAATTATTTAACTAATCAAAGCGGTTTTTTCTTGTTTTTCAGAAGCACCGGTTCTTCTCAGGGAGATTGAAGATGCTTGTGAACAGAGTATAGAATTACTCATCAATTCAGTTGAAGAAAACATCGGGTCATTAATTGATAACCATCTGGACAATCGCGTCAAATTAACAAAAAGGCTACGAAAGAATGCAAATGATCGTGGCGGATACATGCTCAGTAGAGCGAATGAGCCGTTTCGTAAAAAAATATCTACTGTGACGACAAATACTGAAATCCACGAATTCAGGTCATTAGCAGACACACAATGCTAAGGTCTCTCTACGGACTCTAGAACGATGATCAAAAATTTCAGTTGTGGTGATCGGTCACACGGGTGTTTTTTAAGCACCCAAATGCATTACTTATATAAACTTTGTAGTTTTTAACAAGAGATGCTCTTTAACGCGAGGGTTGAAATGCTTTCATCATCATCATCAGGGCATTTTTGCCTCACCCCCTCCCCCGCTCCCCGCATCACCTCTGCCCTCCACACTACAGTCAGTTCACCCAACGAAAAGATTACATTCTCATAATGAGCGATTGCAAAAAATAATATCCATGAAAACTTAGAGTGAGCCCCCGAATCGATCCCTCTAGCTTACAGTATTCACCCCCCCCCTATTCAAATGAACTTCTCTCATTAAAAAAGAATAGAAAAGAAGACACACAGATATCCTCTATAAAAACGCATCCTAACACTATCTAACACCTGCAAAGAACTCAATAAACTATGATAATGTCATCAGTACTATGTGGACATAAACATGCACAATCTGTGGTCTACATATATATCTACATCATGTTTACAGGAAAGAGCAGAAGGTACGCGGAAAATTTAATTTACCAGCTACATGGCCAGTAGCGACACAAGAGTTACTGAAAGGCCTGGTTGTCGGGGAGACATTTTGGGGGCTTCTGGGGGCTATGGGGTGTTGTATTCCCTAATGACTGGCTGGAAATATCATGGTCATGGGGCGATTTTAATAAGATCAACTCAGGAGGACTTGTATCCACAGGTAGGACCGTCGAGAAGGGGTAGGCGGGGTCGGAGGTCCGGGGCCCGCCAAAGTTTTATTCAATAAAGAAATTGTTTGCTCACTGGGCCCGGTGCAATGAAATACCCCGGGGCCGCACTGGCTCGCGACGGCCCTGTCCACAGGCCATGTAGAAAACCATTGTAGAAAGACCGATACGAAATCTATGCAACACTTAAAATATACATAGGTTCTTTTAGAAGCATCTTGAACACATGTAATTGGAATGAGCCTCAGTCAAGGGCGGCCTGGATCACTTCGGCTGAGGTGCCCAACAGTTCAGCAGGGTTTCTTATATCGCTAACCTTATTTGACAAAATCTAGGATAGCTTTGCTGGAAAGTGCTGAACTTTGCATAACAATCCAAGAACTAAAATCATACTTCACCTCCAGCATGGATCGTATATTCTAATGGCAGAGTGAAATAAATGCTAGTTTCCCAGAAGGAGAAAAACAAACTTTAAATCGTCTGCAACCACCAAAAATATGAAGCACGCCCCCCGAGAGAACTACAAGATACATTTCTCTATCATGAAACATAGTACGGGGCTTCCAAAGGTTGGAGATACTGTCTCTATAATACTGTCCAAACAACTTTGTAAATGTAATGTATAATATTTTCTACGTAGCTACTTCACACACAATATCAAGCCACTCAAGAAGATCTACTATACAACTGCTAGCATATGTCTCGTAGCGTCATCAATAGTCCGACTCGTCTAAATTAAAAGGATTGTCTATGTCAAACAACGCATTTTCCTTTATCCAATTGACGAACTTTGTAACACGTGCGAACACTTCATACTTAGCACCACAATGGTCAGTGCTACCCCAGCTGACAACGCCTCCAAGAATCCAGTTATTAGAGACATCGTTATAGGCCACGAGCGGCCCACCCGAGTCACCCCTGCACGCGTTCTTGCGACTGCCTCTGACGCCCGCGCAAAACATCATCTTTGTTATTTCATATCCGTCCTCCCTGAAAGCAGCTTCACAGTCTGATCTATTAGCCAACGGTATACAGATCTCTCTCAATTTATCTGCCCGAAATGATGATAGAGTTTGCCCCCAGCCTGCGACCATGACAATGCGACCTTGTCGGAACAAACGCCGCTCACTACAAATGAAAAACAAGAAATAAAGCAAAAATTAATAACATATATTGATAACTCTACGCCTCTTTTCAGCATCAGTTCTGTAATACATGATCGCCGGAGCATATTTTAAGATTGGGCGTGGCAATATTTGGGCGTTGTCAGACAACTTCATGTTCATGCTTTCTAGAAGACGTATTACAAAATGATAGATAAGGGGATTGGTGTGCATGGTCTGATGAAAACGGGGGCAAAACGGTTATAAATCCGCATCGTTACCAACAACTATTATCAAAAACAAATTAAGCATCTTTCTCTTCCAACCCCCGTCTTTATCACATCCCCTTCTCTATTACGCCCCTCCAAAAGCACCCTTCAGGAATTTTTAAAATTCTCTAAGCCCCTCAGTGACTAAAATGTTCACTATGGTAATTTATGTTACCGGTTATTCGTGAAATATTAAAATAATATACTGTTCATTAATTTCAACAATCTAATGAATGAAAATTTGTATATATGTTAATAGTGCTTTACTAGCTACATTTTGTATAGGCTGTATGCCTTTCGTTGTGTTTTATCTAGCTTACGATCTACGCGAACTACAACAAACAGTTCACTCGTTTTAACCTATACAAAATAACTTATTGTTTTATGACTGAATATCCCTACTTGCTTACTTTTCTGGTTGAATTTGACAACGAGGTCGATATCAAAACTGAGGCCTAAAGCGCAGTGGCCTACGCAGCCATTAAAGATTCAAATACAAACGTAGATACTTACCGTTTGATTGAAGGGAGGCATATAGGCCTAACGTAGTCGGTCATTTTGGCTCTATTTGCAATGCGAATCAATGCGACATCAGCATTGTATGTTGAGAATTTAAAGTCAGGGTGCTTTATGATCTCTGCAACCTAAATACAAAAATCAATAAATATCAATGCATTGGGTCGTAGGAAATAGGCCTCCTCAGCTAAAAGTCATCGGTCGAAATGACATCGTAATTAACGCTTAAGAATATTGAACTAAACAAATTTATAAAGACATTCTTCGCCACAAACATGACAAATAAAATAGCAGCAACAACAAAGAGTAACTCTGATAAAATATTCAGAGGAAAGTTCAGACGATTGAAGGTCCTAGTTTTGCTAAATTTTAGGCTTTGCCTCCCAAAAGCTGTTCTACGCTTGTCCAAAATCAATCCAGATTTGGTTCTCTATCAAATACATACATCCCACCAGAGAGGGCCTCTGTATACTTGGTAAAATATACTTGGCAAATTCTTCATGAATTGGTTGCTTTGAAGGCTGGTAACTGTACAAGGATACGTGCATAACATCAGCACTTATTTTCTAATGCATTACATTAACCGAAAATAACTTTGTTTATCAACCAAACTACAATACGCAGATAGAATCGGGTCAGTGCTGCAAGCCCAGATAGATTCGGGTCAGTGTACATATAGGTGAGCCAAATAATGAAAATACAGAAAGAGCATTACAGTTATCATTTGAATGTACATTCAAATATGTAACCAAAACCTCAATAAAAGTAAGGGGGGGGGGTGGGTGGAAGGGATTCCATCTTTCATAAAAGTACTTGCTATCAACTTGTGATTCTTCACGCATTGCAGAGAAGGGCTTTTTTATATTGGCTTAATAGGCACGCTTCCGCCAACAGTATTATTGCCTTAACCCTTCCGTACCCGGATTTATTTTCAGTTAAGTGTTAAAACCCATATAATTCTACGCTTTTCAGGGGGTAGCATAGTCAAATAATATTGACGAAAGCGTAAAGTATTATAGAAGACTGCCATCAGAACGTTTACAATATTTTGTACTTAACCCCCAGAAAATCATCTTTTCCGGTGTTTGTCATTGGGCCATATGGCCTTTCCAGGGGTGAAAGGGTTAAGAAACTTAACAATGCCACTCACAAAAGTTTCCTATTGTACTGTTAATAAATTCATGGCATAAAAGGTCACCTGGAAGGATTGGGTATGCGAATCATTTTCTTTCAAATCATGCCAGCCAAGGACAATATCAAACCTTGCTCTGTTGAAAACAACCCCATTGGCCTTTGTAACACAGTGAGCAGCTGCAAAAAAGTAGTGCAGAAATAACTTTCGGAGCGAGTTGGAAGGTAGATAGAAAGGTCTTCGCAAAAATGTTAGCCTTGCACAATAAACTTGACTTTTACATAAAATCTAAACTAGTTCAAGCAAAACACTATGTGCTATTTATGAAGCTAAAATTTAAAACATTACCTGCCCAATCGTACCTCTTGTCATGTAAAGTTATCTCGCGCGACTAATGTCGTATCGTAAAGTCATGTGGGTTGTTTGAACTGCCTGTCTATGCTCAGAGTCTGCCTGTTAGCGCGACTCATGCTGTCGCATGAGACTAAAGTCGTGTCACGGGGTCGAGTTGCTTTAATCAATTGCTGATCCAAAATTATCGTCATGTCGTGCCCATTATAATTGCTGTTCACGCATCTCTTGCTGTCGCACGAAACTTAGCCGTGTCGTGGAGTCGTGTCCCATTGCTTTAATTACTTGCTTATTTACAATTGTCGTCATGTGGTGCCCATTCTAACTGTTGTTCAGTCATATCTTGCTGTCGCGCGCGACAAAAAGTCGTGCCATCTGCTCATATCAATTGGATACTAACCTGTTAATATCCACTCGTCATTGAGTAAAGTCCCTCCGCAAAAGAACGATCCGTCTCGCTTGACTGCAGCAATCCATGGGTGAGATCCTTTTACAGCCTCTCGCCCCCCGACAAGCCTTTCGCGGCACGTCGCCATTCTCAGCGAGGGGAACTTGGTTCGGCCACAGACTAAAAATGAGAATTAAAATATAATAAAGACCAGTTTGAATTCAATTGAAAATTAAATGCATTTTAAAAACCCCTCTTATTTCTATTATTTCTATAGACGATCCATGGGTATAAACAGGGCCTTAGCCGAGGCCTGGGTAGGGGAAAGCGAGAAAGCCAATGAGAATCTATCGAGGAATTTTTCATGTGATCACCATTTGGTCATTATCATATTACATGTGACCACCATGCGTTCAACAGTATTTTTCATGAGATCACCCTGTAGCATTCACCAATTTTCCATGTGACCACCATCTTTCGTGTGATTACCATGTGCTCATTATTATTTTTCATGTGATCACCAAGTGGTCATTATCATTTTTCATGTGATTGCCATGTGACTATCACAATCTTTCATGTGATCATCACTAAGATTCAGCAGTAATTGGGAAATATTCAATACATACTTGGCTTGCATTTTGGCAGCGGCCCACTCCACGTTGCATTGGCGAGGCATTCTGAAGTATTATTACCGACAATGTTGTAAAGAACGTCACATTTGTACTCGACAACACTTCCATACGTGAAACTGTTTCCAACAAATGATCCTCCAACAAGAGCTGGTGGTTGTCCACACGATTTTACTACGGTAGAGAAAAATCGCAACCTTTGAAAACATGTTTACAACATCCACGTGGATCCCACTATTCATAAGGTTACAAAATATTACATGCTGCAGTGAAGGCAGTAAATGAATGTAACGGAACATAAATAAGGGAAGAAAAAGGCTTGGATAAGTACCAACAGTGGGCTCATAGAGACGAAAAGGTTCAAAGGATGAAAAAACAAACGATGAATAGAAAATGAACAAAGATTTGTTGAATTCTTTCTCTACTTCCATGATGACATCATATAAAATGAGTACTCGTTAATTCATAATTTTACAACCGTTCTAAAGACTATTAAAATGTCTGAAAATAAGTGCAAACTGACATTATATGGAATATTATATTTAATTGCATGCCGAAGAGATGCTGAGGAAATTTCTAGGGAGTCTATTAAGCTGTATTTCAATCTTTATGCTTGCCAGCTGTGGAACTGCGATGGCGCTCCGACCTTGCCTAAACCAATGCAATGCTAGAGCAATACTTAGAGTACCTACTTTGACAAATAGGCTCCTTCGCCGTCCATTGACCATCCGATGTGCAACGCAAAACCCGAGCTCCGACAAGACTGTATCCTGGGTCGCATGAAAAGTATATCGTGTCTTTGAATTGGAATGTTTTTGGTCCAATCAGGTGTCCATTCTGCGGTGCTTGCAGGGTTGGGCATTTGACGCCTTAGAAGGAGATAACATGACGGTGACATTGCAAGAAAATATCAAAGGGAATAATGACATGTCTGCCTAGGGGTGGTGCCAGGATTAGCCCGACGGGGGGGTGTAAGGTTCCCCACAGGGGGCTAAATAACAAGATAGAGAAATAGAGGGTATCTTTCTGAGCATAAGAACACAATTCCCTGACAGGCGTAAAATTCTTCCCGAAAAGGGGGAGGGCTGACACTCCCCCACGGAGGACTACAGCCCCCTGCCCCCTCTGGCGCCACCCCTGTGTCTGTGTAACATAAAGCCCGCTAAACGGGGGCTGGGGAGAAAAGAGGAATTGCAAATGAGCCTTTAAAAGACAAAAACATGATCAATTGCATCCCTAATTCCAAGATTCCGCGTCTCCCATGAGGAAAGTGGCGCAGAGGATTACAGAGAAGTGACGTCAAATGAGATGAGTCACAGCGAGATTTTCCTTCTACAGACTTCCTTTGTAGGGCCTACATTAACCACATGAATATTGTATGTATACTGATATTGATGGAGCACCATACAGTCCCCTCGGTATGACTTACTGTCTAGGCTGTACTTCATTCTGAATCCACGCCTGTTTTCGTCTCTGTCGGTATGAAAGAAAATATGAACCCAGTTTCGATTGGAAGCAATGGCTTTTGGCATCGTTTCCCCACACAAGGCCTGAAAGCTTCCATCTGCAAACTCAATTCGAAGCCAGTCATAGGGGCATACGTAATCAGGGTGTTCTTCAATGTTGAACTGAAATCAAAAGAAAATCTTGTACAAGGAAATAAAAACAACGATTTCATACTTGGGACAAATTCATCCCCAACTTGGGACTATTGCATCCCCAAATTGATACAATTTCACCCCCAACTTGGCACAATTGAATCTATTACCATCCAAATATCAAAATTCAGAAAAAATGCTGAAATTTTAGGATCTTTAAATTGTGGCAAAATGTCGAATTAAATGAAAAGCTTTAGAAGCAGTCACTTTAACAACGTACCTAATTGACCTATCTGGGCATGTACAGGAAAAAGAAAACACAATACGATGGCATGGTATCTCACTTGAATAGTCACGAAAAGCTGGAAAACAGGCCGATAAAAAGATGATTATATTGACAAATGTTAAAGGGCTTACATCTTCAAATTCCAGAACTATAGAGTATCCTTTTTCGACAGCAATATTCCACTCACAATCAGCAAAAGGTGGATAATTATTCGGGTATTCTGGTGATTGTATAACTCCAGATTTCTCACTGAGAACGTTTCCTTTGCATTGTACTGTAATGAAATAAAAATAACTGCAAACGCTACAGGAAAAAAATAAACCAATTAAATAGCATACATATTAAGCCCCTCTCTCTTATAAACCCCCCGTTCTTTAATAATGCCTCTCTCTAACGAGTCCCTTTCTCTAAAAAGCTTTTTTGAATAGGTTCTTTTCTCAAATCAAGCCCCTTTATCTAAAAAACAAAGTTCCCCTTTCAAATAAATTCCTCTCTAAAGTAACCCCCTCTCTAAAAAGCCCCCTCTCTCCAATAAGCCCCTCTTTATAATAAGTTCGAATATTCTTGCAATTAGAGCCAGTAAATATCCAAATACAGGAGCAACGCCAAGCTGCGAAAAATAAGACAAAATATGACGGGAGAGAAAAACAAATACTCATATTTCACCCTGGCCTTCCGAGCTACTTCAGAGTGATGACAAAAATCATTTTCCTTACCGATACATGTTTTGTTATCTTTGTCCAAATTGTAACCAATTCTGCATGTACAATAATAACCACCGATGTAATTATTACAATAATGCATGCAACCACCGTTTTTGTTTAAACATTCATTTACATCTGCAAAAAACCAACAATTTTTTATTAAACTCTTGAAACTATGGTGTGCGTATTATCTATAACAGGAGGGGTGCTATCACGATGAGGGGTCGCAGGTATCAGAAAGGGGCACTCGTCCACCAGAGCCTACAAAGGTCCAACTTTCCTTTCCTGAGAGCACAAAGCCCATTCAGGCCCTTGAACTTACAGGTATTTTCAATTTTTGGCCCCTCTAAGGCTGCCTCGGTCTGTGACAAGATATTTTTCACTTTATACAGCGGCAACCAATTGCTATGATAAGCGGCCAAAGGTTAATCGCCTCAAGAGTAATCTACTTCATTGAGCAAGACTTTGACTTTGAAAAGCTTTCATCATTTTTAACATCATGACTCAAACTCTCAAAAGCATTTCACAAATTTGACATTTTAGGCGTAGAGTAGGGATATTTCAGTCTAAAAATGCAAAAAATGTATACTATATCAAGATGAGTCTTAGAATAGATAATAATATTGTTTGAATAACTAAACCAAGAAATGACGATGATACCTTTCACGTGCCAAATGTCAAGACTTGGCGTTTTCTATTAACGGAGATATGACTAATATTGGTAGAGAAATCAGAACCAACTACAAGTGATTCAATATCTCAACGCCAAATTTCATCGATAAAAATGGAGGTGGAGCAGACATCAACAAGCATATTTCTTTTCGCTTGTCACTCTCAACACGTGTCTATTTTACAGGTTCGTCGGAACCGGGGGGGGGGGGGAGGTTGGGGGCTCCAGTCTTCCAATAATACTGTGCAGAGCAACCTTTAAGCTGATAAAGACATTATATCCTGTTGCTCGTCAATTATTCATCTAAATATCATCATTTTTTCAACATTTGACTGGTGCGATTCGTGCAGCAGCAGCAGCGTGTTCCTGAACCCCCCCCCCCTCATATCTATTTCGTTCCGACGGGTCTGTTTCATAAACAACTGAGACTGCATCTTCTCGAAATTCAGCAAACCATGGCCTCAATGAAGGAGCTGTGACCTTTTTGATAAGCAGTTGTTTAATTACTTAACAGGGATTAGTTTTACTAAGCAACTTGGGGCTCAATAAAGCACTTGTAAGCATCTATGCAATTGGAGTGCTCAATCAAGTAGATAGTTCCTTATTTGGCGGCTACTAAGTCAAGAATTAAAATTTACTTTAAAAAACAAAATCTAAAATCACACTCTAACCTTGAGCAGCATAATGAGCTTCAAATCCATGGAAAACCTCTTCGTTCGAATGGTCTGTAATGAACTCGACGTTTGCGAAATTGGACGTTAATTGTATGGGATGTTTTGGGACATTGCTGTAATGTTTCTTGTCCTTGCCACAATATCTTCCGATTGTACTGTTTTTCTCCTTCACAAGGACGTAATCAAAACTACAACCATCGTAGTTCTCTGTGTCGAACTCAGTGAAGTTTAGACTGATAGAAAATCCATCTAAAATGAATTGGATGCACAGGAGGTAAATCAACTGATAGAATCTTAGTACAAAAAATTTAAAGCAAGGACTATAATCAGTGGTGGCCAAATATTTGGGGGGGGATCTTTTTTTTGGTAGGATGACATCACACATCTCCATTGTTTGATAACACAAGACATTTGTCTTCCAAAATATCCGAGGGGCACCACCCCCCTCGCCCCCAAGTGTCCGCAACTGACTATAATTACGATTTTTCAACTGAGGGAACGTTATTGACATTTCATAAATCCCTGAATACGAACTATAGAAATAGCGTCTGCCCTAATGGGTAAAAGCCTCAAATACGCCCCCCTCTCCCCAAATATTCATCTGATGCCTCCAATTACGTCCAAAGAACAAGGCTAGGTGTGTCGACTCAGAAAACTACGACCAAGGGTATATATCATGAAACTAGATAGCAGACATATATGTTCCATGCCTTAATATAAGATCAAAACTATGTCTCGAAATATTACAACCCTTTCTACGTCTGAAAATGGTATTAAAATATGCAGCTAAAAAACATACCGGGAACAGATATGCTCCATTTGCATTTCAAATTGTCTGGATATTTTTCAGGGAAGTTGGGGGATTTTATTTGGCCAAATAATCCCTTCAAATTACCTCCACATGGCTTTCCACTATGAGGGTATGCGACGGCTGCAACACAAATTATTAAACATGTTATCAGTATGCAATATAATGAAATAATACAAATAGGACTGAATTAACATAAATATCAATGGAAGATTAAATAATAAATTATCTTAATATAAAACTGCTCCTGGAGTGAGTTGGGTGGGAAAATTTCATTTTAGTAACGGTTTCCTGAATGGTTTTGTGGAAGAAGGAAAATTACAGCCCCTCTCTGTATTTGCACCCCGACTCACACCATTACTTGTACCTAGGCTCCCAGCTATGCTATGCTCAGGCTTGCATTCATGTTTGTACCCAGGCTCTTAGTTGTGGTTGTATCCAGGCTCCAAGCAATAATTGCGCTCAGGCTCCCAGTCATGCTTATGTCCAGTCTCTCACCCATGCTTGTGCACAGGCTTCCTGCAAAGCTTGTGCCCAGACCTGCAGTCAAACTTATGCCTTCAGGCTCTCAGACCTCAGGCTCCTAGCAATACTTGTGCCTAGGCTCCCATGCATGTTTGTACCCAGTTTCTCTACGATGCATATGCCAAGGCCTTATTGCAGTGTTTGTGACCAGGTTCTTAGTCATGTTTGCACCCAGGCTCCCAGCAATGCTTATGCCCAGACTAAAAGCCGTGTTTGTACCAAGGCACAGAGTCGTGTTTGTGCCCAGGTTCCTACCAGCACTTGTGCCTAGTCCCCTGGCAGATAAATCGACAAAACACAGGCCTAATACAGAGAAATATGTCACCAGATGTACAAACAACCCCAAACATTATGAAAGGCCTGCTTTGACAGTCAAAACAATTTACAATATTTATTTGCTACCTACAATTTCTTTTGAATTAGAAAATCACTGGAAATGGAGTTAGGCGAAACCATGAAGGTCATGCAGACCACCATGAAGAGCACACACAACAATACCCTTGTCTCTGAATATGCACCAATTCCAGTCCTTTGGGATACAACAGACGATGTTAATACCCTTCTCAAAAGACTTCACTCATGCCTTGACATTTTAACTGTTCTATATTAACCCTAGAAATCCTTCTTCTAGCTTTAAATAATCCAAATACTAACCGAATGAGTACTGATTATACCATTGAAACATAGGGAACAATGGGGCACTGTTCAACGGCTAGACGTAAATGGAGAGAGACATGATCGCCGTCTTTCAGCTTTCATTATGTTTCAATTTCTGAAGATGAAGCCTGGCTCCAATAGGATTGAAAAAAACTGTTATCTGACGAAACAAAATTATGGAAAGATTAGAAAGGAGCCAGCTTTCTCTTCATATTCAAAGAACATAAGACTATGGTAAGAGCTTCGAGAACAGAGATGTTACAAATTTGAGGTGATTTTGATTTCTTCCGGGGCACGAGGAGAGCAAAGGAGCATTGGGGCAAGCGCCCCCGCTGCCCCCTTTCTAGGCGTCCCTGTTTTGTTTCCTGTCTGAGGTGTTCGTTTTTGGAGCGGAAATTGCAAGCTTAAAAAGCAACGTCACATTTTTGTTTATACCAAATCTATTAGATTCAGCTTATGAAATTGAATTTTTTATGTCATTGCATTATCCTTTGCTTTCTTGAACAAAGAATGCATCCATTAGCTAGCAAAGTTGGAGCCCCCATTGAGCCTTCTTTGAATTGGAATTTCTCGGAAGCCGTTCTGTAGAAAGCATTCTGCATTGAGTTGTCAGTACACAACAGTTGAGTCACAATGAAAGACGTAATTCATCCCATTCATGTGTAAGGCTTCTACTAAATGGCTCTTAGTTCATTCATGTTTTGTATAACACCATTCACACTCATCCCTATTGATCCACCTTTAAGAGGATTTGCAAGCAACAATCGAAGCAACAAAAACCGCCTTAGAAAGCCAGTTGTACTGCCGAAAGACGATGTTGCTCGCCAAATGCTGTTGCTATTAGTTCAGTCTATGAGATATTCGCGGCCCAAGCAACATGTGTACTGCCACGCCCTTTGACCATCAAAAGGCACATTTTGCGCAACATTTGCCACAAACTGTTGGAAAAAGAGGGCCTATCCCGGTGCACTTATGTACCGTTTAGGGGAGGGGTGTACATTGGGGTCAATGAACTAGATCCTCATTTTGGGAGATCAGCCCCTCACAAAGTAGCAGAATAGAGGTATCTACCCATCAGCAGGGAGAACTTCATAATCCGTGTTGGGGGGTGATGCCCTATAAAGTCACTGCTCGCCCTTCCAAAACCATAAAAAGCACTCATTTTGTAGCTAAAACATGACATGCGGCGCTTATTTGTGCCCTGCAAGAGGACGATATCTTAATAGTTTGGGGGTGCGTCGTCCCCCAAGCCCCCTTCAAATGACGCCCCTACTTGTCTAAGTGATTTTGCTCTCCTACGGTACCTTCAGGCCATTGGCAGACTAACAGAAAAATCTCAGCTATATCTAATTGCTATTTGCACAACGTCTAATAAAAGGCGAGGCAAGGATGGGTTAACGCAAGTGTCTGTGTAAAATAACCTTTCTGATAAATATTTTCAATTGTCTGTATTCTATTGGAGATCAAGCTAGGCTTTGAAATCGACAGAGTAAACCAATGGAATTAACACCAACACCCAACCTATGTGACAAGTGAATTGTTACTCGGGCCAATGCTGTTAACCTTAGATGGAAGAGACAACCGCTGACAAAAATGATGTCGACAAGAAAACTCTTCAGATAATGACGCGACAGGAATCATGGATAATCGTCTTTAGAGACGTTTTCGTCTTTCAGGGACAGGAGGGGTATCGTGAAATTAAGTCTAACGTGATAGGACTTTGATACAGTGAGCACCCCATTGCTTATTATATCTAAGTCGCTGCATCTAAAACACAAGTGCTTAATATTTCAGTGACTCACTGGCTTGTTAATCATTTGCTTTCTTAAAGCAATTTGCAAAGCGAAAAACCAAGTATCTTATGATTAGCCTTTAGCATTTATCAACCACAGTTACGCATTTATCTGCCTATTATCTCTTAATTACTTGAATTATTGTCAGGAAACTAAGCTTACAAGATAACCTGATAATAACATGAAACCGAAACCCAGGCCATTTCGCACAGTGCTCCGTTGTCACTCAAACTCATCAGTGATAGCTATCGCTCTAGGCTACAAATTCTAGATTAAAATCATGCAAAGCCGATCTCCTGTCTGGATTTACTTATTTCTATCAAGAACCCTAAATTCCTGGCTGACTATTTCTTTTTTATAGAACTTTGACAACGCATAAGTGTAATGAATCGTGTGTTTTATGAGGCAGCAGATTGGAATAGGCGATAATATCATTTTGGACTGGAGAGGGTATGAGCCAAAAATAAAGGGGGGCGAGGGGGTAGAAAGGCAAGCAAAAGCGAGAGGGTAGGTAAAGGGAAGAGAGGAGAGTATGTGGCACTCACTCGCTAGAAGAAACAATGAATAATGGGGGTTGGCACTGGAATTTACTACCATTTCGAGATACTTGGGGCAACTGCCTGCTAAAAAAGGGTGGGGAATGGCAGCCCAAAGACCTGAGTCGACCTTGGGCCCATGAGCCCTCTGGCCAGGGCCTAATGGGACCATTAAGACATTTCGAAAATTTAAACATCCAATACAATGAGTAATTGTGCCTTGAAAGAATACGAAAATCTGCCTGAGCACTAAAACAAAGGCGTGCTTCTAACACGAACGTGCTATGACCAAGTCAAGGACTGTTAAAGACCTTATTTTATTATCACAAATGGGATCAAGTGTCTCTCAAATCGAGTGATTCTTGATGACGAAATAGTCCAGCAATACACCACTGTGCAATTTATGCTTTTGGCTTCAATTCTTTCACTCCCGGTGATAATGCAGTTGTACAGTAGTAGCTAATGCGTTTGGTCAGTTTTCAAGGGGGTACTGTAATCAATGATGCAGAAGCAAAGACGCTTTACAAATGTTGAAGTACAGATGAATGACACCCGGTGATGATACAGTTATATAGTAGCAACTAATGCGTTTGGTCAGATTGCAAGGGGGTACTATAACTGATGATGTTGAAGCGAAGAAGCCTTACAAATGTTGAACTACACATGAATCAAGCTATTGAAGCGTTCGCCCCTCTTCCTGGGAAGAAACCAATTCTCGCTGAAGATCAGAGGGTCATTTGGTCCCTCAAAGGTTGGAAAGGTTAAGGACCGATCTAAATCTTCTAACTGACATTTCATAGAATAAAAGAAGATTAATTCTGCCATTTTAAATTCTATTGCATCAGCAACACCATGCTTGAGTTTATAGGCTAGTTCTCTCAATGTTCAAACACATTCAAAGTTTAAACTTTCCAGCTTACCTAACAATCTTCTCCTGAGCAATAGAATTTTCTTTTTTATCTAATTACTTTTTCCATTTTACAGAAATATCCATTAAATGACGTTATTTGAATTAAATTGTTTTGATTACATGCATATCAACGAACAAACCCAAAAGTCGGAGAAAACGGGCCTAATTAAAAATGTGGTTTCAGCGTCATGGTAACTATCATTGGAGTGTTATGAGAAAGTTCCCAGCGTTTCCTTTTCTTCGGAGGGTTTTATGAAATGCTGCTCAAAACAGAGTAAACGGAAACTTTGAGCCAAATCGATTCTCCTTCACAACACTCAAAGTTTATGACGAGAAGGTTACGAATTGAACAGTTGTGCAAATAATGGCCGATCTCCAAGGTTCAAATGAAAATCAAACTTCATTTCAACTTCAGCTTGAAGAATTCATTTTCAGCAGAAGTTAAAAACTAATTACAAGTTATAGATTAATATCGTCAAAAAAGATTTAGAAATTCAGGAAATCTGATTTAAATTTACCCTGGGTGCCAGACCAATCCCAATTGAAATTAAACTTTCAGGATATTTCATGATTTTCTTTAATAAGAAAGAGGTTTATAAGAAACTGGCATTTTCAACCTTCTGTTGTAAAAAACGCCACTCCAAATAGAGTCGGCATTCCCAGGGATAAGCAAAATGATTCCCCGTCTCCTCCACAGCAGCTAGAATAGTTCACCTGATTGGCTACTTGTTACTGAACAATCATCTGCAGCTTACTCCTCGCTTTGTTGAAAGTCAAAGAGAGAGTGATAAGTTTTGAAAGAGTATTTAGAATGGATAATGTAATAGAGAGATAAAAGCAGGAATAATAATATGCGATTAGTTATATTTAACGTAATTGTTTGATATTTATGACTGATTTGATAACGATAGATGGCCAGAGAATAACCATGACTATTTTTAGACGTCAAACATCAAGGCAGATCAAAGAAAGTTTGTCATGAACAAAGGGCCTATATCTCCAAAGTTTATAAACATGGGTATACCAAACGTGATATCGTTGTAATGAAAGGCACTTTGTATCGAGCAAAGATCATGCTTGTGAGGACTATTTATGTTGAAAATATATCCCTTACCAGTAGTTATGATGCATAACAAACCAAGCAGTGAGGTCATGAGGCTCTGCCAAAACATCTTGACTTTTTCGATGCCTGCTGCAAAATTCCTCTGATGTTATCCAAGAGCTTTTAGATTCTGTTGAAATGAAGAGAACGCTGATTAGCGCAAACTTGTTAATGTCTGCAAGAGATTGCAAAACACTCATTAAACTTGTCTGATTACATTTCCACAGTTCTCTTGGGTAAATCAGTTAAACACACTTAACGCCTTTCCTTTATTTCTCCACGAAATCAATTAGCACCTCTAATCAACACTTTTATGTCTAAGTTTGGTGGAAATGATGATAATGGTCAATCCTTTATGCCACACATCTGTGTAGTCATTTTATCGAACTGTTAAGGGATGCTTGTAAAGCTCAAATGAAGTAACTTATTCAATAGTTTCCGCTTTATTGAAGTTAAACTTAAACCAAATCAAACTGTTAATCTTATGGTTGTTTCGTAGGTTCTTCACAATGCCCTTCTGTGTAAAGATCTTATGATCTAAGAGGCAACCCTTGCCCTTTGAAAAATAATCATATTATATTATATTTCTATTCATTTAAATGTTCGGCCCCCATTCCTCTACCCTTCTTTCAGCACCCCTTGGATCGGATTATTCGAAAAACAATTGTTCGAAAGCAAAGACTAAAAACTATAATGGCTGCCAAAAGTAATTGGAACAGGAGGTTTAAATTGACCGTATCTTTAATTTTCAGCTTTGTTGTCGTTCTTCAAGTAGACAGCTCCCCCCCCCCTTGAACAATGTTGAAGAGAAAGATGGACATGTTATAAAACCTTTGATGCATTTTTCCAACTCATACCTCCATTTCTATTCATTTTATAATCGAAGCGCAACATTGTAGCGAAGGGGGGGGGGAGCTGTGGGCAATGATTACTTGAGGCAATTGCTTACCAGAACACTAATGTTAGCGAGTGGCTAGTCTACAAACACAGGACCCTAGTCTACGCACCCGGCGGTTGACAGTTCAAGATGACAGTCGGGACCTCTCCCCTCAAGGTGTTCCCCCAGCCCAGCTGTCCATCCTTCCTCATCAGTAAATGGGTACTCAGGAGAAATCTCAAGGGCACAGACCTTAGCACCCCAGGCCCACATCAGCTGGCTTACAGCCAGAACCCCAGCCTCGGTTAACAAATAAATCGCTTGCTTGCTTGCATTTTTGTTGGATGCTTATCTTCCTGTGTGATTTCATACGCAATGGTCTCAGCGGCTTGCATTCTTAAAAATATTGTAAATATACAGACCCATGCAGCTAAATTTATACAACTCACTGCATGTTCCCGATTGGGTTCCCGACATGAGGAAGCATAAAAATTTCTCGACATTCTTTGCTGAGTTTATAAAATGAGGACGGTTTTCAAACTGTGGCAACGAGTCCATGGATTCCACTGCCATAGCAGAGGGCCACGCTGATTGAGAAAATGGCAGATTGGAAACTGAAATCTCGGCAATGATTTCTTGAATAAAATTGCACCCCCCCCCCCTAGATCTTAAATCTAAACACAGTTTTTTCAAAAGCAGGTGTGCCAAGGACGGGGGCTTCTAGTTCTATAATCAGTCTGTCTGGGATTTTCTCTCAGGATATGGACTTGATTAACTTAAGATATCCATAAGACCTGTATCCAATCCAGTTATTTATAAAATATAATTCAATTCAATAATTAAAAGCAGGCGTTACAATAACAGCTAGAAGACGAGCTAAAAATGCCTAAATATTTAGTACCTGCGTCCAAAAAGAAGGTATGTGCAACTATCTAGCCCCTATCCAAATGCCCTGATAACCATAATTTATTCATTCCTTTATTCATTCAGTTTTGCATTCCTTAATACATTCATTTTTTCTTTATTTTTTCATTTATTCAATCATTCCTTTATTCATTCCTTTGTTCATTCCTCTATTCATTTATTCATTCATTCCTTTATTCATTCATTTCTTCATTCCATTATTAATTCATTTATTCATTGAATCGTGAATAGCTTCCTCTTCCCCTTTCAAAGTCAAGCCAAAAACTTCCGGTTTAACAGTGGAATAAACACCCGCAGAAGATATTCGAGGAGTGTTCCCTCATGTCTTACGTTCGACAGCACCGTTTTACAAATCATTTTTGCTCGTTTTTACGGGGTGGGAGAAAACCCTAGGGTAGACGGACGCCATAAAATTAAAACATTTTATGTACTTAAGTATGTTAAATTGCCCCACTTTAATTTGCCTGGTAAAAGACAAAACTTTGACAGTTGGGAAGACACACACCAATTCGTCCCTCAGGTAAGGTAAGCCCCCTGAAAATCACCCCCTCCCCACTCTCCATAACTGAATGCTTTCACTACTCCTTTCTTTCTACCAATGGTACTCAAAATTGCAAATTAGTCATAAGTTGGTTATACAAAGCGAAAATCCTAAATCACACCCAAGGTGTAACCCCTGGAATATTCAGCACAGATATCAAAATAGTAGGATATCTCTATAAATATCTTCATAAGAAAGGGGGTAGGGTTTGAGGTAGGGGTGGGGGTATCTATAATTTGAAATATTGAGGATTGAGTATCGGTAAAATGTGAGAAAATACAGTTCCGTAGAATTAGTCTAAGGACAGACAGAACATCAAAGAATAGACCCCATTTGACAAGAGTTGTGGGGCGGGCGCTTGTAGAAAGGGGGAGCATTTTCTAAACTTTGGGTTTCGTCACCCTTGGGAGTTTTCCCTTGAAATATTTCATGAGCGGATGTGATGTTAGAGGAAACCTGACATAGCTTTATTACTTTAATATCTTCTTTTTGAACCCACAAAATGGTATTGAACGCGTCTTTAGGTCTGTGCTGCGAACTTAGTCTTATTCACAAAGGGGGCTCGGAAATGATTCCCCGCTTCTCCAAAATCACGGCCTATCAGCCTTTGGATATGGCACGACTATTGCGATCGCTGGTTTCGTTAATGGACTCATTTTATCTAAATACCTGTAATTGCCTAGAAACCGCTCGAAGCCAAGTTGTTTTTCTCAATGGTTGCGAAATACGAGCTAGTACTCTGAGCTATCTTCGGGGTCAGTTTACGATCACAGCCTAAATGTTTGAACAACAACGCGATCATTTAAACAAATGAAAACCGTGCTGTAAACTCAATATAATCGAATGCGAAACGGTGTAAGTTAAATACCAATAACCAAAGTTTATAAATAATCACATGTGTTTATTTGAAAACCAAAAACTCAAGGCTGAGTGGGTCCCTCCATTGATATGCGCACTTCCTCCAAAATACCTATAGAACGATTTTTGGTTTCATAAATTCGATGTTATTTTTCAATTTTCCTAGTTCCATTTAATTCTATTTCTTTTCGCTGTCATTTTTATTTGATCCAATTCTGTTTTGTTGTTATTGTCGACGTTCTGCTTTCGCTATCTAACAGGAAGCTTACATCCATTTGGACTAGCCTAGCAACTTCTAGAAACCCGCATCATGTTGTATTTATAATGAAGAGGACAACTTACATAAATATATATAAACATCAATACAGTTAAATCATATGCACTTACATAAACGACGAGAAGACAAGCGGGTTTGAGAGCGGTACTCCACGCGGATGTCTTGACTGAGTTTTGTACTACAGGCACAAACTCATGAATGAGTTGTACTTGAATAGGAGCAGACAATAAGAAGATCTGCCCGATAACACAAGAAGGAGGCGGAGAACTTTCATAATCGCGAAAATGATCAATCATTCCATCCTTTGAAAGATTACGGCCAATGAGCCGCTGTGGCCAGCCGCAGATATCAAGTGCCGAGGTGTCTAGTTGAACTGACAACCTACAAGGGATCAGATGACAAAAGTAAAACTTGTGAACGTAAAAAGGGCGTTACGAATTGTCATGGGTCGCTGGTGACTGCACGCGTCTAACCTACAAACCTTGGTCAACGTTACTTACCCTCAATTAGTGAATTGAAACAATTTTATGCTTTATCTTCAAAAGGCAGAGTATGGCAGATGTTGACAAGATCTTGGGTGCGCCAACAGTCCCGCACCTCAGGTGCAGGTGCGTTAAAACCGTACAAAAATCGCAAGGTGCGCCAAAACACTATTGGTACCACTGCATAAACATAAAAACTTCAAAATCTGAGGGGTGCCTTTTCTTAGGCGTCTAAGAATTATCTTGTGTGCGCCATTGCCATACACTGCATTCTGGCCAAAGGGGAATGTTCTTTTTCTTTCCTTTTCCAGCATCTTTCCTTCCAGCTAGACATCTTTGCTTGCACCCACCTAGTACCCACCTTCCTCTTCTAGGGTTGCATAAAACCCTATCAATTAGCCATTTACGAACCGGATTGAGAACCAATTACCCTCCCCCTTACATCGGCCTGGCAAAAGATTTTTTCTAGAGGTTGTAGCAATACGATGCTCCACTCCGTCCAAGCTGTTACATTTCAATCCAGCAAGCATGAGTTTCCCGTTTGATACACAACTCTTACTCTGTACAGCTGATGTCATTAGTTGATAAATGAAATGCGAATATCTTCCTCGTTTACACCAGTTGAAGGTCAACTGTCTCAGACCACATAACGATTGATTGGTACTTGTTGGTTTCACGGATTAAAGATAGGCCAAATCCAGGTTATTCACTTGAGCACAATGGAGTATTTAAAGAGAAAGAAGTACCCAAACGCCCTTGCGGCATTAAGCTTGGCTTCTACATGATTGCATTGTGTTGTAGAGTGTAGCAATAACTAAGGAAAGCAGTTGCAATGTATTGTAACATGTTGCAAAGAGTCCTCTGCAACTTTGCAATCGTTTTGAAACGAGCCTTCAAGTACATGCATCTTATGGGCCTAAAGTCGATTATGATGGGACCTTGTAGCAAGAAATGAAATTTGAGTACAAAAATAAGATACTTAGCACAACAAAGAGAAAATTCTGCTTACCTTATCACTTGCGCCATTTCATACACCCTCCTCCACACCGTACTAGCAATTTCCGCAGTACACCGGTGTCGCAAAGGATCATTGTCCAAGGAAAGGTGACGGCTGATTGGTTGAACAGTTTTTCGAGGGAACTATACGCTGTTATTCACGCCGAGTGTCCACGCCACTGCCGCCAAAGCCACCGTCATCCACGCCAACGCCATCCACGCCACTGCTATGCACGCCACTGCCGTCCACGCCGACATCCACGCAGAAAATATCCTTGCTTTGCAACTTAGTTGCATGCAGGAAAATGAAAGGGTTTGGTGGGGTATTTAACTAATGTGGTTGGGGGGTATTGATGATAATCAATTATTGATTAAAGTTTAAGCTACTGAACATTTTTAAATAGAAACAAAAACTTTTGAGCGTTAGTCGAAAACTCTGAAAGAAAGTACATCGTTTTAGACTTTCTCGAAGTCTGACTCAAGTTATCAGACGAAGTTCTTTATTTTTAAAATTTGAGAATTTTAATAAAACTCTTGTTGAGTCTAACAAGAAGTCAGTTTCTGCTGAGTTCGAAAGATCATCAAAACACTATTACAAATGTATAAATGATAAAATATCAAAATATTTAGAGTTAATTCGAACGTTATTGGATGCGTTTATAAAACAATTTGTGACAATATCAAAGATACATTGACAATTCCCCACTGTATTAACGCACGCATAATCATATAAAGGGTTTATTGTCGTCAAGTCCCATAGGAAATCACCGTTGTTCAGTTTTTTCCGGATGCAAATGCGTGGATTAACTGTAACGGATATCAAATCCTATAATATTATCGTGTTTATTCAAAGTTATCTTGTAAGATTAGTATCAACAAGGAGTTCAGTTTGAAACCTAATTCACAATTTGATCTTTTATTAACGAGTTAAACGGTATCCTACATAATTCGATCAAATATTAACTTGAAATCCCAGCCAGAACTTTTGAAACACTACCCAAAATTTTATCTTCAATCGACAGTTTCCCATCTCGCCCACAAAACAGTGTAGCTTAACCTACGTTTCATGGCTACTTTAGACTGCTCCTTTCAATCAACATTGTTTTGTTGGGAAAGGGGGGTGATACAAGCGTTATAAGACCAAAGACAACAAACAATCAGATTAGCATGGTTTTGCAAGTGTCTTTACGACTTTTTATAAGGGTGATAGTTGCTCATAAGAAGGCTGCTTAATAACTTTTCAACATTGAGCATCAGCTTGCTTAATTTTTAAGTGACTGTGTGTAGCTCTAGTTGCTTATAAAGAAAACTGCTTACAGTTGTTTCATTGAGACTTCAACATGCTTAAAGTTAAGAAGTCTCTAGTCTCATTTGCTTATTGAGAAGGTGCTAACTGCTTAATAATAGAGTCCTAACGTCGTTAATGCTTAAGTGACTCTAGCTCTAGTTCCTTATTAAAAGGCTGCGTAGTTGCTTTTCAAAATTAAGCCTTAATTTGCTTAATATTTGACCTAAAGAAAGCTGCTTACACTTGCTGAGTGAGCCTTCTACTTGCTTAATATTTGACTTAGCCCTAGTGGCTTATAAAGAAAGCTGCTTACACTTGCTGAGTGAGCCTTCTACTTGCTTAAAGTTAAGAAGTCTCTAGTCTCATTTGCTTATTGAGAAGGTGCTAACTGCTTAATAATAGAGTCCTAACGTCGTTAATGCTTAAGTGACTCTAGCTCTAGTTCCTTATTAAAAGGCTGCGTAGTTGCTTTTCAAAATTAAGCCTTAATTTGCTTAATATTTGACCTAAAGAAAGCTGCTTACACTTGCTTCATAAGGCTTCAACATGCTTAAAGGTGTAATGTCTCCAGCTATAGTTGCATATTATGAGGCTGCTTAGCTGCTTTTATTAATTGAGCCTTCGCCTTGCTAAATATTTGGTCCAGCCTCAGTTGCTTAATATTAAACTGCTTAAGGACTTAGAGCACAGTTATTAAGCTCTCAATGCTCATAAGTTTATCGACTCATCTACTTGCATAATGCATCCAGCCCTAGATGCTTACTGGCAGGGCTTTTATCACAATCAACATAAGCATGTCTTCATGATAGCTGCACAGAGCAAAGACAATTTATGATGTTTCAAAACAGCCAATTTTTGAGAAAATGAATTACACTTTTTTCTTTCGCTTGTCTTAATCTGAACTGTCAAAGAATTTGCAGCTAACGAAACAAAATTACTTTAAATAAACATGACAGTATTGTATGTCTAGGAACCACAAAAGAAAATTCATTCATATCTAACCGGAAAAGAAATCAATGAGAAAATATTGGTTGACCAAGTATTTATCAGGTTGCCTCTCTTCTTTTGAAGCAAATCGATATGATAATCATTTATAAGAAACACGAGTATAAGATTTCCGAAAGAAACTAGAGACAAGAAACACAGGATAAAGATTTGTTCCGATGGTCTGTCAGATTTGAAAGAATTTAACTTCTGCGTGGGCGCAAGAGACCATAAGGGCTCATGTTTTATACACAGCTTTTAGATCTTACGCCCTTGCAGAAGTAATTACATTCCTTTAACAATTCTGAGTTTGAGCGCTGATTAATCCAGGAATAGGCCTAGATCATACCCATCCAGGCTGCTGATTTGAAGAACTAGTCAAAAGATCGCCTGTTTGAGAGATATCTCCAGAGAGACAACAGAAAGATCCCCCGTTTGTAAAGAGAGCAGTCAGCTTTCACATGCGGTACAGTGGAAAAACGCCTCACCTAAAACTACGCCTGACTTTATTGCTACTTCCAATTCTATCTACATTACTTGAATTAGCGTAATTATGGCCTAACAAGTACCTTTCCTGCTGCAACCGAAGTTCGCTCTCGTTTTGGGCCAGTCTTCTGCTTTTGTTCTGCTTAGCCAGCCTCTCCTTCAAGTCGCGTATTTTCTTATCTTTAACAGTTAAAATATCATCTTGAACGCCACATACTTGCGTGATTTCTAAAATAAACGTGAGATCTAAAGTAAAGGTTTGTTATTGTATGATGGAAGAGTGTGTCAAAGTGCTGAAAAGTATTGCCAGCACCACAAAGTAGGGTGATAACAAACAGTTCTCAAATGATTGGAAGGTATTGCAAAGTGTTGCAAGGTATTGGCCAAGTGTTGCAGAGTCCCACAAAGTATCACAATAACAAACAGTTCTCAAATGCTTGCGGACTATTGCAAAGTGTTGAAAGTATTGTCTGGGAATTGCAGAAAGTTAGAAAGTATCAGAATAAAAAACATTTTTGAAATGATTGCAAGGTATTGCAAAGTGTTGCAAGGTATTGGCCAAGTGTTGCTGAGTCCCACAAAGTATCAGAATAACAAAAAGTTCTCAAATGATTGCAGGGTTTTGCAAAGCGTTGAAAGTATTGCCTAAGTGTTGCAGAGTGCTACAAACAATACGATAACAAATAGTTCTCAAACGATTCCAGAGTATTGCAAAGTGTTGAAAATGTGTTGTAGAATGTGAGAAAAGGTCACGAAAATCACCATTAAAAAGTCTTTCCTGAAAAACAAGGTTTGGAAGTACCATGTGACAAAACTGAAACCATTATTACAACTTTCTGTGGCACCTGCGAAATTATGTGACAAATAAAAAACACACGATCATGCTTAGGACTTGTGAGGCTTGGACACATATTTAACATTCCTGTCCTAATCACATGAATGTTTAATACCAAACTTAAATATAAATACTGTGATCAAAATGACTTAATCAAGGGGTGCAATGGGTCAAAATGTCATGGGATTGAGTTTCAGATGAGTCAAGCTACATGTGCCATGTGGTCATGTTTCTTTTGTGAAATTTGAGCCATTAAATGAAGGAAATACAAACCTGTACATTTCTCAAGAAGAGCGTTGTTTTCATTTGCCAATTTTTCTTCCGACTTTTTTAGCTCATTATAGCTAATAGAAAATATGATAAAAATTAGAAATTGAATAAAATAATGCTTGCATTTATTATTTTTTAAAAAAGCTTCGGGCAAAGAAGATTTTTAACAGCAACAGCAGACAGTAGAAAGGAAATAATTGTGGTACAAATAAATTATTTATTTCATAAAGCAGTGAAATATCTAAGAGATTAATGCATTTTTAACATTAATAATGGAAACCAACTCAAATGGTAAAGTATATAGTGCAATGTAATATTAATTTTAAACATTACATTTTTATATGCATTGTATAAAATAGCACCTTCTTATTTCTTTATATTAATGTATTACATTCATTCATATTATGTAAGTTTTTAAGCAGAGGGCCCCTTGAAAATCAGCAACACTAAAGGACAACCCTCCTTAGATATGTTCAATCAGTCAATCAATCAATCAATCAATCAATCAATCAATCAATCAGTCAATCAATCAATCAATCAGTCAATCAATCAATCAATCAATCAATCAGTCAATCAATCAATCAATCAATCAATCAATAAATCAATCAATCAACAAATCAATAAATAAATACAAACAACTTACATTTTCTTGTATTTTTCTTTTTCTTTATCCAGTTCTTTTGTGAGAATTGTAACCTCTGTAAGTGCAAATTCCAATTCTTTCTCTCGGTTAACAAGCTTGGATTTTGTTTGCATATGTTGCTGTGTTTCTTCCTTGGGTTTTGAAATAAATGCAACAATTAGAAATGAAACATGAAGAGAAGTAAAGATAATATTCAAGAAAAAGAATTTTAATAAATGATACAAAAACAAAATATTTCACGTGAAGCTCACTTAGTAATTTCCAATATGCAACCAGCCTTAAAAAAGAGTTTAAGAAATAACTATGCTAAGAATTTTCCTACAAGTTCTATTTATTTATTTATTTACCAATATACTGAGTGCCTTCTAAAAACAAGCTTATCATCAGCTTATCATTACTGTTTTTCTCAGATTTTCTGACAAACAGTCTCGTGCTGAGGTAAAAAACCACCTTCATGTCCCTTGCTGGCATTAGCTCTGATTCCAGTACTTTATACGAATGCACATAATGAGCAAGCAACACACACATACATAAACGATATATATATACATAAACTAAACATTTACCTCTAATTTTTGTTTGATATCTTGATATTCTCGTCTGCTCACACTGTCTTTGTTTTTCTCAAGCTTTAAAGAAAAGAAAAACGGGCTTTAGAAGTCTAGAGGGGCCGAAGAATGATAAACACTGAAAAACGTTAATGAAAACCTCATTCAAGGAATATTTTCAGTTATGCAAATTATGCAAAAATTACGGCTGCCAATGAAAAAGAAAGGTATTTGATAAGACTCATATACCCTACTTGTCAGCCCTGCTTGATAATTGTCGTAGAAACCCGTATATTGACCTATACGCCGACAAAAACGCTGCAAATATTGCTTCGAAAATTAAAGTTAGGCCCAAACCGATTTTCTTGAAATGCGGCGGCAGTTTGAATAAAAAATGCTGCAGAATGAAGAAGCTTACCGTGTATTTTAACCTTGTAGCTAAAGACGTTTGCGTTCTAACAAGGTCTTGGAGCTGATTAAATGCAACGGCGTATGGAGGAAACTGGAATTCAGATTCTTTCGAGTTGGGATTTTGATCACCAGCATCGATATCTTTTGCCGCCATTTTCAAAATACAAACAAAACGAACGGAAGGTTAATGTCAGAACGAGGCTGAGTCGATGAAACTAAACTCTGGGATTGTTGATTGGGGGGGGGGGAGGGGGGGAGGGGGGGTCGGGAAATTTATTTTCATAGAATGGGATGGGGGTGCGAATGAACCAATTGGAGACCCATTTCCCACTTGAGTAATAGGAATCAGGGCTGGAACACCATTGTTGAAGAACATTTAAAATGAAAGATAGTGCTTGTTAGAAACATACGATTTTCATGATTTTAAATTAAGCTTAACTGGAAAAAACATGCTTCTGATACAAAAACAAAGTTAGCTTGAAATCGTCGCAAAGCAAACTAAATATTGTTACGCTAAAAGCAGAAATAGGTCTTGATGATTACGTCAACTCTGTTGTATTAAGTACGCAAAACAATTTTAACTTTATCCCCCGGAATCTAATCAACATGCTCTAAAACCCTCTGGAAATGATTTGAAAGTTCAAGGAGCGTCACTCTGTGGATTTGGGTGGTTTTTTCTCGCATGCATGAAACTATCGACTTCTTAGATATCAAAAATTGCCGCTGTGAGGCTGGTTTTCTGTCGGAAAGTAGCATGCGTCACAGATGGTCAGATTCTATATTCTCCAAGTCTTTGGCGTATGCTGCCAAATCGATAGCATTAAAGAACATATATCAATGCAAAAAGTACCATCATCACCCTGGCATAAAGCACAAAGCAGGGACGCCTACAGCAGGGGGCAAATGTTCTCCTGCTCTCAGTGAAAAGCTACTGTTTTGCCCTAATCTTTTATGATTTTATCCCCTTCGTATTGGGTACAGCAGGCCCCCCTGGCATAAAGTGACGCCCGTGGAATGTTTTATTCAAAATTAATTTCAAAGTAAAGGTTAACGTTCGCGTTAAGAGAGCGAGTTCTTGAGTCCTTCCATCCAGTGAAGGTAGGCCAAATATGCCGAATCTAATGTTTTCATGAGACGACCATCCTGCTGCTTACAACCTTCAAAGCCTGAACATGGCACCAAGCATTTCAATCGTAGCATATTTTCATCAAACGCTGTTGAATTGCATGGCATTAATCCTCCTTCGCTGCAGTCTCTGCTCAACTTCTTTCTGCTCTCAATTACAACTTTAGCATCGCTTAGTTTTCCCTTCTCGATTAGATTGTTGTAAGCCTTTGAAATATCCTTATAAAATCCAAAAGAACCCTTTTTAACTGTGTTGATTATTCCAGTGATAGTAAGATTGTCATTTCTTTCATCGAAGAGATCCCTGTGTTGTCGTTTTACTGTGTAAAATGCACAATACGCCTGCTTGCAAAATTCCACCCCTTTTAGCAACTTTTTCATAAGCTGACATGAAGTACCACAACCTGGTCTTGTTGGAGCCGTTGAAAAGGTCGGAGGTGTCTCTTCTTCCAATTCTAGTTTTCTCTTGTTTAACGAAACCAACTCTTTCAGCAACTCTGCAGCCAGACGTATTGTTAGAAGGTGGCCTAACTTGCCACTATTCGCAACAACAATGGCGGGTATTACATCCTTTTTGGCTTGTTCTACTGCCGTTGCTAGTTGCTTCGCTGCCTTTTTTATTTCTGCCTCTGCACCTGGTGTCACTATATCGAGACCACCTTTAACAATGTCTCTGATGCCACCTTAACATTGACAAGAAAAATGACGTCAATTAGTTAAAGAATTCTATAGTTACTATAAATGCTCTACTTAGCCCTGGGGTTTCATCCTATTTTGATCTGCGAGGAGGAGGGTTATTAGAGGTACCGGATTGGTATTTTTAAGAATGATATTTTGAAAAAGTTGAGCCTTGAATTAAGCAATGAAATTTCTCAATTAAGCCTGTTTTCTGATAATAAAGAGAAAGCAAAGTATTTCTTAAGCAAAGCAAAGTTGCATACATTCTCAGGCTGAAGAAATGCTGTACTGAACTTTTCCAACCTTTGAGGAGCCGAGTACTACTTTGATATCTTCCTAAAAAAATCGTAAAGTTCTGAAATTCAATGTATTTACAAAATGTAAATACCTCCAACTTGAGTAGCTATCTTGATAGGATTTGGAACCTTGACAGGATTTGGCACCTTGATCTTCACCCTGAATCTTTTCCCCCAGAAAGGGCTCCTTGCCATTCTCGAGTGAGGGTGGTGCTCGGTGGCATCGCCATCGTCCAGGGCTATGTACGTGCCCGAAGCATTCTTCTCGATGACGAGGATGAAAGCAGCAACGAACAAACTAATCACGGATGAAACTCTCATGTTCAAAATTCTGCAAATGCATCAAACAATCAATCGATCACTCAATCAATCAATCAATCAATCAAACAATCAATCAATCGATCAATCAACCAACCAACCAATCAATCAATCAATCAATCAATAAGTCAATAAATCAATCCATAAATGTAACAACCATCAATCAATCATTCAAATATTATAGAAGGTGATATTCTCAAGGTCCTATGACGATAAAAAACGAGAGGCAATATCCAAATAAAGGAGGAGAGAAGAGGCATTGCAAACAATTATTGCAAATATTTCGGGCAACAATCTTGCACCTAATATTCTTATATTAGAAATTTCCATCCTCTCCTGTTTGAAGAGTTCAAATGGGGACACGAATTGCCACCCTCTACACAAATCAGGTTTTTATGTTTTACATAGGCCTAACCAAATTTCTAAATTTTTAAATAAATAGCACCTTTGTCTTCTCTCATTTGGTTGTTATTTCGAGAAGATAAGTTCGCTATGAAATCAAACCAAAATAAAATAAAAAAGAAACAAAAATTAAATAATCATTGCCTGCAACAGCTTACTCCTAAAAATAAACAATTTTATCGTACCTTGGCTTACTCTAATAAAAAACCTCTCTGTTGCCAGCCTTCGCTGTTTCAATACAAGTTCTTTTTCCAATCTATTGCGTCGTTTCAAATACTTCAAAATGAAATCTGTTTACCTCGCGTGCAAAAAAGTCTTTATATAGTTTCCTGATTTCCCCTTTTCACACCCGACGCTGTGAGTTTCAGAGGGTTTCATTTGCGTTGAAGTCACTAGCAGAAAAACCGGATGTTTTTTCGTCTTGTTATGCGTGCCCGCCTTGGTTCTAAACACGTGTTTTCATGCAATAGCATTCTAAAACATTGCGTTTATGTTTCATTTTATTCACTGATATTTGCATTAACCTCGGCCTGTTGAAAATCGAACTTTATCAAATAGGTCAGATTAAGAAAGCTCGTTTAATTACGTTCTCTAATCGAGAAAATATTGACAACATTTACTTGTTGATTTATGGAGAACAGGAAATTTTTACAGTCATGGGAAATGGGAGTTCCGGGTGATTTACCCTGCCGACTATCGGCTTCTTACGGGGGCAAAACTGGGCGCTTCTTGCCAATATTTGTTACCAACAATACACCCTTAGAGGGAGAGGAGGAGGGCTAGAAGGCGTAACACTAAAAAGCCGATGTTCATCCATTCAGAACTTCAAAAGAAACTTATTCACCATTCGGTACAATCGATAAAATTACTCAATTACTTTCAGTTCTATATTCGACTGATAAATGAAAGCTACATTGGCGTCACCCTATAAATTAAATCTCTTTTCGAAAATGAATTTCAAACTTCTTCAGTGTAGCCAAACCTTCCTATTCTTTGCGTAAAGAAAGGCAATTTTGCAGAGGAATATTATCTTTTTAGCAGGACGAGCCAAGGCCGCACGCTGATTGTCCCTTGATGACGCAATAAACAGAGATCGCGTCACAGTATGACGTGATGATGGACGCTATATTTACATCCTTCTTCGCGTATTTTTATATAAGAAACTGGTTTATAAGAAATTTTACTCGGGCCTTTAAAACATCAGAAAGAGAAAAAAAATAAGAGTTAGAATCAAGAAGCAGGTCTCAAATCAAACATTCTCGAATTAGGCAGAGTTTACTGTTCGAAAAACGAGTATTCTAAGATCAGTTTTCTGAAAAATCGATATTTTAGTACCGTTTCTAAACTAAGCGTCCATTTGTCCAATGTTAAATCGAAATTTGTTTCTTATATAATTTAAAAATTCTATACCAACGGTGCACAACAAGCTTGTAATCCTTTAGAATAAATGACACACAATCCACCGCAGACAATGTTAAATGCTACTCAGCAATAATAACTGATTGATTAAAGAGTCATCATTTACCTAAAAATTAGAGAATAAAACATGATTAGGATACTTAACTTGATGAAAGAACAAAGCTGTTTGAGCTATTCTTCAAGTTTCGTGTTTGATGCGATCTTCAGACAACTCTATTTTTCAATTGATTAGGATATTATACATATAAGAAACCATTAGAAGCAGCAGTAACACAAAGCAGATATGACAAAATTGCTCTCTATAAAAATTACTACTTATATTGGGCCTCAGCATCCAGCATAATTATTAATGTTTTTTTACATTCTCTAAAAACTCAACATACTTTTTCTCATCAGGAAGTTTCAGGTGCTTTTTCCTTTGGAGGTTCTGGTAAAGTGACAGATTTATCACTTGCTTCAGTATTCTCAATTTTAGCCTAGAAAATAAATTTGCAAATTCCTAATATTATTGCATTGATACAGATTTATAAGTAGGCATCACATTTTTTGGCATGGTTCCTGTAGATGTATTCTCATTGCATATGGTTCCACCAACATTCTGTGTGATTTTTGTGATATTTACAAAAGAAAAATCATTGACACCTAATATTTAAAGATAAAAATAGTACAGCATCAAATAATCTGCAAGGAAAGGACTTTGAACTCACTACTGAAAAAGCTGGATGCATTTTTCGAAATTCATGCTGACAATTTGATAAGGCCATTCCAGCACCTGTGCCTAGACCAAAAGCAACTGGCCATCCTTTTCCTGTAATTAAAATTTTTTTAAAGTGAAAAATGTCAATTATTTACTATTTTGGAGATTGATTGTGTAAAGAAACTTAAGCAAAATGTTTGAAATTAAAATATGGTGCAAATTAAAATATTTCAAAAACCTTGTTCAAAATATTAATTTATTTGTGTTTCTTTTGCACCCAGCAAAACATAGAAAATGATTCCCATATATTCTTCTCTATATTCCACCTTTTCCTAAAACTTCCATCCTTTACATACAACTACAATTACAATTTTTTTTTTTTAACCATTTTGTCTTACTTTTAGAACACAATACTAGAACTTACTCTTGAAGAGGAGAATTGAAAACACAACACCCAGTGCAGCACCAGCACCTATGGCATAAAATAGGGAAACTGATTAATTGTTACATCGAGGTCTCTGTGACCGCTACCCCTTTGGTTAGTATATCACTAGTGCACCCTTAGAGTTTGTGAAGATGGAAAAGAAGTTTTCAAATCAGTCGCAATGTTTGGATTTAGGCAAACTGATATCGTTGGTATCAGAAAGTAGTTTTGCGGGCCCCATGGAGCAATTTATGTCAGTGGCGAGACAACTCGTTGGCTAGTTGGGTCCAAATGTGATAAATTACCTGTCTAGAAGGTTCTGACACATATTGAAAGCTGTGAATAATGTTACCCTATTGGCCAGCCAATAGTTGCGTAGAACAAAATGGGCCTAACTTTAACTTTTCTCATTTGACTACTTGTATAACTAAAAATGAATTTTATTTGGCAACTAGAGATTAAAACGATTTTAATGCTTTAAATATAATGATAACAGAACCTGTTTTAACTAAACCATCGGCCAGGCATCTGTCAACTTTCTCCCCAACTTCATCTTCACTTCTTCCAACACGAACGGCCGCCATTGCTGCAGTGCATCGAAGGAACCTCGATCGACTGCACATTCACGTGAAAAAGAGGCATGATACTTTACAGGATTGCAAAATATTTGGCAGTATTCAAAAGAAAATGTCTCTTTTATTTACCTTTATCATGCTTCGCTGCCTTTAGGGAAAAAGCTGCGAGCATGGAAAACAAGATGTCTGAAATACGCACGAATCCATGTTCTGCAGAAGAAACTGATCGACTCAGAAAGCTCTATGATTCCTTTGTTAAATATGGTCAGACTTACCTGCGAACCATTCCTGGCAACTATGTTTTTCCAGCAGCATATGAAAAGTACAAGGATCGGTTGAAGAACTGGCAAATACGAGAAGGTGATATTTATGTATTGGCTTTCCCAAAAAACGGAACAACATGGACTCAAGAACTGGTTTGGTGTGTTCAAAATAACTGTGATTTCGATGCAGCAAAGGCCACAACGTTAGATAACCGAGTTCCGTACCTTGAATTCCCTATTTTGGTTGACATCATTAAAGATAAGCTACCATTTACAATGGAAGGTCATTTTGACAACATGATCAAAATGCCACAACCAAGAATTCTGAAATCTCATCTCCCATTTTCCTTGCTTCCTGAGGATCTTCTTGAGAAAAGTAAAGCTGTCTTGTGCCTCAGAAATCCCAAGGACACTATTGTCTCTTTTTACCACCATGAGAAGTTACTTGAACACCACGGTTACATAGGGGATTTTCCTACATATTTTGAGCTCTTTATGGGCGGCCTTACAATGTGGTCATCCTACTTTGATTTCATCACTGAGATGTGGCAAAAAAGGGACCATCCGAATTTGTGCGTGCTTTTTTTTGAAGAAATGAAACGAGATCAAGCACCAAGCATACGAAAAGTGGCAAGATTCCTTGACAAGGATTTAACTGATGTTCAGATAGATGCATTAGTTAGCCATTTGAGTTTCAAAAATTTCAAACATAATTCTGCTGTAAATAAAGAAGATCTCAGGGAGACGGCTTTTCGTGATAAAAACGGTGAATTCATGAGGAAAGGTGAAATTGGTGATTGGAAGAATTATTTTAATGACGAAATGAACAAGAGGATGGATGAGGCAATTGAGAAGTACTTCAAGCCAATTGGACTGAATTTTATTTATGAATAACATTTCAGGAATTAATAAATAGAATAAGAAACTGTTCCAGATGGAGGAAACAATGTTGAAACTGCAAAATTAATTTGTATTTGCAATTTCAAACTCGATATGCTTATGTTTTAAATGCTGAAGATGAAATGAGTTCTGTTTTTGTTTTATTTAAGATTCAATATAACTCTTGAGTTGTATCAAATGCGTTGCATGAAGCCGGGGGAGAGGGTCAGTGCCTCCTGGGGGGCAGTGCCTCATGGGGCATGAGGCAATGACCAACGACTTTTTACCAACAGGGGCGGCGGACATGTAAAGCCTGAAATACACCATCATTTTCAATGATCATTGGAAAAATAACGATGATGTTCATCATTGAAATGCGTTTACACTATCATTGACAAATGATGCACTTTCATGTTTAAATTCTTTCCAAAATGGATTTCAAAGAGTACGCTCCTGCTTTAGTAGTTTATTAAATTTTATCCGAGCACAGAAAAAACAGCATGCATCTAGGTCTAAAGAACGTGAAAAGTCTGGGTTTAGCCATGGCCCAGCAGAAGAAATGAACTTGGGTCTTTATGATACGATAATGCAAGAGCCTCGCAATGAGGATGTTGATGAATATAAGCGATTTTTAAGAAAGTCTCATGCATTATTTGATGGCATACGTCCAGAGGGGGCTAGGGGGCTTAGTTCCCTGAAGAATAATGATGAAACAAAAGAAATAATAGAAAAATAGCACATTTTGTTGTCCTTTTGGAACTGAGCCCCCCAGAAAATGTTATCACACCTCGGGCTTGGATACATGGACTGATTGAAATTGATGCATCGAATTCAAACCTGCAGATAAACTCGCAAGTAAGAAAATGCATGAAATAGCAGAAAAATACGGCTAAGCTGAGGATTGGCAAACAGCAGCATGAAGCATGATAAAATTCCAAGGCCTATCTGGTCTTATCTATTATGGCACCTTGGTAAACAATAGCGTCTCATATAAACAAAGAGAATTCCCATCATTGAGCAATGATGAAAATCGAACATGATCGATCCATCATTTTTCTATGATCAGTGAAAATGATGACGAAAAACTGCTATTACCGGCTCAAAAGTTTTGAGAATTGAACGCATTGCTTTGTAACAGGAGGTTCATTCCCCCTGTTAGCCCTGGAATATTCTGTGGCAAACAGCGAGCCCTGTACTCTGACGCATCATGGCACATACCCCCTCTCGTAGAGAATTGGCCATCACAATTCTTTGAGGCCGTCCTGGCAAGTGGTTTTTTTGTACTTGTACTGAATGCTCTACGTGCGCTGTTCGGCGATGCTTCGTACGCATTACGTCATAGCACTGTTTCGTGAAATAACTTTAAATAATGAGTCGAAACTTGAAAAAAGTTGACATGAGAAAACCAAATTGTTCACAGTAAAGCGACGAGAGTTTACTAAAGGAGAGAATTGTGCCTATTTTTTATCCACGTAGCAAAAAGGTAAAGCTTTTTTTGCAATATTCATAAATCATTGCCAATCTTAAGTCAATAAACATATATTTTGGGCGATTCGTAAAACTTCTTCTTGTTAACTCCTCAATTTACGTTATTATGGAGTCTGTCAAGCCTTGGTTGCTCAATAACTGATTGCTTATTAAAAAGGGGCTTACAACTTCTCAGTTAAGCCTTCCAGTTCCGTAACATTTGACAATATATGCTCTGCTGAAAATTAAATAAAAATTATGAAAAATTCTACTTTAGTTTTATGTCTTAATTATTTGGGTGGCAAAGACATTTTGGTATCTCTTTTAGTTGCAATTTCTTGATCTGACAGTTTTTTTATGAATTATCCCTTTTACAGAGATAACCTTCGGAAAGACGACGATTTCATATGGTCATAAACATTAAAACACTCCACATGAACTGAAAGGAGTTCGCCATTTCTTGCTACTTAGCTACAGCTTCCAAGAAACAAGACGATTGCAAAGACATTTAAAGCAGATATTTTCATCGAAATTGCCTGAAATGGCAGATATAGTTGCATACCTTTTGCCATCTGGCACTGCTGTCGTTATTCTTATTATATTTTTCTGTGTGTACACTGGTTTGCGACGGGAGAAACAATTTTATACGTCCAACAGAATAGAGAGCTACAACACCGGGTCGTTTCCCCGCCACCCTCAACCGGCGCAAGGATCGGCGGATGGGGCGCCAGAGACCGCAACGCCGGACACAAGTACAGTAGTGCCACTGGAGATGCCCGAATTGCCAGAAATGCAAGAAATGCCTGAATTGCCGATAAGACAACTTATTGAATTGCGACAGTTAATAAAGAATTCAGGTCCACCTTGTTGCGACAAATGCGGCCATGTTTCAAGCCCTCCATCGTACGATTCGGTTGTAAAGAAAGACGAGGCATCTAGTGAACCACCAGAAGAGACCAGCTGCACCTCAAATATCGTTCGAGACATACTCCCCTTTCCATTAGATGTAGAGACAAGAGAACTAGCTCCATACGAAAGAGCTCGCTATCTTCTTGGACTGAACATTTCTCACCCCCGTCCTAATCTAGAATAAATGTTCATTTCAGGGCGCCATATCATTGCTCCAAGAGCTTTTAGAGGCTTTCTCTAAAAATTTGTACCAGCATTATCTTGAATAATAAGAAATCTTCTTCTCCAAAAATCCAAGTTCATTTACAAATTTATATATAATTTACAGCTTGCGCCTAATAGCCAGAAATTGAGTCCAGAAATAACTAGGCCCTATAAATTAGAAAACTTTAATTTTATTACTTTAACTGTTATATTACTCGCCCAAAACGACATACATGCAAGCGATGTGCTTGATAAAACAACAACAACTCTAGGCCCGCGCACGGCACGGTGCATCCGCAGGAGAGCACGTTATTTGAACGTTCAACAAACGCGTGTTGTCCTAATTATATACGCTTCACTACTTATTTTACCAGTTGAATATATTGTATTTTCAGCGTCGTGAATACTTGAATAGAATTGGCATTCAAGTCACTCGAGTTGTACAACATAAAACTTTTTTCTTGTAACTATGTTAACAACGGGTATAGATTAATGATATTGTAAATAATTTTAATGGGGGACTCTTCTCAAGGGCAACCCTTCCGAAATGAAAAAAAGTTGCGTTTTTTCGAAATCAATCTTCACCACCCCCGAGATAAGCGCTACCCACCCTGCAAACACCACCCTCATTCAAGATGCCCCCATGAGACAGACCCTTTGAGCCAAAAGGACACAAGGTTTCAGATAAAGTAACACAATGTGACAGACCATTTATTCTGCAATCATTATGTCTTCAAATCAAAAGACTTAAGATCTGAATTGAATGTCTATTCATCGGCTTCATCTTCCTCTGCATCTTCATTGTTGATCTGGAAGTATCTCAGCTCATATGAAGACTGATTGGCTGCGACAACTCTCAACCAATCACGGAGATTGTTCTTCTTTAGGTATTTTTTGGTAAGGTACTTCAAGTATCTAAGGTGTATGAAAATTTTATAAATGATAGCTGGTTAATGAGAAATTTAAGGTAAAATGCCAGTAATACTAATAAGGTTTGAGTGCGAGAAGGTAATTAGAAGGTAGGGGAAGGTAAGTTTAGGTAAGGTAAGAAAGGTGAGGTAAGGAAAGGTAAGGTAAGAAAATGTAGGAAAGGTAGGCTAGGGTAAATATACTTGCAAGGTAAGATAAGACAAAGTAAAATGAAATTAGGTAAAGGAAGGCAAGTAAAGCTAAGCTGAGGTCAATATACTGGTGAGGTCAGGTAAGGTTAGAGTGAGGGGGGTAACGGTTTAAGGTGAGCATATAATCATAAAATAAGAGTATCCTAAAAGCAAGAGATCAGTTTATGGGTGATGTATGTTTGCATCATGAAGTGGAGATCAGTGTTTGTATTTGTTACATCATTTCCCTTGCTTTTGGAAATAAATAACTATTAGCCAGGCAGTAAACAAGTGAACAAAGTAAACAATGCAATTCTTCCTCTATACAAATGTCTAAAAAATCCCCAGGGATCAAAACCTAAGAATCCTACCTTTTTGAGAATGGCCTTTCAGACACCAAGGTAACTTTGTTCTTTGCTCGTTCAAGTGTGATGGCATCTCCAAAATTGTTGGTTTTGCCCTCGACTTTGATGCGAGATTGCAAGAAAGTTTCCTGTCATCAAAGACCAAGAAAATACTTAGGGAAGATGGCCCTAAGTTTGCCATTAGGGAAGTAGGCCCTAAGGCGATGGATGTGTTAGCAAACTGAATAAATGCAATCAATTTGAAGGAAAGATGGCAGTTTATAGACTATTTGGAGGATGTCTCATTAAGTTGATATGCTACTACACAGCACCCATCAAGAGGATCTTATGCATGCAAACGTAATTTTGTACCTTTTGCAAATTGTAGCCCCCTGGCTGTTGGACAAACTCTTTTGATTCTACCTCCCAAAGTTGACGTAGAAGGGGGGTGAGTATTATAGATTAACTTTGTAATGCGATTAGGTATCAGTTTCTGCACACCCTTTCATTGTTAATTACATGCTGTCAGAAAAATTACTTTGTCTTCAGGCAGGCAAGCTAAGCATTATAAGTCCAAACTTGATATATGCTAAGGAACAAGAGAAAATAATGTTTCCGGTTGTTTTCTTATGAATCCAATTTACAACCAGACTTAATGAAATGCAGCCTGGATTTCAATTCAACTGCTAACTATTCTAGTAAAACTGCATTCATCGGAGGGCAGCTAATTAATGAAATAAAGTAAAAATGAATTAAAAATTAAATGAAATACTTACCAGATCATCAACTTTCATGATGCCATCCTCAACTGGATGTGTGCAATCGATTGTAAACTTCAAAATGGTCTTCTTCTTCTGCTGCTTTTTAGATTTCTAAAAAGAAGAAATTTTCAAAATAGCTTCATATATATTATTGAAACAGAAACAGAAAGGTGGATATATTTTAATGGCATTTAGTTTGCTACACAAAAAAATCTAGATGGTAGGTACTAGAACTAGTCAAATTGCAAATATATAGTGAACTCTGCATACGTTCTGCAAAAATTTGATCTTCGAAAATTTAGTCTCAGATATTCATTTATCAAAATCTGGGGCCTTTCCCAAAGACAATGGGAGGGTCACACGTTCCTTTTCCCCCTGACGGACAGTTCGTGAAGCATCAGATTCCTTGTGGGTTAAACTACACTTTGCGTTAAGTGAGTCGTTCTGTTCATGAAAGCCAATGAGCTAATTAGCAAAGGGTATAACTGCTTTTAAAAATCGTAGGGTTCCAATTTTATAAAGGGCAAATTTTCAGCGACTTCGGGTGTGCTAACCCCTTCTTGAAGTATGGGGCCTATTGAGAGACTGAAAAATTTCCCGGGCCTAAATTTTGCTCAGACGGTCGACCTTAACTTCTTTTAGCAATTTATCTAGCAATCCAAACTTGAACACATACACAGATTTGCATTTCACCAATTTTCAATATCTTCTTGGTACTGAAAGCATTTTTAAATTAAAAAATCGCCACATCACAAAGAAACTGCTAACTAAGGCCACGTCAGAATACATCTACCTTATTTCGGAACAATTCTAGCTAAAGAGTAAATGAATGTTAAATTTAATAAGGCACATATTTTAAGCATTTCGATTGCCAAAATTTACAATGGCATTAAATGCGATGTTAACTAGATGCATTTGGATGTTAAGGTTCACTTACAGGCGCCATCTTGTCTTCTGCCTGTTGGAAAGAGAGAAAGGTTTCCCACGAGGTGAGATTAAATATACAAAGGCCTGGGCACTAATGGTGATTCCTTTATAAGAAACAGTGATGATGATAAGAATGATGATGATGATGATGATTATGATGATTATGATGATGATGATGATGATGACGAAGATGATGGTGATGGTTATAATGATGATAATGATGATGATGATGATTATGATAATGATGATGATGATTATGATCATGATGATAATCGTAGAAATGATTTTAATTAAAACAAACAAATGGAATTAAAACGGTGCGTTTTTCCATCTACCAATTCTTTAGATATTGCAGATTAAATTATCTATTCGTAAATAAAATTCAATCCAATTGGCTTGAGGTACTTCTCAATTGCCTCATCCATCCTCTTGTTCATTTCGTCATTAAAATAATTCTTCCAATCACCAATTTCACCTTTCCTTATAAATACACCATCTTTATCACGAAAAGCCATATCCCTGAGATCTTCTTTATTTACAGCAGAATTGTGTTTGAAATTTTTGAAACTTAAATGGCTGACTAATGCATCTATCTGGACATCAGTTAAATCCTTGTCAAGGAATCTTGCCACTTTTCGTATGCTTGGTGCTTGATCTCGTTTCATTTCTTCGAAAAAAAGCACGCACAAATTCGGATGGTCCCTTTTTTGCCACATCTCAGTGATGAAATCAAAGTAGGATGACCACATTGTAAGGCCATCCATGAAGAGCTCAAAATATGTCGGAAAATCCCCCAAGTAACCGTGATGATCAAGTAACTTCTCATGGTGGTAAAAAGAGACAACAGTGTCCTTGGGGTTTCTCAGGCACAAGACAGCTTTACTTTTCTCAAGAAGATCACCGGGAAGCAAGGAGAATGGGAGATGAGATTTCAGAATTCTTGGCTGTGGCATCTTGTCGAAATTTCCGTAATAATCTTCCAGTATAAATGGTAGCTTTTGTTTTAAGATCTGACACACTATGGGCTTTTCCATAAAAGGGACTCTTGTATCCAATAATGTGGCCTTTGCTGCATCGAAAGCACAGTTGTTTTGAACACACCAAACCAGTTCTTGAGTCCATGTTGTTCCGTTTTTTGGATAGGCTAATACATAGATATCACCTTCTTGTATCTCCCAGTTCTTCAGCCGATCTTTGTACTTTTCATATGCTGCAGGAAAAACATAGTTGCCAGGAATGGTTCGCAGGTAAGTCTGACCATATTTAACAAAGGAATCATAGAGCTTTCTGAGTCGAGCAGTTTCTTCTGCAGAAAATGGCATTGTGCCTATTTCAGACATTTTGTTTTCCATGGTCGCAGCGGTCTCCACATACCTGTTTGATTGAAGGCAGCGAAGCAAGGTCAATCAAAGACAATAAACAGGAAGTAGTTCCTTTTTAATACTATCAAATATTTCTGCATACCTGAAAACATTTGATTGATGACAGAGTATGCCAGTCTTCAAAAGATCTTATAAGTGCCCGGAATGGCTCGCACGTATGTCTGGCAGTGGCAGCGCCAGCCGCCATAAAGTGGGGGGGGGACACATAGTAGAAGGTCTGAAAATTTGTTTGAACCACGCCCATTTTACTCGGAAAAGGCCCCTTTTCTGACAGATGATGGCCCTCACTTACCGTAAAAAGTGACATTTGTTACTGTCAAACATTTCAGACTGAAACATGAAACAAATAGTTGAATTGGAAAATCAATTTTGGCGACAACAGGGGGAAGCTCCCCCCATCCCCCCCCTTGGCGTTGCTACTGATGTCTGGCAGAAAGTGGTCGCAATGGGGAGGGGGCTATAGTCCTCCTATAGGGGAACGTTAGCCCCCGTCGGGGAAACATGTTATGCCTATCGGGGAATTTTAAAACGCAATTTTTGCCCTATTGCTCAGAAAGATACCCTCTGTTCTCTTAAATAGCCCCTTTAAAGGAGGGGGGTTGGTAACATAACAAGTTTTTGATAGCAGGGAGGTGCCATGCTTTAGGGGAACTTTTTTGGTAAATACGGAATAATGGGTATAAAATTGCACGAAGGTAGGAGTGCAAAAGGAATTATGGGTATAAATTTTGAGACAAGAAAACGTTTAAATCACAATTTGGAAGTGAAACAAACTAGGAGTTGTTAAGTTTGCAGGAGCATGGAGACATAATGATCACAAGAGCAGTTACATAACTTCCTTTAAAGAATAATTTTTGTAAATTTACTCTATCTTGTCTCTATTCGTAAATAAAATTCAGTCCAATTGGCTTGAGGTACTTCTCAATTGCCTCATCCATCCTCTTGTTCATATCATCATTAAAATAATTCTTCCAATCACCAATTTCACCTTTCCTTATAAATACACCATCTTTATCACGAAAAGCCATATCCCTGAGATCTTCTTTATTTACAGCAGAATTTTGTTTGAAGTTTTTGAAACTTAAATGGCGGACTAGTGCATCTATCTGGACATCAGTTAAATTCTTGTCAAGGAATCTTGCCACTTTTCGTATGCTTGGTGCTTGATCTCGTTTCATTTCTTCAAAAAACAGCACGCACAAATTCGGATGGTCCCTTTTTTGCCACATCTCAGTCATAAAATCAAAGTAAGATGACCACATTGTAAGGCCATCCATGAAGAGCTCAAAATATGTTGGAAAATCCCCTGTATAACCAACCTGCTCAACTAACTTCGCATGGTGGTAGAAAGATACAACAGTGTCCTTGGGGTTTCTCAGGCAGAAGACAGCCTTACTTTTTACGAGAATATCATCAGGAAGCAAGGAGAATGGGAGATGAGATTTCAGAATTCTTGGCTGTGGCATTTTGATCATGTTTTCGAAATAACCTTCCATTGTAAACGGCAGCTTATCTTTAGTTATTTCAAGCACCACTGGGAATTCCAGGAACGGAACTCGGTTATCTAACGTTGTGGCCTTTGCTGCATCAAGGTCGCAGTTATTTTGAACACACCAAACCAATTCTTGAGTCCATGTTGTTCCGTTTTTTGGGAAAGCCAATACATAAATATCACTTTCTCGTATTTGCCAGTTCTTCAACCGATCCTTGTACTTTTCATATGCTGCTGGAAAAACATAGTTGCCAGGAATGGTTCGCAGGTAAGTTTGACCATATTTAACAAATGGATCATAGAGCTGTTTCATTCGAGCAGTTTCTTCTGCAGAAAATGGCGTTGTACGTATTTCAGACATCTTATAAACGCCCAACTTCAAAAAGGTTTTCGTCCAAAAGCAGCTAGCGAAATTACGCAAATGTTTTTCATGAAACATTCATCAATGAAAGAATCGAACGGAAACAAAAGAGATAGACAGAAATTCATTGTTGCTTTTAAGCCAAATGCAACAGTATAACAGATGGTTTACAAGGTCATCGTTGATTGGTCGATTCATGTTTTAAGGGAATGCAAGCATACTATTGGTCTGTAGGGCTTGGATTGGTATTCCCCCTATTGTCTAGAAGACAAAGACCACTTTTCTAGCACAAGTCTGGCAAATATTTGGTTTTAAACAAAATATTTCTTATTTTTATGCAAAACAAATAAGTCGAATAAAGCTAATCATAATAGTCCTTGTAAAAACTTCTGCAAGACCCAATTGCAAACCCTCTATTCAATAGATTTATCGCCATGGGGGATTTCCTCTGGGTGGCTATTCAAGGAGCCATTTAACGCCCTGTGGTGGGATAGGTGATTTATTGGACTTCTAAAAATCATTTTTTACCCTGCCTGAACAATAAAGTGTATTGACTTGAGATAAAAATTCTCTCATTAATTACAACACTGCCCTTCAACAGATTATCTGATAGTTAGTAAGGTGACCCCTTCCTCCTCCTCCCCAACGACGACGCTCATGATAAATCAAAGAAGCGAAAGTAGGTAACTAAATTTGCGATCAGTCTGTCTACTTTCATGTGATCAGTCTTGTTCCATGTGGTCAGACAACAACAAAAAAATGAGGCTCCCATTGCGAGGTTAAAGATCATGTGTGCCGTTTGGGTAAAAGAAATCTGATTGGCTAAATCTATTATAATGACTAAGCATTTTTGCAATTTATTTACCAGTTTGAAGTTTATTTACCATGACTAAATGCCTTTAAAGTGTTATTTTCTGGTGATAGATTATCATAATGGTGTCAGTCCTTTACTTATAATTTCCTTTAAAAGAACCATTCGGGTGGTTTCATCTTTACTTTAACCTGATTTTTTTTTATTCGTAAATAAAATTCAATCCAATTGGTATGAGGTACTTCTCAATTGCCTCATCCATCCTCTTGTTCATATCGTCAGTGAAAAAATTCTTCCAATCGCCAATTTCACCTTTCCTTATAAATACACCTTCTTTATCACAAAAAGCCATCTCCCTGAGATCTTCTTTATTTACAGCAGAATTTTGCTTGAAGTTTTTGAAACTTAAATGGCTGACTAATGCATCTATCTGGACATCAGTTAAATCCTTGTCAAGGAATCTTGCCACTTTTCGTATGCTTGGTTCTTGATCTCGTTTCATTTCTTCGAAAAACAGCACGCACAAATTCGGATGGTCCCTTTTTTGCCACATCTCAGTCATAAAATCAAAGTAAGATGACCACATTGTAAGGCCATCCATGAAGAGTTCAAAATACGAAGAAAAATCCCCCGTGCAACCATGATGTTCAAACAATTTCTCATGGTGGTAGAAAGATACAACAGTGTCCTTGGGGTTTCTGAGGCACAAGACGGCTTTACTTTTCTCAAGAAGATCACCGGGAAGCAAGGAGAATGGGAGATGAGATTTCAGAATTCTTGGCTGTGGCATTTTGATCATGTTTTCGAAATGACTTTCCATCGTAAATGGCAGCGTATCTTGGATGATGTCAAGAACAATAGGGAATTCCAGGAACGGAACTCTGCTGTCCAATATCGTAGCCTTTGCTGCATCGAAATCACAGTTGTTTTGAACACACCAGACCAGTTCTTGAGTCCATGTTGTTCCGTTTTTTGGATAGGCTAATACATAGATATCACCTTCTTGTATCTCCCAGTTCTTCAACCGATCTTTGTAATTTTCATATCCTGCAGGAAAAACATAGTTCCCTGGAATAGTTCGTACGAACTGCTGGCCATAATTGCCAAAAGAATCAAACAGTTGTCCCAGTCGAGCATTTTCCTCGACAGAAAATGGCTCTGTCCCTATTCCAGACATTATATCTACGCCCGACTACAAGAAATCGTCGAAAAGCAGCTAGCGAAATTACACTAATGTTTTTATGAAAGCATTCATCGACCAAACAATTTTGAAACAAAAAAGTAAAGCAAAAAAGCTTGGTGTTTTCCTTGTTGTCAAGTCAATCGCAGACCCACTGTTCAATACCCAGTGATGCAATAGATATCTCGCCATGGGGAAGATCCACTGGGTGGCAATTTAGGGCTCCGTTCATTGCACTATGCGGGAAAATTGATTTCTTAGCTTCGGAAACTCATGTTTAGCCCTTTACTGTACAGATGCTAGCCCTTGACTGTACTCAATGTTAGTCCTTTACAGGCATCATGTTAGCCCTTCACGGTACTGATATTTGCCCTCCGCTGAACAGCACAGCCTCCACTGTACTTAATGTTAGCCCTCTACACGTTAGCCCTCCACTGAACTGATATTAGCCCTAATTAAAGACTATATTGACTTGGCATAAAAAGGCCTTAATCGTAATCATAATTTTCTTAAATAGATTGAATATGTGATAGTTTGAAGGGTAAACCAGCCCCCCCCCCCCCGCCTACCCGACGATGCTTCTGATTAAGGAAAATTTAGAAGTCCTCGTCAGATTCGAAAATAGAAACCCTGGGGTGTGGGCCACGGATGGGCAAACTTCAATAGGAGATTGCCAACTGATTGAGCAACAGTCACGTGGTTCCCATCTCTCTCCTTTTTGCTTTTGTTTTTCCCCGATGTCAGTTCCGGAAACTAGACTCTCGGGGACATTTATTCACTAACAGGACAGGGTTTTTCTTTGCCCACCGTGCCCTGAAATTGACCTCTGTGTTGTGACGTTGCCAGCTCTGAAGTACCAATTAATGACGTCATATAATTATTACACGTAAGAATTCTTCTTAATGTTAAATGAAGGTTAGTAAACGCGGATTTAAGCAACGTTCTTTCATTAAAAGTGTTTGAAACTATCTAACTTTGCAGTTTCATTTTCTGGTAATCATCAAACTTAACGTACTTTGGCCGCCTGCGAAAAGCAATTTCAAACCATCTGAAACTTTTCAAGGAAAAGAAATTACAAAATGGAAACCGATGAGATATTTAAGATTTTGGAGTATGTTGCCATCGGTGTCGGCTTTATACTTTCGGTTGCTTTTGGCTATAAAATGTTCAAGAAAGTGATGAATCAACATGGCATATCATCAACAGTAGCTCAAAATGCTGGAATGAACACCGCAACTGGCGCAACGAATATCCCACCTTCACAGCCTCAAACAGATCCATTTGGAGCGCCGCAGCTTCCACCACCACCACCCTACTCTGGCTATGGAAATTCAGCATACCAATCGCAATTCACACCTATGCAAACAAACTTTAGTTAACAGCCAGAATATTATGGATAATAGATAGAAGCCAATTCAAGAAATTGGAGAGCAAATACTGGTAAAGACTGACAACAATTTAAGGAAAATAACAGGAATTTGTTAAGTTTTGTTCATCTTCAAAATTCTCGTAAAGTTTTCTATTCGTATAGCTTGTTTTATTTTTTGTTTGCCTGCAAATTTTGCCATAAAGTCTGCTGTAATTATAAGCCTATGTAAACTCATATTTATGTCCTGGAACAATCAAAATTAATTCAGTTGGTAGGCGAGGTGGATGATTGTTGCTCGCAGTGTTAATAGGTTGATTTATGTAGCGTAGAAGGCAAGGGACCGATCTTAAGCAACATCTTTCAACCAGTTCCAGTCTTGTTGTTATTGGTAGATGATTTGGATGCTAAGGAGCATCTTTGAAACAGTTCCAGTTAAAAATCAGTAATTGGTTCGTATGGTAGCTTAAAGCGATGATTGTTGGCTGAAAAGAGGCAAAACAGTTGATGATAATGAACATCCTTGAAACAGTTTCCATTAAAAGTCAGTTAAGTGTTTGTATGGTAGCTCAAACGGATGATTGTTGGTGCACTGCGTGAGAAAATCGCCAGCATAACACGGAGGCAGCGGCCTGTCGAATTTCCTTCATTCGTGCGTAGTAAACAATAGGATTGATGACGCTGTTGAGGAGCATGAAAAAATCAGTCCAGATATCGTAAATTTGAAAACTAAAACTCGGTCCGAAGATTTCGCTGCGCCAAAATTGCAGAAGAAATTGAACAAAAAGCGGCAAATAGCAAATGAAAAAGAGAATGACCACAATCGCAATGACGTAAGTTTTGTCCCTCTCTTGTTTCCTCCTCCGCAGTTTCTGCTTGCTGTTGTCGTCCGCCGGTTCTCTTACTGTCGTTATTTTCAGCTTTAACTGGCGAAGGACACGGAATATTTTCCAGTTGCAAATCGCAACACTGAGTAGCGATATGAAAAGTACGCCGCATAAGACGTAATTGCGAACGGTAAGATAGCTCATGACGTAAAGGATTACGCTTACTGTCGTAACTATTATAGGAAGAAGCGACGTAAGGATGCAAACACGAAGGTGAAACTTGCACGTGGCATAGGCATGGTACCAGAATGGGTAGCACAATGCAGCGCAGCGGTCTAAGCTGATGAGTAGAATATGCTGGAAGGATAGGCCAACACAAAACCATGTTATCATCGTTTTTATTGTTATGAATCCTGCAACTGTGCGGCCTAACAGTTTGTTGGTGAAATCTATGATATATAATGGCTGCACGACGAGACCGATGAGTAAGTCACTGAGGCAGAGTGCTCCAAGTATGACGTTCGGAGGAGTATGTAACGACCTCCTCCGCAGCAATGTAGCCATGAATATGCCATTTCCGACTATTGTTAGCAGCGCCACGACGGAATCAAAGGGGATGAAAATCTTTATATGAGTCATTAGTCTGTTTTCTAGCAAAGATTCTTGTTTTTCATTCATTTCTTAGAAATTCTTGCAACTTTATTCCAATAAATTATCACCACTTGTATTGGAAATCAAAGATATAAAAGTTAAGAACAATTTAAGAGGAAAACCACCATTCAATGTATGATGTGATGATGAAATGACGTTAGCTTTGCAGTTTGTAAAAACAGTTAACCATAAATAGGCCTAAATGTTGAAGTTTGATCGCCTTTGTCAACATACAAGAGAGATTGCTTGCTGTTTAGAGGCAGAATTGCAATTTAAATTTGCAGCAACTTTCCTCGTAGCTCAAACCAGCGCCTCACACATCTAATTATTCTAATAAAATCGATGAACTTGAAGTTAATAAAAAATGAACAACTTTCTTTCGGCTCTCAGCTAACGATTACGTATGAGTTAGATAATTGTCCAGTTTTGTCCTCTCACACAATTTTAAACATACACAATTTTTGTTGTTAAACAAGATCTAACTTGACCAGCTTAGCAATTTCTTTGTGCCTTTCTGGTTTTGCAGTTATTTTCTCGACTCTACCGTTGCGTTTCTGTAACAAAATAAAATTATCCTGTTTCCAGCAACTGTAATTGATCTTTGCTCTGTACAAATACCAAAGTAAACACAAACATGTCACATAAACAACACCAAATGGTCATGACCTTGTCATTTTATCAACTTCATCACGAGATAACGATGGCCGTTTCCGTCTCCAGAATAAACTGTATCTATCACAACAGATATTTGCGACCAAAAATCCAGCAAATGCAAACAGATTTGAAATAAACTTCAATTGTATTTGACTTTTGAACCAATGCTGACGTACAAATCAACGGACTTTATTCGAAGATTTCTCAAAGTTTGTGTTTTGGCTTTCAATCCATTACAGCTGCCAGTACACAACAAGCAAACTGCATGTGTTAATAACAGAATCAATTTGCAGGTCCACAAAAAGCGATCGAAAGGAAACCCGTCTAAGTAAACAACTGGTGTTCTACATTCAAAAGAGTCATCTCATTCTAATGGACGGCAATTCAATTTCACTTCCTTATCCTTCTTGAAATAACAAAGTTGCGTATGAGTAACAGCCATGCTTAAAAGCAGATGTTTTACTGCAAAAGCTTATAAGAAAAGATGTTCCCTGAAACAAAACAGGGAAAACAAAAAACTAAGTTTTTTCTAAAGAAACTTATTGCTTCAAAAATTTAAAGGGACTAGAAAAAACCACGTGATATCGAGAGGCTGGGGTGGTATCGAGAGCCTGGGGTGATATCGAGAAAGTCGTTGACGTCATTCTACCCAGACTCTTCGCTGCCTATTCATGGCATTGTAAAAATCATCTGTTACTCATTCCTGTGGCCAGTCTGGTGGTTGGCTTTCCTGCATTAAACGCCGGTTTGTACCCTCCCCAAATTGACTGCCGCACGATGGCGGTGGTGGTTCACCGCCACGCTGAAAGGTTTCCTGTGTCGTCGGTGTCGGAGTGAAAAGTAGCGGCGTTTGTGTTGACGGACGTTGTTGTCAATGGAAACGGAGACGCATTAGGCGGAGGAGCATTACTCCAGCCTGTTGGTGCGCATGTATAGTTACAGCTGGTGTCATCAACGTTGTATCAGGCTGAAAACAGCCAGATTGCCTAGTACGTCTTTGTTCGACTATAGAACAAAACACCAGATGCATGGCAGCATAAAAATGTAACCAATTAGGGCCATAACAAAGATAGCAATGGCGTGAGAGTTCCCTTCTGTGACCATTCTCTTGTGACCATTCTCTTGCGACCACTTTCTTGTGACCACTGCTATAACATCGCTAAAAATGCGTTCAAAAGCAATTTGCAGGTAAATGATAGAAAGAGATCATGTCTATTTAATTCAGGAATATGCCAACAAAAAAACTAATTAATCTAGGAGGACTGCAAGGCAAAGGCTCTACTGCTAGCTGGAAAACCAGGATCTGGCACCCAGGACTCTATCACAGCACCCCAGGATTCTATGGTAGGACCCTGGCTTCAGGAAACTGGTTGGTTTGGCTTTGCAATTGATGTTCAGGCAAACATAGCAAAGCGCCAGAGCAAGGGAAGGAAGGATCCCGTAAAGGTTAACTATTTACAATTATTCTGCTCTCTGCTCTTAATGACTGATTAGCTTAGTTTTGACTAGATCTGTCTTCATTTTGTGGGCAAGCATTCCTCAAATTTTGTACATCAAATAACCCCCCTTCAATGTAAACATAAAATTGCACGATTAATTGCCCATTACAACCATGTAGGTCGTTTCAACTATATGCTCCAATGTGTCTATATCCTTTTGAAGTGCCTCATTTTGCTTCATGAGCTCAGAGATTTTTAGAGTCAAGTCAAGAAGGCCTGCCTTCTCCAAAGCAATCATGGTTTTTCTGTATCTGAGTTCTTTTACATTACTCTGTGGTAATTCATTTTCACCCAGCATCTCCTGCTGTTCAAGTTCTTCGTCTTCTTCTTCTTTATCATTCTGCTGCATTTGCTGTGTTTGTTGTTGCAGCTGTTGATGGTCTTGCGGCTGTTGTTGCTGTTGTTGCTGTTGTTGTTGTTGCTGTCCAACACCAGACATCTGTACAACAAACAGTGTAATACACAAAAATAACAACATGTTATGTCTTCAGAGTGCAAGAGTTGAAGCCAAATTTGAAAATGCCAAGAAAATGAATCCACCAAAATTAAATCTAATGATTTATATCCCCATCATATATATTAGCATATTATATATTATAACAATATAATATTATATATCAACTGTTTCTAGAACTACGCACCACTACATTTGGAAACTAATCCACTGTGCCATACAGGCATGATTTTCACGACTATTTCATTTTGCCTGTGTGGCACAGCAGATTTTACATGCTCTCGGATGATGGCAAACAGGGTTCAAATAACGGTGGAGACTAACAATTTTACAATTGGTAGCACTCTAATGGTAAGTATATATACTCCATGTCTGCAAATGCATATATGCTTTATCATAATTTAGTTTAACCAGTGGTAATGTGGGGACGCAAAGACAGCAAGGAACACAAGATCCTAGTGCAGGACCCAAGAAAATTATCCCCCAAATCACACTTTTTTTCTGTATAAAAACTGTATGAATCATTCAAAGTATTGTGTGTACAAAAAAATATGAAAAGTGGAAATACAGAATGAATTTTTTGGGAACACACTCCTTAAAATTGCCGTGGGAAAGCTGCTCTTATTTTCGATGAACTACTGGCTCATCAACATGTAAGTATGTTGTGTCAAATGCAGAAACAAAACTAAAGCAACATGCTTGCTAATTGCATCCAGATTCAGAGCCGTCAACTGATGGTAATTTCTAACTAAGTTACATACAGGTTGATTTCTTTGATTTTTGCTACTATCACCACCATTGATGGTTCTAACCAGCACTCTCTCTAGGGAGAGATTCTCACATCCATCTCAAGGCACTCCTAGAACATGGGTCAAGTCAGGTTTTGTGCGTTGTTAATCCATTTTGTAAACATATATACATAAAGACAATTATAAATGTGTAAAGATGCATACCCTATTCGTATCAAGCATTTGATGTTGTTTGACCAAATCTTGCAAATTTCCACCATTCAGTAGCAAGTAATAAAGTGACTGCAGATTGGAATTCGTGTTACCCTCGTCATTTTGACTCCTACCATCACCATTGGGACTGCTAGCTGGGACATCAATTGAGGGGTTTGGACTCCAAGACATATCAAAGTACCTGTGAAAATATTGTAAAATATCAATCAAAATCTTGTATTTTCTTTTGTTCCATAAACTTAGACTTACCTAGAGGGCTAATTCAAGGATTATTTAGCATGGAAATGATCATTGTTGGTTGATAGATTGGAGGTCCATAACCCTAGAACACAAGGCCAAGTTTTTGTGTGAGATTTTGCGTGCGACTTCAGCCATACAGGGAAAAGTTTCCAGTTTGGATAAAAACCAGTGAACCAAGAAATCTCAAGGCAAGTTCAGAAACTCTAGCTCCAACATACAAATTCCAAATCTCAGTTTAAAGATTCTTATAAAAACATTCTATTAAGTTTCTACGTAACTAACTGAGTTTGCTAGGTGTGAAAGTTTCCAATTTGACTTCCCGTTCAGCAACTAGCATGGAAGCTCTTGATAACATAAAGGCAATGTGGGTGCTTAGGCCCACAAACATATAATACTGCTTTGATCTCCCATTCTGCAGAAAGAAGTACAATTCTCTTATGAAGACAAGCAAATAGCAGAGCATTTGATCATAATGTCAAATAGATAAATGGCTTTATAATTTGCTCTGAATAAAATCAATTATTTCGGCATTTACTTCATCAGAGCAAGTCCTTCGGCCGCAACTACTCACCATGAACGTGTATTTGCAGTGAAAAACCTTCTTTCTAGCCTTGCTTACAACTATTTCGCTGCTACAATAAATGTTTTACATGGATCTTTAGCGAAAAGTTTAATTTATTGGCAGATTAATCGTATTCTTGCAAGTTATGATGATTTACAATTCCTGATTAATTCAGCCGTACCTCAACTCGTCAAGATCAGTGGTAAAGACTGCGTAGCAAACAACAACATCAGCTGTCTTTATACCAAGCGCGACGGGGGCAACTGTTTTCTCAAGCAACAAATATGAGGCTTCTTCAGGGACCCTAAAGCGGGGAGGGGGGAGTAAATGGAAGTAACAAGCTAAAATCTCCACTTTTGTTTTGCCTTGTCCTTAATTTAATTGTGTCTCCCTTTCTTTATTGTAGCAGGCACTCCTGTATCTCCCCAGTTTCTTGGTTAATGCAGAGGCATTTTATATAAATGATGAAATTACGGATTTTTGCATTGTTTAGCATCGTAAAACTGTTTATCAATTGATCATTTTTATTAAAGTGAGAAGTTTTCTAATAATTTTCTCTAAATGCCCATCATTTTTAGCAAGTTTATTCAACTCAAAGATATGGTGTTAAAAATTTAACCATGGTAAAGCCAACTTTTTCAGAGCAGTTGAAATAAAAACTCAACCTTGAGCATTGTTCGGCATGGTAAAAAGTAGGGACTAAATAGTGAGAAAATAAAAATCAAGTTTTTTCAGACAGCTCCTGCATTTGGTGTCCAAGGCCTTTTTGTACAACAATGATAAATCGATGCTTTAGTTAAAATTTTTACATGGAATAAATACGAAGAAAGATAGAAAATTTAACAGACAAAAATCAAACAATTGAATGTCTCTAATTTAAAAACTTGTAGTAAAACTACAAAATAATATTTTAATGCTAAATTTTTGATTGTTATAAATTACTGCCAAGCATAATTACATTCTTGAATAAGACAATAGTCAAGGTCTTTTATAAATTCCAACTATTTATATTTCTATACAGAATACAAATCAGAATTTGACTTTGAGACATTACAGCTCTGTATGGCAAATAATGTTGATAGCAGATGACACAAGTTTTGCCTCCTCTTAACATGGAAATGATTGCTGTATTTTACTAACTGCCTTTCAAATTCACTGAAACATAATTTTAAATTGCGCCCTTTATCAGGGCCTCTGACCAGACCAAAAAGGTGGGGGGGGGCCAAGCTTTGATGCCAAAAAATTACCACAACAAAGATCACAAGCTGCCTTTTAACCTTGCATTATTTGCAAAAAAGTAGGGGGCCACAGCCCCCAGTCTGCAGAGCGTGGCAACTCCACACACAAGAAAATTTGCAACAGATCGACGTGCACTTTAAAAATTAGGCCTTGCATGCGGGTATTGTGTGCGTATAGGGTCAATTTATACCTTGGACACGAAAGATCTCGTCGAGTTCTGCCATCCTCTGCAGACTGGCACAGTCCTCGGTCATCAGGTCCTGTTTATGAAGAGTCTAACGGTAACACAGGAACTAACCACCTGTATTGGTACAGTGATTTTCAAAATAACTTCTCATTAGTCTGGGCGACCAACTAATCTTGATTATCTTATTTTTTTGACTCATTTTATTTCTTTTTCACATTTGAAAAAGGGCAGTGACATATTCACACTCTCTGAAATTAAAAATATTGAGCAAAGTTTTGTTACAACATTTCATTCAATGTGCAGGAAAATTTTGCACCTGAGTCTTTAAGCGGATATGCACAAAACTTCCCAGACTTGTATCAAAAAATCACAATAGTTAATCAATGCCTGCCAAGCTATGGAAAAAGAAAGCCTCAAATATTTAAATATCCGAATATAAAATGGTTAAGGTAGTCCATGAAGATCATATTTTGTGTACAATGCTTCTACAGACTCGTAAACAACTCGAATTGCAACAACGCAATTTTTCAACTTCTTTTGGACATCTTGCTCATCTGCTTGACCCGAAGCAACAAGAACCAGCATATCCCCTCGAGAAGGCAGCGTGTACATGGCTAAATTCGCAGCTTTTCTTATCAACCAGGGATGGTATTTTGCAAGCGTTTCAGAATATGCACTCGATGCAATAGAAGAGGCCTTTTCGTGGTCCGTGCTTTCGGATAATCTTTCCATAAACAGCATTGTGAAAGACAAAGCTCTGTGCAACCTCAACAACGTCCTTGACCCCAACAATACTTGATTTGTTTTCTTGTTCACTTCAATCTCGTGCTCCATCATTTTCTCAACCCTTTCATACATGTTTCTTTCGCTGTGGCCATTACGGAAATTTCGCAATATCTCGATTTTTTCCTTGATATCGGAAGTAATGAAGCCGAAAACTGAGCCCAATAAACCGAAGAAAATGCACAATTCTTCGTATGCTGTTATGTATTCGTCAATTAAGAGATCTTCTTCGCTGCATTTCGCCAAAGAATCGGCAACGATGTGAATTCTGAATGCATTTTCAGCTCCGTTTTTAACGGGTTTCGTTTTCACGTCGCCGTCCGCCATTTTGGCGTCTTCCCAAACAATGTCCAGAAAACTTTATCACCTGGCATCGCCTGCGCAGCGGCACGATAGCACAGAAAATAAAAGCGAAGAGGGGGGAAGGTAAAATAGATGCCCTTCCCCCAATTTGGAGGTGCAATACATGCAGTGCTGCAAGAAGAATACATTTGCTGCCCCTTAGAGCTAAAGAAAGCCTGCTCATCAAGATGGACAGTACAAACCTTTTCATGGCAATGTCTAAACTTTAGTTCAATACACCAGCACGATACAAGTTCGATGGGTTTATCGCAGTCTTAGGCATTGAAATAATCCTTATCATATTTCCTCAAATAACATGGGATGGATGAAAACAATGTTTATCATTCAAAATCAAGAGACTGCAAATTGCAATAATTGACAGAAGCAAGAAAAACATTTTTCATACTCAAAGACAAATAAACACAGAAAGGCAATTTGCTGCCAAGAAATGTAATCTTCATACTGTGAAATTGAAATCAGCCTTAAAAATTTAAAACCTATCTCTACCAGTACCTTTCTTTGATTGCTAAGTTGATACAAAACAATTTAATACATTGTTAATTGCCTCTCTTCTTGTGATTCTGCATGCCTCTGCGAAGCACCTCTTGTACAGCTTCGTTTAATTTGTTTTGATATGGCAGCCAAGCCTTAAAACAAGAAGAAAAAGCTTTAAGGTAAACTCTAGGGGTATTTGCTGGAACTTCAACTATCGACATGTGTGCACCCTTCATTACGCTATTAAAATTCCACACAGCTATCCTGTACACCTACATGGCATTGTGGCGAAAGGTCAAGTTATATTCTTGTTTTATGTAGGTCTTGGAGATTATCCATTTCACCCCCGGTGATTCTACAACTGTACAGTAACACTAAAGGCACCTGCTCAAATTGCAAGGGGGTACAAGCATTGATAAACGGTCCCTTCGTGGATGAAAGTATAAAGTGTTAACTGGCATCACGTCTAGACAATTCCAGAATATCCTTGATGAAGAAATAGACGTAATAAATTCCAGTTATTTCAAAAGACCTGACAATTTCAGGTTACTCTTTTTAAAGACATAAAGATGTATATGATAGCCTGAATAGGAATGGGAGAGGCCGAAAAAGTGACAAAGATAGGTGTCTCGGATCAAACTCAGAATAGAATTTACCTTCAGGATTCTAGAAATTTCTGCCGAAGTCGCATTCTTCAAGTTTGCACCAGCCAATAACTTTGGATGAAGTCCAGTTTGACCGATGGAGCTCTGGGCACCACTTTGTGTCACTTCGGAGTCCTGAAGTACCACGTTGTTACTCTGTGCCGAAGAAAAAAACAGCGGGTAATTTATAAAGACTAAATTTGTGTGATATATGCGCCTTTTTTCTCTTACAAAGGGACAACTTATATTGCTTGTCAATAGATGTTTAAGATGCTAAATGATGGAACATCAACAAGGTGGAAATCTCAATGCAAATACTGATTAACCAAATTATACAAGTGCAAGTAAAATAAAGGGACTGAACATCATTCCGTAACAAAAATGCATGCAGGTGGCGACTATCCTAATCAACCTGTGCTTATACTTTCACAATGTTCCAATGTCTCTACTATACCTACCATTAAAACGTCCCAAAGCTGGTAGGAGAACTTAAATGGTTATTAGGAAACATTTTTGCATTGCAAGGTTTACGTTTACAAAAACACGATTGCCTCGGAATTGCATACTCACATTTGCTCCATTGAAAACATTGACAAAAACCTCTTGCTTCTGTTCACAGCATTTTCCACATTTGGAGCAACATTTGCATCCTGAAATAAAAAAATATATTTGATAATCATTCTGGGAGGATTACATTGCAAAGTTACTAAGACATATGTGGGTCGCGGGCGATGTCCTCTCTACTTTCTTAGCTACAGCGATTTTCTTAAACCATTCATTCTCTTCAGTTCTTAACTACAAATCTTTATCTGATATTCTGATCTTGAGGAATTTCTTACTAATTCTTCTTTGAAAAGTATTTTATCTTCTACAAAATAGTCTGCATTTTATGCAGAACTTGATTATCTCTAGTCAGGCGATGGACAAATAGATAATGTAGCTGGCAGTCATGAGGAATGCGACTGGAGACAAAGAACCACACCCGGATTAGCACAAGCGAGATAAACGTCGGTACGAGCTAAAAGCTGGTTCGAATCTCACCCTTTCCATTTACGAGGACAGTACCCTCGGGCAAGGCGATAAAACATAGCTTAACCTCTCTCTACCCATCAGTATAAATGGGTACCTGGTCCTTAGCTATGAACGCCGTCTGTGGTTGTGGCCTGCTATATGCGATTACGCATAGCAACTGGGAAAAAGCGTAGATTCGGTCGAGTAGCCTCAGGCTAGTAAAAGACTATATACTACTATTTTAAGCTTCCTTTCAATAAGATGTATGCGTTAGACACACTGTATAAGTTATGAACTGTGGCATAGCCATTGCCATACCATGCATTTTGGTGGTACAAGGTGACAAATATTGCCCTTACCTTTACATTGTTTACTACTATCGCAATCTTGTTTCTTGGCAGTAGTTTGTGGAGCAGATGTCGGTTTCGTAGGTTTTTTGGTTGATGCAACACTTGTGCGTTTCGTTGTTGTTGTTGGTGGTTCCTTTGTTGTTGTTGGTGGTTCCTTTGTTGTTGTTGATGGTTCCTTTGTTGTTGTTGATGGTTCCTTTGTTGTTGTTGGTTTTTCCGTTGTGGTTGAGGGCTTCGACGTGGATGGGACAGTGAAGGTAATTGTAGGTGCTGGGGAGGTGCCTTTAAAAAAAATGAACGAAAAAATCGTATTTGTTTATTTTCGATAATAATCTAACAGCATTATGTGCACACCCCTAGATATGACGTAAGAGGAGGGCATCACTTTGAGGGGGTATGGGGATGGTTGACCCCCTCCAAATGATGACAGAATAATGAGTTATTGTAGGGCAAAAAATGGTCAGCAAAGGAGCGTCTTTCCACCTATCAATACACTTTAAATTTCAGCAGGAAAAAATTGAAAATGCCACCACATCACAGCACAAACCACGAAGCAGTGCTCCAAAAAAAGGAAGATGATAGTCCTGCTAAATGGTCGACGTATTCAATTGGTGCACCCATCAGTTGGGGCAACAATATAAAACCCTGAAATTTAACATCTGCGTACTGCAATCGATGTCATCAAACTGTCATTCCGGTAGTTAGAAATATCAATACAAAAGCTTCAATGAAAGAAGCACAGGCAGGTGAACTTTACCTAATTCTGCTGGCTCGCAGGCCTTTTTTGTAATATTCTTGATGAACTCATCCGCAACAAGATCATCAAAATTATTCAACATGTATACATTCTGAGGTCTGCGAGTGATGCTTTCCAATTGACTCCTTTCCACTTTACGACCAATCCCAACAGCATATATCGATATATTTTTATCATGTAATGCCTTTGCAACTTCATGCGGTGGGAAAACTTTTTCTAGGCCATCAAACTTTGGCGGTGGGGGATTCTGATTTCCATCGGTGACAAGGAGAAGAACCTTCCTCACATTAGGCCTAGCTCCATTTTCGGTTGAGAATAATTCGTCATTGGCTACCTTCAGGGCCTTATCAATTCGCGTTTGATAACCATACAACGGCAGTTTGTCAACTTCTTCACTGAAATCCTTCAATGATGAGTATTCTCTGCTGAAAGGGATTGCAACTTTTACGTAGGCCCCCGAGCTAAAAACGACAACACCAACTTTCGAATCACCCTCGTGCACAGCTAGTTTGGCACCCATTCTCTTCACAAATGTCTTTTCTTTCTGATAATACAGCCTTAAACTTCCGGATGAATCTATTACCAACCCGAGATCTATAACAGCCTTGCAAGCATCTTTGGCATCCGCTGAAACAAATAGATCATGTGTAAGTGAAAAGCGCAGAGGTAGATTATAGCCAGTTGTGCCGGAAGAGGGGGTAAGAGGGGAACTGCTCAAAGAAGAAGAAGAAAGAGAAGAGCGAGAAGAGAAAGAAGAAGAAGACGAAGAAGAAGAAGGAAAAGAAGAGCGAGAAGAGAAAGAAGAAGAAGACGAAGAAGAAGAAGGAAAAGAAGAGCGAGAAGAGAAAGAAGAAGAAGACGAAGAAGAAGAAGGAAAAGAAGAGCGAGAAGAGAAAGAAGAAGAAGAAGAAGAAGGAGAAGAAAAAGAAGAGCGAGAAGAGAAAGACGAAGAAGAAGAAGGAAAAGAAGAAGAAGAAAGAGAAGAAAAAGAAGAGCGAGAAGAGAAAGAAGAAGAAGACGACGAAGAAGAAGAAGAAGAAGAAGAAGAAGAAGGAGAAGAAAAAGAAGAGCTAGAAGAGAAAGAAGAAGAAGACGAAGAAGAAGAAGGAAAAGAAGAAGAAGAAGATAAAGGAGGAACAGAAGAAGAAGAAGGAGAAGAAGACAAAGAAGAAGGAGAAGAAGAAGAAGTGGATACCTGTCAATATTAATTGTAAAGGGTCCACTTGCTCGATCTTCGGCAACGACAAACTACCTGAAAGAAATGAAAGAAAAGGTAAAGAGATCAATAGTTTCATATGTCTCAGCATTTTCTAGAATAAAAGCTCTCCAATTAGTGAAATAGTGAAATATTAGCACGTTTGTTAATTTCGTTGCTGCTTTTGTTACCACTCTTCCATTCCTGATAACCTTGGACTCATAACTAATGGTCCCTGAATTCTCAGTTTTCTTTGTATACAAATTGTCAAAAACCCTCTTTTCGAACTGATTTCCACAAGTTATGTCTCAGAAATTGCGAATGACACAGTTATTAAAAGTGAATTTGTTTTCGAAACTACCTATTTCACTTGATTGAATGTCTGAGCTTGGCGCAGGAGCTCCTAACTGTTCTGAAAGGAAATTGATATAATCTTTAGTTCCAACCAGAAAATAAGCTATCAAAATGCCAAAATAAAAACAAACAACTAGATGAAAATAGAAATCCAACATGGCCGTAGATAAATGTCTTTTTCGAGGGTAGGAGTATCCAGGAATGTGTCCGAATTAGCTCACAAAATGGGCGTACAATCCTTTATTTGCCGACAAATTAGGAAAATTTGCCGACAAAATATCCTTTAATGGCAAAAAAGCTTTGTCTTTGAAACAAAATCTTCGCCTTCTGGGTATCACTCATTGTAGTTTTGGCCATGAAAACTATTAAGAACATTGAGTTTGTTTGGCATTGATTTGACAAAGAATCTAAAGGCCCCAAGGTAGAAAGATCGCAAGTTACCTTGGGATAGTAATACTGGTTCTTGGACAACTGAAAAAGAAAGAAAGAAAGAATCATAAATACATCTTATTTTCTTAATAAAATGACAATTGAAAGGATGAGATATCAAAAAAAAGCTACGTACGATTTTAGCTTTCCCTTCAGATATCAGTTGCGAGAATCTATGCTCAAACATAGTATCTTTGAACCAATTATACACAAAACTATTATATTGCCTAATAATGTTTTGGAGATGTTTAAGTGAAATGTATTGAACTCTAACTATATTTTTATTTTTTCTTATCATTTATTTAAACTTTTTCTTTCAAATTTTATTTTAATTACTCATGAATGCAGTGCCAAATGTAACAAGTAAAGTAGAGAACAAATTAGCAGGCTGCATTTCGGATTCTCAATGAATGCTGGTTACAATGTAAGTTAAAGATGAATATTCACACCCAGATTTATTTCCGTTAAAAATGTCAACTGTTAAAACCCATATAATTCTACGCTTTTCAGGGGGTAGCATAGTCAAATAACCTAGCTGAAAGCGTAAAGTATTATAGAAAACTGCCATCGGAACATTTAAAATACTTGGTACATAACCCCCTGAAAAATCATCTGTTACGGTGTTTGTCATTGGGCCATATGGCCCTTCAAGGGGTGAAAGGATTAAAAATTAATTCCCTTACCTAACTTGCCCACAACGAATTGACTGAGATATCTAAGAACTGAGACAGCATTAGCTGCATCGCTTGCCATGAAAATGTTTTTCTTTAATGCTATATGCTCCAATTTGTTTCTCCTTCCATCTCCGATTGCTAAAACGTACAGTTCTATCCGCTGATCATGCAAATCTTTTACTGCATCTTCAGCCGGCATGACATCTTCTTCTGGCGAATGACTTAGAACTAAGATCATGCTCTTCTGAACATTAGGCCTAGCAGCGGGATTATCTGAAAAAGAGTGATGTTGAAAATTAAATATTTCACATCCTGTTAGACATTTTTGCATAAGAAAGTTCTTTTCGTAAATAATCGGGTTACTTCTCTCTATTGGTCAGCAAAGCCCCGAAAACCCCCTAAAACCCCCTAGAATCCCGCTTGTTACTTGTAGCTTTTTTGTCTGTACCACTTCAAGGGATATGACACATTCAGGGGCCAACAGCTCATTTTAAGAAACTAGTTTATAAGAAACTTTTACACGGCTCCTAGAAATGTGAAGAAAATTCAGTGCCGAGTTTCTCCAACCTGAATAAGGATAGAACTATGCTTTCCTTTAGTCATTATTTCCCATCCCTTTCTATATCTCGAAGTGCTTTCATAAAACAGTTTGCGATAACAACATGGGTGCCTCCATAGCGAAGGGGGAGGGCACAAACATATCTTACTTGGCAAGGGGGCAAAATAGTGGAATAAGTGAGGGTAGTAGCCCCCTGCCCCTGCTTAAGGCCCTCTCTCGTAGCCTACGTGCCCAATGAATTAATGAATGATACCTACTTTTGAAGACAATTTTATAGCTAGCCTAGAAGATCTTAGTTGAAAAGAGGATATTTTACCAGACGATAACATTGCTGTTCCTCTGTCGATCGCTTTCACAAGATCTTTTCTGTCATGAGGATACGTCTCAGATGCATTTTTCCACGCCTCAATTTGCCGAAGAGCTTTCTTGTAGCATGGCGAATCGCCATACGGACAATCCAAGTCGATCAATGTATCAACCTGTTTCCAGGCAACAATCACACCAAGCCTTACGCAGTCGTGGTTATCGGCGTTCATGTTTCTAACCAAAGTCTGAATTGAGTGCAGGAGATGCTTGAATTTATCTGGTTCTGAAGTAGGCAACTCGTATACAAGGGCGACATCTTGCTTCTTGAAGCAGGATTGAGCGTCTGAAATGAAATACGTTTAGTTTGACAAAGACATCTTTCTTTTACCTTTCGTTAAAACCTTTGCACCCTGGGTTTATGAAATTTAAGAAAAAGGAAAAAACATTCCAAGGCTCTAAAACCCAAAGTAAAACATTTGAGCATTTTTTGAAAAATTTTTAATTCTCGCTATTAAAAAATGTAATTAACAAGATTGATTATCTGCTAGCCCGAGGGGAAATTTGCCAACACGAATTGAAAGAGAACAAAGTTAACAAAGCACAGAAAACTAATTTCTTGAAAACTGAAAAATCACTTTATTTCAAAATTCATGTTGGGTTAATAAAAAAGTTATCGTCCCGCATTTACTTGCACAGTTAATGTGTCAACCCAGTTCTTTGAAGTTTCAAAAAAAGTAGCGACCCAGTCGCATTTTCCACTGGCCATGTAATAAAATAAATGTTGGTCTGTCCCTTATGAGAGGGAAAACCAACATCTTGGACACAGTTAGGGCCCCTGGTTATGTTAGGAAAACTCACCTGATTGAAAGACTGATGCTGCAAATAGTAAAGCCAGCAATTTAAAAGCTAAAAACGAAGCCATTTCCGCCTTTTTCTTCCAACCCAACTCAAAACTCAACTTCGAAGGACAATCAATGCGTCAGAATACTGCTTTGTATTGCATCATTTATCAGGGTGTTGAAGTCTTTGTTTCCTTTCACAACTGAGTGATGATCAATTGACTGTGTTAAACGATGGCAAGACGCGACAGCCTTCGTCACATACCCTGAGGTGCTAGCCTAGCTATATCCTTCTCAACATGCCCCCTTTTGCTTGATAATATCCCGCTACCAAACATACATAATTTCTTTCTTCAATTTCTAATTTTATAATCAGATTTTTCTCTCCTATATCTCCTTTTCTTTCTCCTCTATTTTCCTCTTTTTCATTCTCTTTTATTCTGCATTTTACCATTTCGTCCTTTTCCTTTGTTTGGCAAATCGCGGCATATTTGGTGAATCTGTCCAATCTCGTGCTTCAGATTCTTCGAATTCTGGGGGCAAGAGGAGCGAGGGGGCAGGGGGTAAATAGTGCTTCAGTAATCTTATTGCCATATTTAACCTTGAAATGGCACAGGGTAAAAGACTGATTGGAGTCCCATGGTTGTCTTTGGAAATCTAAACCATTCAAATGATGTCTATTTTTGGGAACTTAGATTTGATGGCCTTTGAGACCCATGGCTAAGGGGATGCCATGTAAGGGAATCATTGTTTGTTGCTGGGCCTTGTCAAAGAATAACTACGAAATTGAGCCCTCTGGGAATTCACAAGACAAATGTTACTGACACTGGTTTGGGAATGGGGGTAAGACAGTTGATGTATCATAAGTTTGTTGTGGCTGCTTGATCCAATGTATTGCAGGGAAATTCCTGTAAGTAATATAGACTGTGATTGGTATTGTGTAGTTATTTAATGGATAAAATATTTCAAAATGGCGACACACATGCAATTATATATAATCTGCAAAATTCAACAAAGGAAAAGTATTCGTATTTTCAAGGATTATAACACAAACAAAAATATTATCGTTTTGTTTTTCTTGTTTTCCCAATCTTCTCCTTCCGTTTCTTGAGGTGCTTAGGCATTTTATTCTTCCTTCGCTCCCTATTTTGTTCTTTAACAAGTTTCTTATGCTCCTTCCTTGACAACTCAGACTTATTGGCATCATAGTCTCCATCATCTTCCTCATCATCATCACTGGACTCATCTTTATCCGAACACACGCTATCTGATGCATCCTCAATCTCATTTTCTTTTAGCTCATTCCTTTCATTCAGTATGCTCGGGAGGTCTTTCGCACCAGTCAAGTCCTGCTTCAACCCTGTCACAATTGGGTAGTAGACATCCTCAGAATCACCACCTTGGGCTTTAATGGCATCTCTCTCAAAGTCTATTACCTCATCTAATGTCCTTGGTATAAATGCATTCTTGAAGACCTCTTCATCGATGACATCCTGCTGATTGATGTCATTTATGCCCCTATTGACTGCCTTTTCTTGTATTCTATCAAGATATTCATCAACGTTACCTTCGTTTATAGTTGGGTCTGTGACAAATTCAAACAACTCCTTTACCGTCATGGTGCTAACATTGTGCTTCCTAAAGAACTCATTAATATTTGTGCAATCTTTTCTTAAGAACGTCAATGCCGCAGGGTGGTCATGCTCAACAGATTGTGACACATCAATCACGTAAAGCTGGTCATTCACCTGATTAAAAAGCATGTTAAACTCGCTCAAATCCGCATGGACAAGCTTCGACTTCCAATACAGATCCCTCACCATCCGAACACACATCATGTAAAGTTCCCTTGCTTTTGACTCTGATATCACACAGTCTTTTAATAACGGTGCAGGCCAGCCATCACAGCCGATGAAATCCATAACCAGAACATGACTTCTTAAGATATATGGCTCGGGACATGGAATACCGCAATTGAACATTCTAGTCAAGTTTCTCATTTCTTTTTCAGCCCATGTTTTCACCATTTTTCTTGGATTGCTTTTACAATACCCATGCCTAAATCTAAACTCTCCTGTCACATATTTATCTCTGTCTTTGAATGTCAAAATTGATGTTTTATAAACTTTGATAGCTCTGTCTTCACCATTTGTTCCAGTTGCATGGTAAACATTGGCTTCCTTCCCTGTGCTAATACAACCATTAATACTTTTTATAAACCCTCTGTTTAATAATTTAAACAAGATCATCTTAGTACGAGGATCTAAAACTTGCTCTACTGTTGCTCGATCAGCCTTGTCTTTTGATCGCCATCCATTCTCCTTTTTGCCTCCATACTTCCCACTTCCATCCTTCCCTACAGGACCTGAAAACTCATTGATGTTGATTTTGTTCAAGAATTTTCCGAATTGCTTTTCTTGGGGCTGGAGTGTGGCTTTCATTTTATTTTGGCCGCCCTTTGATGGATGTTGGATTATGCCAGATCTTATGTTGTCATTTTTGAAACTGTAATTGTCTTCCCAGTCATCATAGTCATCACCACTTTCTGACCATTCCTCTCCCTGAAACAAAACATTTAACAAGAATGTTATTAACAGTGAAATAATAATCATCATTTCTCGAGGGATAATCATCATTTCTCGAGCGAGAGAAACAGCTACTGATTGAAGAAATCTGATTGCTGCAAGATCTGATTTATCTATACCTCATTCTCAAAATCCTCATCTTTGGCTGCAGATTTGACGCTTAATTTTTGAACAGGCTCCTTCATAACTTCGTCAGCTGGCAAATCTTCGTCAGCATCCATAAAACGTGCATCACCTTCATCCGCCATGCTTGCATTTCTTCTATTGTTGTTGATGTTGCATTGTCCTCGACTTCGAGCGGAGGCTGTTCTCTATGGCAACAAGCAAGCAGCATAATGGCCAAAATTATTGAGTTTATTGGTGATCTCTCGTAGTTTGGTTTGGCAATGGCGCGGCCAAAATACTACACGCCAAATGAAGTTAGCGTGCATAACACATTAAAAGACCTGTGGGTGTCCTTTCTTGGAAAAGTCTATGATTTGACGCCACTGTGTCAAAAGCATGGGGGTATGATAAACTTTTTTATCGAGTTATTTATGTTTTTATGTCGAAACTACCACTAAAATTATGAAGCAAATATATGTAAATGGCGAGATATGTGAGATCCTCGTACACTATTGAGAGTAAAATTACTTAAATTCATTTCATTCTGCGTGCATTTTACTTCAATATGCTATGCAAATCCACGTTATGGCTTTATCTAAAAATGTCAGTTCTGAAGAGTCTGTCTGCAGAGCATTTCACGGAGAATTCGATGAGATCCCGCCGAGCAACGAAAAATTCGTGGATTGCGCGGCATGCACAGTTGATTTTTGCGAGTGCACCACGCATCCTCATGTTGATTATGTTGAGGTGACTTATGTTGAGGAAGATCATATGTAGTACGACACTGCAGGTCAACCTATATTGCCAAAAGTAATATCTTGCGCACGTGCAAGGCCTTTTTGTGTTGTGCACTTAAATCCAAAATCCAAGACTTTTAAGCACAAAACCAAAGCCGTTATACCGAGTCGGCACTCCCTAAGTCAGTTTTATACTGCCGTAAAAGTTAGCTGCTACTGTCCAAAGTATTAAGAATTAACACCCTTTCAAACCAAAGTAACGACACCTCCTAATCTACAGCTTCTATTTCCATAAAGTAGCTAACTAAGTTCAAATTGTAACATAGATTCTAAAACATATTTTTATGTTTAAAGGAGACGTACTTTTAAAGCCAATAGTTGCTGCTGGTGGAAAAGACATCTCAAACTGGTTTGACATCAAAACGAAAGATGTGAGTTATCATGAAATTTCAGAATATTCATGTTCCTTTGATTGCTCTCCAAACCAAATTCTAGGCTTTTTATCCCTCATTATTGACAACTTTTTTTTATTCTGACGTTGATCTCACTTTTCATCCTAGATCCGGACGTGTGTAGATCCACATACCAATTGTGCATTTCCATACATACCAATGGGCAGGTTCATTCATATCCCTCCAAGATGTCCCAGAACCGATTGGGCAAACGATTTCGGACGCCCTTGGTGGAAAGATGACACATATTGCATCGGACTGCTGTCACGGAAAACTAGAAAGATAAGAATAATAAATACATTGACATCACAGGAACAGATACTGGAGGTATGAAAGAAGTCAAATTTGTCATATTGTCATATCATCATCATCATCATCATCATCATCATCATCATCATCATCGCCATCATCATCGTTACAATCATCATCATCATCATCATCCTTATCGCCATCATCATCATCATCATCAACATCATCATCATCATCATCATCATCATCATCATCATCATCATCATCATCATCATCATCATCATCATCATCATCATCGCCATCATCATCGTCACAATCATCATCATCATCATCATCGTTATCGCCATCATCATCATCATCATCATCATCATCATCATCATCATCGTTATCGCCATCATCATCATCATCAACATCATCATCATCATCATCATCATCACCATCATCATCATCATCATCATCATCATCATCATCATCATCATCATCATCATCATCATCATCATCATCATCATCATCATCATCATCATCATCATCATCATCATCATCATCATCATCATCATCATCATCATCATCATCATCATCGTCATTATCAATCATCATCATCTTGACTAACGAGAAATTCTGATATTTCCAGGTGTGCTCTGAAGAAATTCTATCAGAAATACTGGAAAGGTATTTGTTGTACAACGCTCACGCAGCTAGTTACACGTGGAAATACAATGGTGAGAATTTGAACATGAACAGAACACTCGAGGCAAATAATGTAATTGACGAGAGTGAAGAGTTTTATACTCTGGGCATGGATGAAGACCAGTTTCTTCCTGCCTTGCATTTGTATTTCAATGATGATCTCACAGAAATGTAAAATATGTGTATCGAAGTTTCGTTGTTGTTAATCTTTTCGCATTTTTTTAAAAGGCGCTTGCCTGTTCAATTTAAGTAGATGGTGTGTTCAGTGTAAATTATTTGAAAATTGTGATATCTCTTTCTTTTTAATGTTTTTGTGCTCCAGTCGAAATTGCACATCAACAAGTTTCTAACAGTTGTTCAAATAAGCCTAAATAACTTTATCTTGCCATTACTCTAGTCTTAACTGCTTAACACCAGGCTGCTTAATCAATAGATTGCTTATAGCTTCACAATGTGGCACTCAAATTACTTAATGTTAAATGTTTAGTTTCACTCCAGGCTTACTTTATTCACTGCCGTTTATTTAAGCATTTTGAGTTAAGCAGGGCCTCCTTCAACGGGAATTTTTGTTGAAGTCAATTCAGAGCACTATTTGCACATGCAAAAACAATCGTCTCAATTGCTTGATACATTCTTAAGACGCAGAGACTTTCATTGTAATTTAGAAGGCAGCTCATTATGCCGTGACAAGGTAAATTTCTTGCATCGAAGTTTGGCCCCTCCACTTCTCAAGTCGCGTCAGAGGCTCTGTTATGAAAAATTTTAACAGCATTCAACACCAAAAACTGTAGCATTAAGAGGATAACAAGCAAAATGCTGAAGCTGATAAATTTTTAAAGCAGATAACACTTCATCGTAAATCTGAGCACTTGTTTGCTTGAAGCAAAAAGTGATTTCGTTGATTTTTTCTGAATGCTCATTCATTGTACTTCGGTGCATTTATAATCAATGCGACTAACGATAGTAATGGCAGATTCATGGTTATTGAAACCAAACTTGCTTTCATGTTTTCTGTTTGCCAAATTGGTTGTAGGGTAGAATTTATGAAGGCTTGGATGGAGGCTAAGGAACCGAAGATCTGCGGTTCGAAGCCGCTTTCTACAATGGGTGCTCAGAGAAAATCCCTAGGGAACAGACCTTCGTGCCAATGGTCCTTATCACCTGGATAGTGGGTAGAAAGCCCCAACCTTAGCCAAACAAACAAACAAACAAACAAACAAACAAACAAACCTAAAAAGTGATGGGTCAGCCAGATTTTCGAAGACATATCAATACATATTTTATTCCTCTCCACCCAATAGTAAAACTAGATATCTAGTCCGTAATTATGAGCCTCCTTTTTATTGAATGGATATAAAAACTTTAGAAATTTCCCACTCTTAATAATCTGTAGATAGATAGCTGTTTGATCGCTTTTTTTGTGATAAAATGCAGCCACTAAATTTACCATAAAATAGCTTTTTTTCATTTCATGAAAGCCCAAAATAAAAAGTAAAAAGACGCATCTTGGATAGCTGGAAGAACAAATAATTCTAAATTTTGAGCCTCAAAATACATAAAGAACTATTTTTTTTCATTTTATTTATATTTCTCGATAATAAATGAAAATAAGTTCTCAGGTCTGCGTAAGATATGATACTTATATGGAAGGCACGGAGGATGATTTTTTGTTGATATTACCAGTTGTTGTTGTTTTCGTTTCGCAGGCCTAGGCAGCAGCCGCTTTCAATTTCAACTCAAATAAATTTGCAAAACAAAACAAAAATGAGGTATAAATTCAGTTTCGTGTCGTCATTCATATTTTACGTGATCTCTTTTGGATTATTCAACCATGATAGCAGCTTGGATTGTGCTACTTATTGGCATTTGCGCGAGCAAGATGGCATAATGCAAGTTGTTCCCGGGGAAGTGAAGAAGGAGCTCATTGAAGCTGATCGATTTTTGGATGTTCTGCTCAAAGCTAACCCACCAAAGAACCAAAATAATTTACTGAATTTCTCAAATAAATATAATGTTCCCGTTGCTGGTGTCGGGTATGTTATTTTTGTTGTTATTTCGTGTACATTGCTTATTAAAAATACGCTAATTTCTTCTTTGTATAACTTTTTCCCCTCCAATCCTATTTCAATATTTTTTTAGTTTCTTGTTAAATTGCATCAAATCTTTTGTTATTTTTCTTTTGAATTTGCTTTAAATATGAAACGTTTTTCTGATTTCAAGTGCCAGAGAAGACTGGGGCCAGATATGCATTCTTTCACTTTACAGTTTTTATGTGAAACAAACCTAGGCCTAAATAAGCCATGGAAAATCAGGTTGAAGTTAGGAAAATTTAGAGAAAAATAGGTCGTCATTGCTAATTGAAATTGCAAAGCTGCTTAATTTTTGTTAAGAACAAATACACAACACCATCCAATAGAAAGTAAACAACTTAACAAATAGACTCTACCAAAGGCGATTTTGATAAATGCCAGTTAATGTAAGTTCCTAGTGTTATTAAAACGTCACCTTTTGCAATTTCCCTTACCTAAACAGTTTTTATTTGAGTACTGTGAATATTTTGCTCTATACAAGCATTTCAGTTTACATGAATCGACCACCTGTAGGGCATTGGTAACTTGCCCTGTGAAAAAACACAGTATTGATTGCACTTTGCCAGTACCACATGGTTTGAGTCTAGCATTTACTAGTAACTATTAACTAGTAAAAACACTATTAGTAAAAACACTTTGATTACGAGTTTGATTTATAGAATTCCTCCTTAAAGAATTTTGCATCCTACTTACTTAGTTTGCAGAGCCTGGTAACTGCACCCACAAGAAAATTTACAGCAGTTCAAAGTGCACTCCAAAAATTAGCTTTGCATGCATGCATGGTATGCATATAGGCTCAATATAGATTCACCTATAGTGTCATACAATCTATGGTCTTCCTTCTAAAATTCAATACAATCAATGTGTAGAATCATGAAGAAAGCTAGGTGGTTCACCCAGGGTAATCAGGTGTGCACAGCATGAACCCCCTGAAATTTTCTTTATTTCTAGTCTTAAATATAAAATAGTTGCAATTGATTTTTAAATTAATGTTGTAATAGAATTTTAATATTAATATTTATAATATAAATAATATTATTATTATCAAAATAAAAAATATGAATGCAACAAAATGATACAAAATCGTTTTTTCCTATTCAGAATGAATTCTACCGATACCACTGCTGTTGGTGCTTACAATCCTGGTGTAAACTGTGGACCACCAGTTGCAGAAACTAAATTTGACTATCTTCCTGGCATTGCTAATCGGAAAGAACATGCTTCATTTCCTGAACCTGAAGTTGCTCTTATTTTCAAGCAAAATGAATTTGATGAACCAAATCTCGAAGATATTGAAAACAGTCTAAAAGATGCTCTAGTGCAAGTAAGTGACGCCCAGTTTTTACCCATCAAAATCTTCTGTTGGCAAATTTTGATTGGTCAAACAGGTAACCAATCACAATAGCTATTCCTCTTGTCACATGGTTTTATTTTGATCTTTAAACCTCCCTAATTGCTCTTTTAGGGTGAAAACAAAGTGGTGTTGTACAACCAAATTGGTAATTTCTTGCGGATAAGAGGTGACACATATCATTCAATTGAATGCTTTCGAAGTGCACTTGCTATTGCACCAGCCAACTCTGACGTCTTACTGAATCTTGCGCGGGTCTTGCATAACTTACAATTCTTTGAAGATGCGCTAGTTCTCACACAGCGCTCATTAGATCTACAGCCATCAGATCGCAACTCGTGGTTACAACATTTCACTATGGGGGAAATATTGAAAAGTCGTGGGGATGTGGACCAAGCTATAACACACTTTCAAAACGCACTGGACCTCAATCCGGCTTTCTTACCAGCAGAATTGCACCTTCGTGAACTTGGATATGTGCATGGGACAGTTAACACCAGCATGTATTCATTGATTTTAATCGCCCTCTTGGTATCATCTCTCTTTCCTTTTGTTTATTTCACTGTCATGGGAGATGAGGAAACATCAAAGGGAAGAAAAAGATTCCGATCGTAATAAAAACTTTTCACTTTTTCATTAGGAAGAGGTAAATATTCTCTACGGAAAAGGAAAATTGACTGTGCAGGCAAAAAATGATCTTTTAGGCAACCAAAGACTGCTTACATGAGAAATATCAACCCATGAGTTATGCGAGATTTAAGATTTTACTCATAGCCCCTAGCCCCCTGGTGCCAGTTGGAACTCTTATACAGTTAACTGTAGGAGGAAACGATGCATGGGGGTACATAGATACAGGAAATATCCTTGCTTTAATAAACTTGTGGTGCATGTTATCTGATCGACTTTGAAAATCTTGACAACGTTGCCCCCAGGTATTTCATTGGTTTACAGTAATTTATACTGTGCCATATGGCGTCTGCAGGGGGCTATGAGTTAAAGCCATCAATTTATCACTCTTTTCATGTTATATTCACATGAGAGAGACAAACCAAGATTGAGATAAGGTCACCTTATGGTATCACCATTAAATACCTCAAGTTTCTTATCATACCAGCATCATACCTCAAGCTAAACTTTTGCCCTGTTCCTATAAGAATCGAAACCCTATAGAAATGTCAAAAGCAATTAAGATGCTGTGGTTAATTTGACAAAAATGGCTTTATGATCCACGTTGACCTACAACCTGAAATGACCTATGATAACCCATGACCTTTGGCCTATGATGACCTTAGATAACCTGTGACTTGTAGCCTGTCATGACCTATGCAAAGAATATTTACCTCCCTCCTACTGCTTTTTATTCTAGCATCATTATCACTCTTTTTTACAATTTTGCAAATAATGTTTTCTTTATTGTATTGCATCGAGGTGCTGTAGTATAGTCGCAGTAGTTGTAATATTGATTGCATAACCTTGTGGAACAATAAAGCCCTCGAAATACGAACCATTCTGTCTCTGCAGCAGCTTCAACCCTTTCCTATCCCCTGAAAGGACAAGAACCAGACTCGAGAGAACAGTACTAAATGGGACATCCCTCCATGCTTTATGTTAGCAGTTTGATGGCACTTAAACACAGCAAAAACCCTTTGGTCTTGTGGCAGAATTTCGGCTTCTTAGTCACACTTATAGTTTGTAGCATTTTCTAAGTTTTTTTACCATCAGCAAATCATCAACCCTTTATAGAAAATAACCTGGAGAATAGGTACTGGAAGGAAACTCTTATAATGCTGCAGAGAAAAGAAAGGTAGGAAGGAGGAAAGAGAGTTGAAATGCTACATTATACTTTACCAAATATTGAACCATTTTTGTCGTTATTAGCTTTTTCAGCACATTTGCCATTGCAAAAAGTTTTTAAGGCAATGTATTTATGAATTCTTTCCAAAGTAGTTGAGCAGTATACTATATTTGAACATAAAGCATATAGGTATGAAAAGTATAACTCAAATGAATGTCATTTCTTATGGGCCACCTCTGTGTGCATGAAGAAGCTGTGAACCTGGTAGAAGATGGGTAGATTTTGACTAACTTCAAGAAAGTTTTGAAAGTCTTACATATGTCCAGCTGTGATGTATGTAGGCAAGGAAGACTGCGGTTCTTTGGCAATTCAGTTTTTCAGCTCAGTTTCGTGGCACCTCATCAATACATAAGCAGGGTTTCTCTCTTGCAAATTTTCCCATTAATGAGTCATTTTACTTCCTCAATTTATATCCGGCTCAGTGGACCATGGTGGCATATTTACTCTTTTTTGATAGCTTGTTGTGATTCTCGCAAAAATAAACTCCTTCACTGGCTTATCTTGCCTCTTTCTCCTTAATCTCAATGCATTCTACTTCTGCACTTATTCTGACAACCCAGTTCCTATCCGGGTTGGTGGACCACTGGCGCTTGCTTTCTTCAGAGCTAAATCAAAGGCTTCCTGTGCTGTAAATAGTTTTACGATATGCTGCTTGCATTTTTTGCCATCCGCAGTATATACGGTTACCTATAAAAGCATCAAAGCTGACTTGTTGAGAGTTTAAGTTGCAGTTTAGTTTACGGCAATTGATAATCGGTTAGATTTGTGACAGCGAAAGAAGAAATTAAATTAGGCAAGCACACGAATGTAAGAAATCTATGGTAACAAGATTGAGGGCTCGATAGCGCTAATGCGCTGGAATGCGATTAGCAATTATGTTGAAAAACAGATGGAATCGTACAGATTATGACACAGTGCATGTGTTGGCAGCTGTTTTCCTTTAACATCTCTTTCCATTCTTCGATCGAACAAAACAACTCATTCACTTGAGAATTGTGTCTTAGACCTGCTGTCGTGAACAGCGTCTCATAGACTTCGGTTTCATCGTTACTGCACTGTAGTCTTCTAGCTGCCATTGTCTCTGACTTGTGAACTAGGGTGGCGTGGTGAATGGAAATTTGTAGGCCTGCAGATTCTATTAACATCGAGACATTTCATCAGCGATAATGAAGGAATTGTTGGTTGATTGAACGACGTAGAATACAGTGTTTGCAGAGCTTAGGAAGACGTATTCAACGCTAAGCATATATGCAAGTATTTCTTAATCGCAGTATTTCACAATTGTAACTAGGATAATCAATTTGACCGATTGGTCTCGGAGTTCAAGCCACAACATACCTCGCAACATCAACAAGAGATCTTTCAACGAGGCGTCTTTGAAACGAGAATCATCTACAAGAATCCAACCTATTCAAGAGGTATTTCAAAAAGGCATAGTAAAAATAGCATAAACTATTTTAAAACATTCCATATCTAGTCGAGTTTCGAAACGACAGCTGCTTTAGCAAGACCTAGGGAGATTTCGATTAATATGGCAGAGAAGCGGGGCGTTAGGTCAAGGCTGTTTGGCAGCAAATCAAGCAAAGCCGATGAGCAAAGAAGGCGGCAAATGGAAAGGGAGAGAGAAGGATCGCTCGAAAAAAAGTCGCTTCTTAAACGGGTGATGCGATCTGGAAGTGGTAAGTATTTCAGTGATATCTTGTCATCAACATAGTCGGGGTTAAAGAGACCTATTGCGAAAGTGTCATCAATGTAATGGAGATAACAAGTGACTCCTGAGATTGATGACATGGTGAGAAATTGGCTAATTCTTATTTCGAAATTATTATAAATTTAGCTGATATAACAAGTCACCGCTCAAACGGTGATGCAAGCTGGAGTTGGTAAAGTTTCATTTCAAAATTGTCATCAACATAGTCGAAATAAAAGTCATGCTTCAAACAGATGATGCTATCTAAAGATGGTAAATTTAAAACAAATAACCTTTCCATATTTTGAACAACTAACTCAAACGAAAACTTACTTAGGTGACATTTGTTCTGCAAAACTTTGAAAAAGGCGTAATACCCTGAGAAGTGGACTTCGGACAATAAACGGGCTTCGCAGAATGCTAAACTATGCTTCTGGTTTCTTCTGCAAGCATTTGTTGCGAAATTAGTCAATGCACAACGTCTCAAAGTGGTTTACCGCTAGGCCGCTTCATCAAAAATAAAAGAGTTACTGGCGGACCTTGCTCAGAAATTTACTGCAATCTGTGGTTGTTTCCGCTTATCGCTAGTATTATAGAGATGCCATAATTTGATTCTATTTGCATCATTCTGAGTCTAGCAGCATATGGCATGCATTTTTCTGATAAGAAACGGAATCATCGAGATATTTCTACTTGATTGCCGTGAACTTTCAGTTTTCGTCAAAAACTTAGAGTATCTTTATTTCCAAGGAATTATCAAAGTTGACGCTAAAATGATAATTATTTTTCTATCACTTTGACAATATCAAGTACGCTTCATGGCTATTTTAAAAGGTGGTGCTCTTAAATTACATTAATTAAATTACAAATTAATCAATCTATGAGAAAAAGTGTCGGTAATTCTTATACATTTGTTAAGGCCAAAATCACTCATTCTCTCATGACTACTTTTCGTGACAATTTCTTGAGCCAAACAGGAATGAAAACATCATTTTAGGTTCAGCTCTCTCATCGATATAAATCGTAGCAAAGCACAACTAAGCAGAGCTAAGCAAGCAAGACTAAGCACGAATGAGCAAGATTGTGCGACACACTACAATTGATGAAATGAGCTTCACAAATGCTCAACCATAACTTGAGCAATAGAATTGAGTAACCACTAAGCACAACGATCTCAACTAGACGCGACTGAGCAGAACTAAGACTCGATAATTTCTATTGTCACTTGATACAACTCAGCCCGATTGAGCACGATTGAGCATGACTGAGCAAGCCTGAGCATGGTTGAAAAATCGTCACAAACGAGCATTCTTCGATTAAGCATTGTTCCGTGATATGTTGAGCCTATTCAGAACAAGCATTATAAATGGTTCCGTAGCAAAAATAATCTCTAATATCTCGCATAGTTTATGTGTTACAAACAAAAAAACTTTAAAATAAAAACATGAAACGGTGTAGGCTCGTTTCAAATCCAACTCATCAAAATAAAACAGCTGTTGTGTGGAAGTAGGCGGTTTCTAGCTTCTGATCCATATCACTTGGTCTTTAAACTAAACCTCACTGTTATAAACAACGGCGTGCAAGCATTTTTTAGCCGTGCTTTATCCTTCGAATTATGCGAGTTTTGATAAAAATACAAAAATAGCTTCAAGGAAACGAAAACATATTGCTAGAACTAGGAAAAGCTACGATTACGATCCTCCTTTTTAAGCTTTTTATCCACGATAAAGACATTTACCACAATGTACTCCAGCGAGAATTGATTATGGTTATGGTAATGGTTAGCGGTTATGGTTATGGTTATGTTTACGGCTATGGTTATGTTCACGGTTATGGTGAGCGGTTATTTCCGTCATGGTTAATATTATGGGAGACTAACCCCTTGGGAAAGTGGATGCACCTCCTTCTATACATTCGTAACGATTCCTCTTCCAAGACCACTAATTTTTGTATCCCCTTGCAATCTGAGCAGATTCCTTCCATGTTACATTACAGCAATATCACATGAATGAAAGGCCTCTTTTACTCCCAAGGGGTAGGACCCTCATTACCTTCTAATGCGTGAAGGCACATCCTTATTATCAAAGTCCTAGTTTTCAAACTAAATCGAGACTTTGGAAAGGTAAGACAGGCAACACCCCTTGGAATATTAGCAATACTTGCTGAAATTCATTGAGCTGTTCATCCCTCCAGGGGTGAAAGCGGGCTAACGATGACTCTTTTCGATGTTTCTGCAGACGATGGGAAGAAACCACACAGTAGTGGTAGCACACGATCAAGAGGTGATGACGAGAGAGAAAGTCGAAAGCAGTCCTTCCTGGAGTTCGGTTCGAAAGCCATTGACTCGTACGAGACTCATTCTGACCCGAAGAAAAGAGAGGCTGAAGCTAAGCGAAGATTTGAAAAAGGTGAAACAGCGGACCGCAGGAAGGAGAAACCAGGGAAGGTGCAGACAGCTTTGAAAGTGGGTAGATTTCTGCATAAACATGGAAAATAAAAATGAGAGAACTCTGAAACACAGAACAGCCGTAACAACTGATAGTATTTGGATAAATCATGGACTTAATTTTGCTTATTTCAGTTAATGAATATAATTTAAATAATAGAGTATATGTAAAGATAACAAGTAAAGAAAATTAACTCAAATAAAATTATTCAGGAATTAAGATTTGATTATGGTAATTTTTTTATTTGAAATGAATGTAACTTGGAATTGATCAAATATAGCTTCAAATTCGTGATTCTTACTTGCAAACAATTCGAAAAAAGGGTTTCATTATTTGGGGATAAAAGAAAAAAGAACACCATCCCTACTGCCACCAGGGAACTTTCTACGGTGCAGAAATTCAAAGAGCGCCTAAAAATACATTTGAGGAGCTGAATACATCTAAAGCACGACTCCCTGAAAGATCAGCTACACCCTTATTATATCAATTTATTCATATATTTTTATTATATTTGTGAATCATCTTTTATTTTTCTCCTGCTGAAGGGATTTTCGTGTGTGAAAAATTGTAAATAAAATGACGTGAAATGAAACAGCGCAATAGTGAGACGCAACGCAATAGTGCAACGCAATGGTGCCACGAAAAGCAATCGTGCCACGCAACGTAATCGTGTGACACAAGATAATTGTGTGACGCAAGATAATTATGTGAAGCAACGCAATCATGCGACGCAACGTAATCGTGTGACGCAAGGAAATTGTACGACGCAACGTAATGGTGTGACGTAAAGCAATTGTGCGACGCAACGTAATCTTATGACGCAACGCAACGCAATGCAAAGCCTACGTGGTGTCTAAGCACCGCAACCAAATGCGATGATGAGAAAACTACAACCAATTCCACCCTCTTCTCATCCACCAATCACGTCATCCTATCCATTATTTTCAAACTATTTCTGTATGTACCTACATCAACAGTAAAATCATTATTAAAAATACGGTAGCCGGCCTGCTGCAATGCTCTTTCTTGTTTCGTTTTACATTGTAAAAGTGTGCAACAAATTCAAAAAAAATTCAAATTTAGTTTTGAGAAAATTCGCTTAAATTTTCCTTCTTTCACTGTAAAATTTCATAAGTAGGGTCAGGGTTGTTTTGGTAGAAAATTTTGTTGAACTTTCAAATGCTTAGCGTAAGGATTAACAATTGCGTTTAAAAATAATCCGAAATTGTCCATAGAATTATAAAATGGCAGCTGCGAGCGTTTCCATTAGTTTTTTCTTCGTCGATTAACAGAGCATGTTTTTCGTTTTTTTGACGACAAAAATGCTACTTGACTAAAACTGCAGCTCTGTAGTGAAAATGTATTTCAATTTTCTGATAAAGGAAGGATAAAAAAAGCCGATAATGTGGAAAAAAAACCAGCTTTAGAATGTCTAATAACCTACTTTCTTCAAAATCAATTAATTATTTATAAAACGTTCAACAAATTGAATTTGTTAAGCACATTCTTTCATTTCATCCAAGGATTAGCCGAATTCGATACAAAGTTTTTGAGGTTATTCAATCGATCTTTCATATGCAAAAAGCCAATACATGTTGACACGTTTCAATAAAATCCAAAAAATATCTGTTTTTTTGAATTAAAATGGATAATCTGCTCCAAGTAATGCTACGTTTCAGACAGTCAAAGTGTCAAAACAATGCGAAAATTTGATCGAAGTATTTAGAGTTGGACTAACGAATCGTACGAATTTACTGTTCGATTCGTTCGAATTTACAGTTCGAATCCTTCGAATTTACTGTTCGATTCGATCGAATTTACAGTTCGAATCCTTCGAATTTACTGTTCGATTCGATCGAATTTACTGTTCGAATCCTTCGAATTTACTGTTCGAATCCTTCGAATCTATCGTTCGAATGTCTCTATAATTTTTACACTGCTCTTATAACCCTTAAACAAAACTAAAAGCGCTGTTGTAGCCATGCTTCTCATTGCAATCTCACATTGTTAAAAATTACTTGCTAGCACTTTCTTTACCCATTCACTCATAATAATCATACTCACTCATACTTTACCCATTCACTCATACTCAACATTTGGAGAAGTGAACTACGCCAAACAGACTCTGCTCTATTCTCTAAAATAGGTGAAAATTTCAACTAACCTTAGCAGACAGTGCCTGCTTACGAATAAAGGTCAAATTCTGAACATCCAGAGCTGAAAAATTCGGCCAAATTGATTTTCTATTCGACAGGAACTTCATCTTACTATCTTCAACCGTTTTCACTCAAATTTCTCCAATTTTACTCCACCAGAGAATTCGTGCATTAGCCATTCATTTATCTGAAAAAATAAAGGTAAATATTTATTTCTCTAACTGAACCTATTTCAATTTATTTCAACAAATTTCTCCTAATTTTTTCTATGCACAATATAATTAATTTCATTCCTGTAAGTAGCAAGCTTAAATTAGCTTTCTTTCTACCTATAGTTGTTACCAACGCCAGATAGATTTTCCCCAGATCCCTGATATCGGTAAGCAAGAAATGCTTAATTCTGAGGTCTTAATGAGTTGAGCACTGTTGGCTCATTGATAAACGAAACAGGCTTGGAGCAAGTCTAAGCAGGACCTAGAGGGATCTTCCACGCCTTAAAAATTGATCCAGGCCATCGTTGTTGTCATGGAGAGAGCTGGCCCGTAGCTAGATGTTCTGTTTCAAGGGGTGTCTACATTGAATTTGCCGACAAAACGGCCATAAAATCCTTTATTTGCCTATAAATAAGCGTAATTTGCCGGCTTCATACTTCTTCGTGGCCAAAAGCGCCATGTTTTCAAACACAATATTTTCCCTAGGGGGTGTCACACCCGCTTTCGACCCACCGTAATTACAGCCCTGAGAGAGAACCTTGACAACTGAGTTACTCCTCTAAATGATATTGTTACCACAAACTCGTTAAACAAGTCAAACAGGACGGATTTCAACGTAACGCGAAGTAATTCATTCTTATGAAGCCCAAGAATGCGCATTGCAATTAGACTTAAAGGGATTTCATATTTAAGAGCACTTGTAATCACTACAGGAGCTGGCAAAAACCTAGATATCGTGGACAGGGCACAAGTGTTTCTATTCAGAATGAAAAAAGGATGAATAAATAATGCATAGAGTGGATTTTGATTCAATTGAAACATCCAGAATAGAATGCCACAAAATTGCAAGCAACCTTTACCAAATCGTTATTAAAACTCCCTCCTTAACATCTATCAGACGAATTGTAACAATTTGGGATGTTGATTGATCGAATTTCTGACGATAGCGAACGTCAGGTTAGCATTAAAAACGACAGAATAATTCAATATTTTTCTCTAATATTTGCTTGTCACTTCAAAATTAATAAACCGTATGCAAAAGCAGAGATATAGTTCAATGATGAGCAAACTCACTTGTCCGAAAGGCTTGAGAGTAGGAAAGGTCAGATAAAGGTCAAAAGGTCAAGCAAAATATTGATTCCAAAAATCCTAAAATTGATCCATCATATAAAAGTATGGTCATGCAAAAAGATCTTAGACTCACCATGTCTTGCTTGCTTGCAAAAAAGAACATGTGAACAGCATTTTCTGAAATCTGCAACAAATTTGAATATATATATATATATATAAATATATACTAACCATAAGGGTGCTACCCAATTGTAAATTAAAAGTCCCTACCTACCTGGGAATCAAACCCTGTTTGCCGTCACCGGAGTCAAGCAACCAATCCACTATATATATATATATATATATATATATATATATATATATATATATATATATGTTCAACCAATATATATATATATATATATAGATATATATATATATATATATATATATATATATATATATATATCACAGCTCAATTATCTCTTAATCCAAAAAAATTTATTGGCAAAAGACTAATTTGCCCCACAAAATCTTAAAATTGCCATAAAAATAACTACTAAGAATGAAAATGTAGTTTTTTTATTCGCCTGTTTGCATTTTTGGCTAATTTTAGGATTTCAAGTTGTTTATGAACCTGAATGCAAGCATTGTTAGTAAATTAGATAGCTAATCAGTGATTCATAACAAAAATAGCATGACATCAAAGTAAAGTAGAGAATGAAATAGCATTGGAGTCTTGAGGCATACTAGTGACAACAAATGAAGTAATAAATAAAAGGAATAAGGCTTTGGAAGAAGAAGTTATTGTTCACATGAAGCTTGATATTTCACCTAGCCATACATGGGTTATTTTTTAGATCGATTCTGCAGAGTATTTTTGGAGCTGGTTGATAATTTAGTTAATGATTCTAAATACTTATTTCTTTAAAATGAATAAAATTTAAGAAGCAAATAATTGAACTGTTATACCTTGTAGCATGCATTTGTGTTTGATAAATTTCCATTTTGTATTGCTTTTGAAATTTGCTTCCATATCTGATATTGGTGAACAGTAGAGTCTAAAAAATTGGTTTGAAATGTTAGATTAAAATGGAAGGGAGAGAAATCTAGCTCAAATAAAGCAACATTTACTTGTACAATAGAGAGTGGGGGGCAGGGGCCGTGGACCATTGACACCTTCCCCCGTGTCAGGGAAAATTTTTATGCCTCAGGGGGGACAAATTCTCCAATTTTAACACAAAAATGGGTTTTTGTGCTCAAAAAAATGCCCTCTGTTCTTTTATATCGCCCAATGTCAGGGAACCTAGCCCTGCTATCAGGCTAGTGCTGGTACCACCCCTGCTTAAAATATAAAAGGCTTCTTACCAAATGGCCTTAAAACACAATGTAATCTAGAGTCATCTCCAACTCGATCATATTGTGATAAATTTTCAAAACTTTTGTCAAAAATGCACCACTTCTCCTGCAATGGAAAAAAAATTACCTTGCTTTAAACTATTGCCAAGAACATTTTACTTTTATTTCTACAATTTTGAAACAGCAACTTCAATAAAGAAGGCTTCTTTGGCGTAAGCACTAAATATCCAATTCAGGGTCATACAAAAACAACAAAGAACATACATTTGGCACTCACTTCAGCCTGTTTGGTCTCAGCCTCTTTTTGAACTTGTTTACTTCCTTTTCTCATGAGCCTCTGCATAAGATTGCTTGATTCTGCAAAACCTACTTCGTTTTCCTCTCCTACTTGAGGGCCTCTTAGCAAAGGTGGCTTAACAGCGTATATGTATATCCTGGAACTTACTGTACCTGCAATAAAAAATAATGTAATACAATCATGCCCCATGGCAAGAAAATTCGTGAGTCTGATGTTAGGCCTAGGTTGGACAAATTAAAATAACTGCTGGCAAAGAAATAGCCTTACCATAGAACGGTTGGAAGTCAGAAGGATATATTCTTTTCCACGATTCACTCTCACTTCTCTTTATTTGTTTGCAATTGTTTTTGTTGTAAGTTACACTATCAGCAGGAGAGTTATTATTAGGCCTATTTGGAGTTCCATCGCATTTGCTCTGCTTTTGGCAACTGCCTGGTTGTTGGTTAGAAAGTTTGAAATCTCTAGCGATTGAAGGAGCCAAGAATCTATTCTGTTTTGCAGCATCCTTGCCTAATTGATGGTGTGAAGACTCCTTTTCAGCTTTTGGTTGGAGGACTAAAACATTATGAAATGTTCCCACAGCCTGTTTATCTACCATTTCTTTCTGGCCTCTCTATGATGTGGAGTTTTGAAGCAAAAAGGGCGGGAAATGTGAACAGTTCACTTGTGCAACCAAAACATTCACAACGTGGGCCTAGCGAGTCTCAAAAGCATTTTGCATATTACTAAATCATTAGTTTTTAATTCATTTCTTGATATTTCAGTGTCTTTTACACGTGGAAAACCTAATTGATAACCTATAATCTGCATTTTAATATGAATTGCTTTAAAAAGTAGGATGAACTGGCGCGGGTAGAGTGTTAAAAACTTTCTCTCTTTTAGACAAACTTCTTGAAATAGAACTTTGAAGCAGTTTAAGAGAGAAACACCATGCCATCGTCGTAAGCATAGCCTATCTTTATTATTCATATTATTCATGTTCCAGCAGCCCTTTTTGATAATTAACCTTATTAGTGATTTAAAGAAGTTTTATTTCAAAATCTGTTGTTATTTGTTGCAGGAAACTCCGATATCTCGAGGCAGAAGTTGGGAGCAGTTTATTTCGAGGGACATAGAAAGATGAATTAAATGACTTATTTTCTTATTTAGTTTGGATGAAGAGAGCTTGCAGATAGCAATACAGCCTTATAACAATATATCAATATGATAATAATGACGTTTTTACATAAGAATAAACTTTATTATTAATCTACATTGTCCTTCATGGCTATTTTGTGCATAACAATTAAGTTTGGCACTTTTCAAGAGTGGTACCAATTGCAAATGCATTTTACTTCATTATTTACATAGAAGATTGGTAAGATAGTTGAAGTTGAAGCTACATTTTTTAGTCTAATATATTCTACACAATGCTTTTCTATTGTCTGTCACTTAGCAGATAATCACCAGCATCTCTCTAAAAATTCCTGGGGTGCTTCAACAGATGATGTCTGCAGAAGGCCTAGATTTCTGACAGATTTCTGATAAAGAATTGCGTGTTGTGAATCTCGTAAGTTATACCACCAAGTATACTGATAAAGATTGTAATCTAAGATTGCAGATCTATGATGTGTACGTGCACTATTTTCTATAATACATAAAACGTAACTCTACACATATGAGAATCCATTTTAGGATTTCAAAATATAAATCCTTACATAGAATTATATTGAAAACTTTGACATCAAATGAAGATAGCTTAAAATTGAAAACAATGTTTTCAAATAAGCTTTGCTTCTTTTGCGTGCAAAAGCAACATGACATATATTTATTTAATTTCAAATTCTTCAGGTCGAAGTTTTTTGATAATGTTTCTTTTATTTTTCGTCCTATCATGCAAAAGTTTCCTATGGACCTCTAAAAGTTGACATACAGAAGGTGCTTCCTAGCTCATCATTCAGTGCTAGAGTCTATCCAGGTCTATCCAGTTTAAAGCCAGTGCCAACATTTTAACATGTGTGCCAAGGATGACGTGCAAGTAAACATTCAAAGTGTTTGTCGTTAGCCAAACCATTCGATTTCATGGCAGAAAATCATCGCCAGTTTTACATTAAATGCACCTCGGAAAGAAAGTATGAAGTCTGCAGTTCCTAATGGTAGGCAGTTAAATCCTTTGGGACGTAGGTATTAACTGATCGTGTGGGTATCTTGCTAAGTTTGTTGTCACTTCTCATCGAACTCTCAACATCTGTTGGGCTTGGACTAGTGTCCCAATTTTGATACCTATTCATTTGCATCCAGCCCTCCTCCGCACACAACGCATTTCCATACTTCTTAATACTCTTCAGCGATCCTTTCGAGCCTTTGCGTGGCAGGCTTGAATATCTCTGACTCACCTGAGGAGGCGCCTTCCTTGACTCTTGAGGTGTTGCTGACCTTTTATGTCTTCTATGTGGTGAATACGGAGGCGCAATTACACCTCGTTGGTTTGCATTGCATTGCCCGTTTTCTACATCCAGGGTAACTACCTCATTGGCAATGTCTTTGTTTTCTGTTTTGCTATCGGCCCTGAACTTTTGCTCTGCATTTGGAGTGAAATAACTGGAGAATGAGTTGCTCCTCCGTACGTGTCTTCTTCTTCGCAGCGTTTTGACTTTTCTAGTATCTCTGCGTATAACTGCTGCGTCATCATTCTGGTGTATGTTGGTATCGCTAGATGTCCGTTGCATTTTGGTAGAGCCTTTCTTAAATCTAGAAACAAGCTCTGACAACAAACCCTTCTTTTTGCGTTTTCTTTCGATTAGTTCGGTTTCATTGCAGATTACCTCAGTCTCCTCACTGTAAATCTCATACGGTTTGCAGCTTACCCTTGAAGGATTCTGAGATTGCCCACCAAAATCGGATTCCGTTGATCCCGATTCATTAGATTGCCAATCTAGAGGGACATCTGGGTCGCTTTGTGAATCACTCAGGTACGATACTTCCTGTACTTTGCTTTCTAGATTAACAAATCCAGGTGCGGATTGTTGAATCTCAGTTGACGTATACATTGGATTAAAGTACATATTACCATTACTCCCGTCATCTACTGCATTGCAGTTATCAAAAGACGTGCTAGTTACATCATCAACCGGGGGTAAAATTTGATCAACGCTTCCATCACTGTTTATCACGTACTGGTCCATATTATCCGTGTCAATCTCAAAATGTGAGCTACTGCTGTAGGGATCTGCAAATTCTTGAAGGAGCTCTCTGTTATCGGCAATGGCGTCCGCATCTCCAAAGGGCACTTCAGTGTCTCCCGATTGGCACATATGTTCACGGGGAATGGTGGGTTGGTGATCAGCCAGCGAGTCTTCACTTGAACTAGAAGAATCTTGTGACAGTCTTTTGTTAATATTGAACTCCAAATAATCACCCTCGTCATCAAAGTCATCACCGTAGTCCAAGCTGTCTTTCAAATAATCAATTGTCAGCTCAAGACGATGGTCCACCTCATCCCTAGCATGATTCTTATCCGCCATTTGTGGACTCGACTTCTTGCGACGAAGACTGTTCCTTCTCAAGCCGCTTCCTAGGGCAGGATTCTCAGGGCCAGAAACGTCGAGGCACTTTGACGAAGCCGCTAAACTTGGCTGCGTTTCGGCAGCAAGGTAGCTACCAGGGGGTGGTGGATTCACAACTCGCCCGCTTGATAAATCATCGTGTATATTGTGGTTGGGTAGAAAACTTGCCCTCTCAATCACCGAAGCACTGGATGATGATTTTTTCAAAGCATCTCGCGGAACATCCAATGCTTTCTCAGTCCTCGAAAAGCTTCGATCTGCCCGGCTTTTTGTAGGCAAAGTGTACGAGTAGGTATCGTCTGAGGCATCTCGAGACGACATTCTGTTCACAAATGAGTTTGGTTGTGCCAGAGACCATGCCGAGGACTTCCTGGCCTTTTGGCTTCCCAGATTCATGTCAGATGCACTATGGCGCGAAAGATTTATCATCGAAGAATAAGTCTGCATGTAGTTTTGATGGTAAAAGTCGTAGCCTTGATTACTTAACGGGTCCGGTCTGTCGCATGCGATATCTATCAGACTATCAGCTGACATAATGTACAAAACGCCTGACTCCTGCTGAGCTATTTTTCCCATATACCACTGTGACAACTCTATATAGCCACAACGCGACATTTCGTTCGCTAGAAGTATCTTCATATCAGTGTTCACAGCGAGATCAATAGGCAATTCCTCGTTGCTTGTCAAAGCCACGATATCGGCGCAGTGAGCGAGTAAAAGCTTCGCCATGTAAATATCGCCGGTGGCGCTAGCAACATGAAGGCACGTCCAACCATTCGACGTTTTCGCTTCTAAATCGGCACCGAATTCTAGCAGCATGATAGCAAGTCGGCTGTTACCATCTAGGACACTTTGTTGCAATGCAGTTAGGCCGTGAGGATTTCTTTGATTTCGTTTGACAACTATTCCATGCTTAAGCATTAATGTTATAATGGCCATATCACCTTGCATAACAGCATGCTGGAAAATTCGATTTACAAATGGGTTCAGTTGGTCGATGAAAGACGAACGATTCCTTGGAATATACTGCATCTTTAGTTCGTCCTAAAAGTTACAGTTATAATTATGTGCAATACTTCAGTAACAAATGTATGTGTAACTGCGAATAGTATTACTGGCCTCCCTTCGAACAGTGCTTATAACATGCGAATCATCGCAGTAAACAAAGCTGGTTGTGGTACTCTGCAGTCCAATGAATGTGCTTGCTCTGTATCTGCAATTTAAAAACAACGTTTAAATTAAAATGGATCTAGATTCAGTTCAAACGCTTCACTGTTGTCATATCAATGAAGGAAGACGTCCCACATAAGAATTGGAAACGCAATTAGCTCAAGATATTTATGATATTCATTAAATGTATTTACAAACCTTGAATATTTAGACGACAAAATAGAACTGAGATTCATTAATGTTACCTTTCTTTACTTTACAATGAAGGTCATTAATTTCTTGAATCTTGCTAATCATACGGCCTTCTATAAACAATTCTTAATTAGTTTTGGTGCAGGCGGCAACTCTGTTCTCTTTATATCGCTTCTGAGGACAAAATGTCCGCAGGTGTTGTGTAGCCTTGTATAATATAACACCCAAAATACATCATGGATTTAAGTCATAGCAGATAAGGTTAAATACGCCGTATGCTGCGTTATTTTATCGGTATAAAACTCTTATGTAACCAAGAGGTGATGAATAAAGTAGAATTAAGTACCATATCAAACCTCAAGATGTTAAAATGTCCTTTGCTAATCCAAGATATGGAGTATCTAGCTGGGAGGTTGTTTTTAATCGAAGAGTATATAGCTATTTGCTAATTAAGAAGTGCAATATGTTTTAAGGTAATGTAATGGGATATAATCCAATGTAATCTAATGAAATGCAGTATAATGTAAGTATAATCCAATGCAATGCAATGTAATGTTATATTATTTAATGCAATGAAACGTAACTTAATGTAATGGAATGGAATATAATGTAATGTTATCTGATATAAGGTTATGTAATGTAATGTTATTTAGTGTAATGTAATGTAATTTGATATAATGTTATGCAATTTAATATAGTGTAATGTAGTGTAATGTAATTAAATGTAATGTAATGTATTGTAATTGAATTAAACGAAATGTAATGTAAGGTAATGTAATGTAATGTAAAGAATATCATGTAATCTAATGAAGTGTAGCGTAATGTAATGCAATGTAATGTAATGTAATTGAATGAAATAAATGTGATGTAATATAATGTAATGTTTTTTAATGTAATGTGACTTGAAGAATGAATTAAGTTTATATCCTCTTCTGCCCTGGGTAATCAAAACAACAGAGCACCAAAATCTGCTATTGAAAATAAACCAATTGAATAAAAATGTAACGCCGAAAGTGTTGAAGAAAATTAACCAAAACTTGAAGACATTGTTAAAATTCAGACCCATGTACGCAGACCAGAAATACATTCAATCCAGATTCATCATTTCTAGAGAAATTGCAAAAACCGAAATTAATTGAAGGGTATCTTTTATTTTTCGTTAGGCCGGGCCAGATGTGAATACAAATTATCTATCTTGTTTACCGTATTACCAATCTGTCTCCTGTTGGAATCCAATTCTGTGGTTAATTCAATCGAAGTAGCATCTCCTCAGGATAAATCTTGCATTTGAAAGATTTTTCGTCAAAGTTTGGTTCTTTTTAATACATCTAAATGCTGTAGCTTCGATTTGGAGGCAATCTGATTTTAATTAAAACAAATTGTCATCATCAGCTTCAGGTCCGATCGATTTCAAATTGCTTTTATGATGTTGTTATCAGCAGATAGTTAAAAATGATTGATTAAGAAACCAGCTTGAAGTTGATCTCCAAAACATTTTCAACGCTCATCACAATTGAAGTTACATCCATTGATGTAGTTGCCAAAATGTACGATTAAAGACCATGCAGAAGATGATTGCACGCGTTTTCAATATTGATTCATTTTCATCTCTACCAGAATCTTCTTCTACCAAATATTTAGCTACACCTGAATATTATTCATCTAGCTTGTATCAGTTCATCATCTTCTTTTTCAACTGAAAAAGAGAATAACGAAATTGAATCGAGATTGCAATTCATCTATCCATTGCTTCTTTCTACGCTGGCAGGTTTTTTTCCATTGTTTCATTTCGAAGACATATGCGCAGAACACATGCCTTGCTGATAATGCATTGTTTACAAAGCGCGAGGGCCTACCATGTCTTTGTATTTTATCGTTTTAATTGGCGTAGCTGTTTCAGCACATGTTTAGCTTAAATTGTTCAAATGTGTTATTGTTTACGTTCTTGATATAAATCAGAATTCAGATAAAGAACATCAATTAAACCTTCGGAGATTTTTAACAGTTTTGTCCGCTTTATGATCAAGTTTGATTGAAAATCTTCATGTACCTCATATTACATTCTCCGTCCATTTGCAAATTTTGAAGACACGTTTTCAAACGAAAGTGGTTTAAATGAAAGAAGTACTCGGCTCCTCAAAATCCAAGCACTTGTCTTAACCAACCTGCGAAAGTACGCAATTGTGTTTTGTTTCTGTGATTACATTCTGCATTGTAGAGAGCAGCTGTTTTGAAATTAAATGTTTGATTGTTAAACAGGTTAAATGCGGCATTTCAAGGGTCAATTTTTTTCAAAAATATCGTTCTTCAAAGAACAGTTATAAACGATGATGGTAGGAAATCTAGTTCTAAAGAGCTAAGAACAGATGACAATTCATTGTTATCAAGGGCGCACATCCAATTTTATGGTGGGGGGAGCTGTACTCTAGCTGCAGGGGTGGCGCCAGGGGTCACCCGATGGGGGGCTATAAAATAGGATAGAGGGTTATAAAATAGGATAGAGGGTATCTTTCTGAGTAGAAGAACGCAATTTTCCGTTTAAAATTCTCCGACAGGGGTAAAATTTTCTCCCAAAGGGGGCTGACAGTCCCCGACGGGGGCTACAGCCCGCTGTCTAGCTGGCTTTCCTAGTAATGCTACTTCATTGCCAAAAATGCATCGTTTAAGAAACTCAATAATTTCCCTAAGGGGTGTCAATACCCCCCCCCCCATCACAGCCATGCTTGGATGTCTGAAACACACGTGCTCTATGCTAACAAGATGGTTGTACAGGCTCTGTTAAACAAAGGCAAGGAAGACAAACAAAAATGTTTTGCAAATGATAATCCTTTAGATTAATAAAGCAAAGAAAAATTATATTTCCTGCTGCAAAAGTCAAGGTCACGTCTTAAATGGATTATTGGCACGTGTTTTAGTTCAAGTCGCTTTTTCTTATTGTGCTTCTAGTATTTTTTTCATCATATTCATTTGGTTTCATTCCAGTTCAATCCATTTTATTTCACTGCGATAAACTTCATTCTATTACATTTCGTACTATTTTGTGACAGTGCTCAAGCCCATTCCAACTTATCTCATTATATTTGATTTAATTAAATTTCATTCCCACTTCCTTTCTTTCCCTTTCCGATTTCCTTTCCGATTTCCTTTCCTTTCCCTTTTCCTTTCCTTCCAATCCCATCTTTTTCCACACCCCATCCTTGCGATCTCCTTCCATTACACTCCAAAATGATCTCTCTTTCCTATAAATCCTGCTGAAGATTTGCCTTTGCCTTAAAAACAGCCAGACAGGATTTCCTTCTCCTGCAACAAGATGCCAAATATCGACGAAATTGGTAAGACAAGTAATCGAGTTTCAAAGCATATCATGGCAAACAATACTAAATGTAATATGTGATATTCTTGCGTTCAGAAATGAACGTACACTGGCATTTTACTATGAAGCAACACAAAGCATTACGAGAATCTCTACAACGATAAAGGACAGAGACAAACAGATTACAAGAGGGTGATTTTATGGCAAGATCAGAACGAGTGGAGGCATGCTCTAGGAAGAGAGAGAAAGGAGCGACTGTTAATAGCCCTGGGGAAATGGCACGACAAATTGGTGGCCTTGGCGGCTTAGGGCAGCCCAGGGAATACAACACCACACTTGGCACCATTTCAACCGACCAAATGGATGATTTTCATCATGTTTCCGATACCAGACTGATGAGCACTTACGTTTTCACCCCGATTTACGGGGAGGTGAAACTGCCTATATTCACAATGTAGGACATGTAGGAGGCGAATATCTTGCCGACAAATCGGACCGATTTTTGCCATATAACCACGCCCCACGACACAAAAATACAACAGTACCAAACACTACGATTAATGCGAAACATTACAATATACATAATTACAAAACCATGCGACATGGAATCGTACGAAAATTCCGATATACTACTACCGACAATTGTAACGCGGTACAAACGACAGTTGATGACATGACATTACCTACGATCGATTTAAAAATATTCAACGCAACACCAATGATTCAACATTTATATTTAATGACAGAGTAAAAAGAAACGAAACAACTAAACTTAAAGTAGCAAGTTAAATCAGCACGTAAACGTGTGCAAATGTTACCGCGCGGTCAATCTAAGACCGCGCCATCTTTGCTTTCTGCAGAAAAAACACGGGCCTAATGCGCTGCAAAGTACACGTTAATGGATGACAATATTTAGGCAATAAGCAAGCCGTGTCTTCAATTAAAGGCAGACAATAGTTTGCGAGGAGATGCATCTAACGTCACCAAAGGCAGATTTAAGGGGGAGGGTTGGGGAACATGCCATGACCCCCTACATGATGTGCCATTTAAGCCATTCTTTTGGTGAATTAAGAATACACTCATCGATCATGAATTAAAATCGAGAAAATAAATTTTTTTTGTTAATTCGGTAAATTATAATTAAATCGGTCACTACCCCCTCAGCACTCCTACCGTTACACAAAGGCAACTCTTTGTGGCGCCAAAGCTTCTTTAAAAATGCAGGGGGTCAAATAATGTGTCCTAAAACCAAGAGGAAAGATCCAACAGTCTTGTACCGAATCTCAAGGGAAGCTTCATGGGCTAGACATTATCCGAAAAGCTTGTTACCAAACCCATGTTGAAAACCGATGACAAATGCATTATCATCTCCAGATTGATGTCAACTCTACATCACAACGCCCAATGTGATAGCTTTTAAAGGACTTAGAAACATAAGTGTTGTGAGAGCGACGTGAGAAACAATTCGGTAAACTGTTGGGTAGATATCCCCTAATAAGTCAGGAACATTTTGCGTGAAGTGGGCTAAATCTCGAACTAAACTCCCCATACATAACTGCCGGCATAATTGCACCGACTTTGAAACCCTGGCTGCTAATAGTCCGGGGAAAAATAGTTCCTGCTGTTGCAGCAGACCTGAAAGCTATTTAGCAAAAATTGCTTACATCTCCGTTGTCTGCCATGAGTTTCGTGTTCATTAGAAGGCAAGCAATCTAGGCCATACTCTCGCCTAACTTACTTCAATCCGTTTCAGAGATCACCGGTCGAAAACCGTATAAGAATAATCAATACCATCTGCCTATTGCCACAATATACTTATTTCAATTCTAAATTACGGCAAATTCTTTGGACAAACTGTTATCGTTTATCATCATCGTCATGATTTTCATGAAGCCAGTCTAAAAATCCTTTTACTGATTGCAAGGCGCTGCCTTTCCCGGAAAGTTCATCGTTACTTTTCTCCCAAGCGGTAACGGAGTTCTCACTAATGACCTCAGCATCCCAAAGAGCTTCGAAAATATTTCGCAGAAAGTCTAAAAAAGATTTTTAAAAATGATGATTAATAACAAGACAATCAATGATAAATAAAAAGACAATAAGAGCTTTATTTTTGTGGATAAGAAAGTGAATAACTACAAATTGCACGAAAATGCGGAAACAAAATTTAAAAACTCAGGAAATAATAGAAAAATATTGGCTAATGAAAATTACTGTTAACCGGTCTGCTAAAAATAGTGCTCGATGCCAAAGAAGCAGAGCTAGACTAAACTTAATGATAGAACACGACGGTTGAAGTGTAGCTTAAAGTTTCACGCTTGAAGCGATCTTCAGACAACTCAGAAAAACATTGGCTACATAACAGAATAAACAACTGTTTGGAAATTTTAACTTTTACAAATGAACTTAAGATTTCTGAATTGTACGAACAAGTGTGAAAATCATTCTGGACATCTATTGACGACAAAAACGTCACTATTCAAGTCGTTTACCTTTTGGATGTTTAAATTCTTCTGCCAAAAGTTGAGCAGCATACAATGCTTCTAATTCTTTTTTCTGGTCAGAACAAACATATTTTAACAACAAGGTTGCAAATTTCTTGATGGGTGAGGCATCAAATTTGAATCCGGTTGGAGCTGAAAAGAAAAAACAAGACTAGTATTGTATACTGCAAAACAGGATCCAGAAAAGATTCTACTTATTAGAGTAGGGGTTGTGAGGGATATGCTAATTTGACTGATGTGATGTAATGTAATTTTATGTGATGAATGTAATGTGATGTAATGTGATGTGATATGATGTAATGTGATGTGATGTAATGTGATGTGATATGTTGTAATGTGATGTTATGTGATGTGATGTGATGTAATGTAATGTGATGTGATGTGATGTGATGTGATGTGATGTAATATGATGTTATTTGATGTGATATGATGTAATGTAATGTGATGAATTTGGTGTAATGTAATGTAATGCTATATGTAGCCATGTGATGCGATATGATGGCGTCTTACAGCATATTTCTGTTAGATAGAAAGATGATTGAAAGCTCTTGAAAGAAAACAGATCAATGTAAATCTTGGTATAACAACCCACCATCAGTGACTCCACTGTGAAAAATTGACTTTGATAAATCTCTAATGAAGTTTAAACTGTTTTGCTCTTCTGCAGGCGTATTCTCCTGGGAAAAGGAATAATAAACTTAAAATTGCTAACAGTATTACCCACTAAACAGTGAAATGTAACGTATATCAACGAATGTGATGTAAAGTGACGCAATGTAATGTAATTTAATCTAATATAATGTCATATAATGTTATGTGATAAAATGTAGTATACTGCATTGTAATGTAAAGTAATGCGAGGTAATGCGATTTAATGTAATGTAGTACAGGATCATAAACTTAAAATTGCTTATAGTATTACCCACTAAACAGTGAAATGTAACGTATATCAACGAATGTGATGTAAAGTGACGCAATGTAATGTAATTTAATCTAATATAATGTGATATAATGTAATGTGATAAAATGTAGTATACTGCATTGTAATGTAAAGTAATGCGAGGTAATGCGATTTAATGTAATGTAGTACATGATCATAAACTTAAAATTGCTTATAGTATTTCCCACTAAACAGTGAAATGTAACGTCTATCAACGAATGTGATGTAAAGTGACGCAATGTAATGTAATTTAATCTAATATAATGTGATATAATGTAATGTGATAAAATGTAGTATAATGCATTGTAATGTAAAGTAATGCGAGGTAATGCGATTTAATGTAATGTAGTACCGCATCATTACCTGAATCCATTGAATTGCACTTTCGTTAGTACACGATGGGTCTTGAATTATATCTTTTAAGCTCTTTTGACTGCTGATTTCTTTAGTTGTAAACTCCATTTTCTAAAAAAAAATCACGGAATTTTGAACAGACTCTTCTAATTCACTAGACTACACTTCATTGGATGGACTCTAATTTTAAAAAGATCTGTATTTTGCATTCAGTTGAGGTTTGAAGATGTGTAATTTGAAATGGATTTTCAAATTTGCCGAGAAGACACTGAGAGTAACATAAAATAGAATATCTCTCTGTTCTACTAACTTGTTTCGCGATGAATGCCTGTAGATCGCTTTCTTCTCTTAGAAGTTTTTCCCATTGCAAACCCGAACGTTGCCATAACAAATTGATATCCAATTCACTCTGCGTGGAAAACAAATTTTATAGTTGAGTTTTACAAAGTGGAAGTATAGTTTAGTATAGTATAGTATAGTATAGTATAGTATAGTATAGTTAAGTATAGTAAAGTATAGTAAAGTATAGTAAAGTATAGTAAAGTATGGTACAGAATAGTAAAGTATAATATAGTATAGCATAGTAAAGTTAAGTATTATATAGTTTACTATTGTATTGTATAGTATAGTACTTTTATTACAATTTAAATAAGTTAATAAGAAAGATACTATGTTACAGGTCAAATAAATAATATCTGAAAAGAATTGGAAACGACAAAGTAAAAGAAAAAGTCCAGAAATAATTAAGACCAATCAATAACTTGAACTTGGCACTGGATTTGAATACATGGCAACTGGTAAAATACTCACAGAAAGTTTTACAGCTGCTGCCAATGTCTCTGCCATCAGCAAGCCAGCTTTATTGCACTGTATCAGAGGCTCTATCAACGTCTTCAAATCGGACAGGGGCAATGTGCCCCCTTCAACTGCCGGTCCTAATATGCCGCCTAAGTTTGTCCATAAGTGCGGAATATCAACTGCTATATCTTCAGCGAATTCTAGCAAATCAGCTAACCTGAATAGAAAGAGACAGCGGTTACTGAAAAGCAGTATCATGGAACACAAATCAAGTAAATTTCAATAATCATAATGCCAAAGATCTTAATCCTTTCACCCCCGGTGATGATACATTTGTACAGAACCAACCATAGGCTTTGGTCAGATAGCAAGGGGGTACAATATTTTATTATGTTGCGGGGAAGAAACCCTACAAATATCGAACTACAGATGAATAATGCTATTGAAAACATCAGCCCCTTCCTCAGAAATACATAATTCTCGTAGAAAATTAACTAGTCATATGGTCCCTCCAGGACTAAAAGGAGGTACTGTAATTGATGGCGTTTGGGCAAAGAAATCTAAAAATGTTGAACTGAAAACGAGCTTTGAAGCACTCTTCCAAAAAAGTAACCAATTCTCGCTGAAGATGAAAGGACTATAATTTCAAAGACACGCCGAGCTATCCGGTTATCAGTAATAGGCGTAAATAACAACATAGGGTGGTTAACAACATACCCTTGTTTAAAGGACTCTAATGAGACCAGGTCAGACTTGACAAATGCACACAAAAGCTGTCCTATTCTAACTCCATCTTCCAGCTTCTTCTCAATCGCGACCTCTAAGGCCTTTGCTACCAAGACATGGTGCTTGCTGCTGCAGTTTAGGTTGCTGATGCAACTCTCAGCTTCCTTTGGGGAAAAAACGGAAAGTATCAGCCGATGAAAACAGATAAGGATCAATATCAAGACCAGGTCCGCCGAGAGATTTTTGAGGCCCAGGGGCAAAACTGCAAAATGAAGCCCCCTGCGCTTGAGGCGAGCAGAAGGGGCAGAAAGCAAAGGAATCTGGGGTACTGAATCTGGGGCATGTTTAGAACCTTGTAGACTGCCCCTGTGGGAGGTTCCTTTAACACATCTAAAGAGAATAAAAAAAACATGGTAGTTTATGAGGCCCCCCTTGACTCTGGGGCAAATTGCCCCCCTCTCGGTGGCCCTGATCAAGACTATCATCTTCTACTTAAAAAAATACGTTGATCAAATGTACTTGTAAGGAAAATCAGTACATTGTAATGGAAAATCTATAATGTTTTCTTTTTACTTCTAATTCTTCCCCTAGTGTACTATAACTAAGCTCTTTTTAAGTCTTTTCTTTTGCCTGTTCTCTTTAACCGAGTTAGTGAGCCACACTTATGCCCAGTTTGCCATGTTATTATCATCATTATTATCATTAAGATTAGGAAAAGGATTAGAGTTAAGATTGGGTTAGAATTAGGATTAAGGATTAAGGGTTAGGATTAGAAGAACATCAACAATCGGAATCCGATGAATAGAACCTACTGGAAGATCACGATTGATCAAATACTCTTCAATTGTCATCTTCGTCTCATTTCCGATCTTCTCATCTGAAACTTCTTCTTCTGCTCCATTTTTAACATCATCATATCCAGATTCCGGAATCTCTGGTTGATCATTGTCTTCGATTGCTTCTGGTCCAGTTGTGTCGATTCCTTCATCACCTTCATCATCAACAGATTTTGGCTGCGGCTAAAGGAACAACGCACATTTAATAACGCATCTAACTCAATAAAAACCTCGATTAAATCCGGGAGAAATCTAGGCTAAATCTAGATTGAAACCGGCGAAAACCTTAACTTTACATTATTGAAATCGGAAGAAATCTAAACCAATTTTTAAATTTAATCCAATGAGGATGTCCTAAAAAATCTTACGAATCAAAGAAGCGATTTGAATCAGAGGTAAAAAATTGTGCATTGCAGCAAAACATTTACATAACAAGGTTTTCCTCTGACATGAATACCAAGGCGGAACTGAAACATCGTTATGTGCTACCAAGTGAAATTCGTGAGAGATAGGCAGGGCAGATAGATAGGCAGATAGGCAGGCAGGCAGGCAGGCAGGCTAGGCAGATAGGCAGGCAGAAAGGCAGACAAACAAAAAGATTGATTAGCTAACTGAGTAAAAACATACCAAAGAAGGAGACGTAGGCCGATTTCCTTCAGTAGACACGAATCTACGAACATGCTCTATGACTGAAGCTTGTTCACCGCTATGGGGATACTGTTGTTTTCTTCCGCCCACCTGAGCGTTTGCACTTGATCGGCCAAAACGGGATTGTTGACTGTAAAGTGAAGTAATTGGAAGTTAGAATGCTGATATAAACCAACCTTCCAATAGGGCGAAGTAACGGCAGTTATGAATGCTGATTTAGACCAAAAATCTTCCATACCAGAATGGTTTCAAGAGAAGCAAGATTTTTTGGGGACCAAGCAAGAAATTTCATATATTTTCTTTGTGTCACATATCTTATATTTTTTAAATATTTAATATTTTTATATATTTAATATTTTTTATATGAACTCATAAGCTAGCGAACAACCAGGAATACTCCTTTTTCGGTCCAAACAGGAACATTTTAATTTTCAAATTAATCGAGAAAATTTAAATCTGTCGCCACCTGGATAATCTAATAATATTTATATATATTTTATAAAATTCATACATCTATATTTAATATATTTTATATATTTCATACTCTTATTGAATACAAACTTCACATACGCATTCGCATGTGTTACCACACCCTGAGTATCTCAGTAACAAAACCAAGTCGCTTCGAAGCAAATTGCAGTTCGTAAAAATTCGCACCCGGAGTTATTTTCATTTACTGTTAAAACCCATATAATTCCACACTTTTCGGGGGGGGGGGGGGTAGCATAGTCAAATAATTTAGGTGAAAGCGTAAACTTTTATAGAAAACTGCCATCAGAACATTCACAATATTTTGTACTTAACCCCCTGAAAAATTATCTGAAAAAAAATTAACGGTGTTTGTCATTGGGCCATATTGCCCGTCCAGGGGTAAAAGGGGTAATACATTTTATGGGGGCACAGAGAAACAGAATTCGCAACATTATTTTGTCCTTCGATTGAAGTTACTAGTTGTAAACAATGAAGCATCGCACCCCAACACCCCCCTAATGTAACAGGACACGTATCATCATAAGTCATGTGATATCCCACGTGACAGATAATCTGTCAATCAAACATTGATCACGTGTATTGTATATATATAGATATATTTAATCATTGTAATTTTTCGAGAGATGTTTTGTTATGTTCATGATCAGTCAGAATGTAATGAGTGCTTTTCTCTCGCCTCTCGCTATTCTTCAATCAATGAAGTAGAAAGCCTCTTACAACAATTCACACCCTCGATAAAAGACATGGACTTACCCCCTTGGATTTGATTTTCCTTTTCCGTCTTGTCGGTGAGCACCGCCCTCTCCAGCAGAAAGTGCCGAGAAGCGATTTCCTTGTCTTGATTCACCCTCTCCTCCTGGTAGGAAACGTGAACTACCTCCTCCGCTGGCACCTTGAGCCCATGCGCCCGGTCGTCCTCCAGGTCCAAGGGATATGTTTTCAAATTCCGTTCGCTGAAAGGAGACGTGAGTAACAGACTGATAGTGGTATTCCATCAATTAATCAATGATTCGATCAATAAATCAATCGATCGATCGATCAATCAATCAATCATTAGATCGGTTGAGGAGACCTTTTGCTACGTTATACTGATAATGCTCAAAAATTGATATTTGTTAATATTTTTCAAAACTTTTGTTTTACAACATTAAAGTACGTTAGAATCAAAGTTTTAGTCAAGTTTTTTTTCGAAAAGGATGAATTTTTCCCAAAATTTTTTGGAAGGAAAACAAGATATGTTGCAAAAGGGCACCATGCAGTGTAAACTAACTTATACTATAACTATCGAAAAATGCGCTTTTGTGAGGAAAAAACCCTCAAAATACACTTTATTCATGATAATTCCAACGTTTTCCAACAAGCTTTTTGGGTGATAGTCCATGGTTTTTTCGAAAAAATAGAATTTTGAAGTTTTGGTTACTTCATACTATTTTCTAAAGTCTTTCCAGCTCCGAATCGCTTTTCGCCAAAAAACAATTTTGCTCACTACTTTTTCCAGAAGCAAATATTTATAGGATCCTGATACATTTTTTGAAAGCTTAGAAGAAGAGGAACTCAAAAATGTGGTTTTGAGCGTTCTTCCTAATTTTTGGGGGCCGTGGGGGTCAAATAACTGGCATTTGCGAAAAAACAAATGAAGTAACAATAGGGCACTTCACAGTCTGCGCGTTTCTATATGAAAAACTCAAAAGATTTTAGAAAATTGACTTGGATATTCTTAATTCCCCCTACTTAATTAGTACGGCTTGAAAGTTCTATCGATTTTGGGTAAACAGTTATTAAATTCGAGAACGGAATGTCATGTCATGTTTTAAGGTAGCAAAAGGGCACCAAACATAATATGTGATAAAACGCAAAAATAATATTTTTCTTTTTTTTCTATGCCACTTTTATATTTGTTATTCAAATTTGGCAGCATTAAAATATTTTGGGGGCATACACTGCCCCCATGTTTTCAATCGATTTTGACGGACAGTAGCAAAAGGGCACCGGGGGAAGTGAATCCCCTACGATGCGCTGTTCTTGACATTCGAGCCTTTGTATTAAAAGTGTGCTTTTTGGTTGGTCTGCCGCGACTTAAGCCTTGCTTGCCTTAATATGTGAAATATTCATCATTAATATATATTATACAAAATAGCATGAAAATTGATATATTGTCCAAAACTTTGTTCGAATTCATTTGGTCTTCTCCGTTTTTAGAGCCTAGATTTTTGACAATATCGAATAACCTTGAAGGTTTGCTCCAGTATTTCGTAACGTTTATAACCACAACTTGTAGTTATACAAGAATTAAAAATTAGAAACGCTGAATCAAGGAAGTGTTTAAACATCGAAGTGCTTTATCTCCTATCATTTAACTTGATGGATGATAAAACTTTTTTGTTAATAGCAATCTACTTTCCAACGTACTTTTTTGTATATTAGCCGACACTTTTAATTTTTACCCATAGCTATTGTAGCAGGTAGAAACCCCAAATATCTTTCGATGATTTTAGCCCCGGAAATAGCAAAATGATTTACCATTGAACCAAATTAACCGGTAAGAGTCAAAATCATTGCCAGGTAAGAATTAAAAGTCAAGAAGGATCTTTTATACAATGAGTTAGAAAGTTATCAGATTTTCAATATTTTATTGAAAAATTTCAACAAGACAAATCAGGCTGGCTCTTATAAAAGTCAAAACGTTTCAAAACTACAAATATTGATAGAAGTCAGTATCCTGCTAATTACATCCTAAGCTACCGTCAGATATCAGAATCTAAAAATGATCAACATTCACATGCACCGGTTCCACTCGTTCTTATTGGATACAACCTTCCGTTCTAAAATTTAGAATATGGGTTCTACCAATATCTAAATGATCATATCTGCCATTCGATGATTTAGAACTTGGGTAGAACCGGATGTTCTAAATTACCCTATTGCTTTTCAATAAAAGAATCCTTCGTTGGAAACGTGTTCAGTCCCGTGTGGGTTCGTTTGTCCGGGAAACTTGCCGCTGTTCTGAAACCAACAAGAAAGCATTTATGTGCTTTGCTACTTTTCACCAGTTACTTTTTTTTCTTTGGTCGACAACTGCTGAAGAGGGCCTACAATCCTGTGGAATAATCGGTTCAAAATATTTTCAATCTTGATTAGAACACCCTGTTCAAATACAGGCTGGTACTTCTAAAAGTCAAAACGTTTCAAAACTACGAGTATGAATAGAAGTCAGTATCCTGCTAATTACATCCTAAGCTACCGTCAGATACCAGAATCTAAAAATAATCAACATTCACATGTTGTCATTAGCTTCACTATGGTAAAAAGTTTCCATCTGTAAGTTTCTCAAGCTTTCCGAAATTCTGCAACGGTTATTTTCAATCCTTTCCAAGCCAAAGTTAATTTGCCACTCTGAACGCTAATAAAATACCGTACTTCGGTATATTAGTTCTACAGAACCATTTCTTTTATTATTGCGACACATTGGTTAAAGGAAAGAAAGTAAGGATATTAGCTAATATTAGTATCATCAATAAGCAACAGGTAATCGCAATAAAACAAATAATTAGAAAAAAGTTTTACTTAAACAAAAATGATGAAAAGATTGTAAGTTTAAATCAAATGAAGTTATATAGTCTCTTTATTTTCTTTGCCTCCTGTAGGTCTTTCGAAGACTACGGATTTTGTCTGTCAGTTGTAGTGGTGTCAGGGAAACGATCAAGTGCTTTAGAACGCTGGATTCGTTGAATCTTTCCATCAACTCATCAACGGTTATGGCCTTGTCAGTTGTGATCATGTCCTTGAAGATCGAGCTTAATTTCAAGCTGTCTTTTTTTGAATATCGATATCGAACACCAGTGTCGCTTGACATTGTTTTTTGGTCTTGCACAGAAATGAAGCTCTCACTTACTCCCCTTTATCCTCATCCATATTCTTAAACTTCTGTCGAGGTCTCATCATTATGTTTTGCAATAATTCCAATTCTTTGCAACGTATCCTCCCTCGATTCACACTATTGGGGTGGTTGGACTTTTTCCGATTGTTTGCACCGAATCCAATATCGCACCTTGTCATACACGATTCTGTTTTTTTCTCTATAAACGCTATCACGAACCAATCTTTCTTTCGCTTGTTTCATTGAGGGCGATGCTCCCTTTTCAACGAAATCATGGAAAAGGTACCTCAATTTATGGTCCTCATCGTTTATATCGTCTTCATGTTTGGTTTCTTCCTTTTCCTCTTCCATTCTTGCTCGCATGATGTTCCTTAAAAACAACGCCGTAATTGCGGATGCAGCTTTCTTTTCTGTAATGCAGTACACATTTTCTACCGTCTTAACCGAGTGGCACATGTGATCAGGACTTTAACTTTCATATCTGGCCTTGTATAGTGAACCTGTGTGACACAGGATTTACGCATCAGGGCTGTATTCATTGGTTTCCCAGTGGCACTCCTCCAAAATGTTTTCAGCTGTTCTCTTACCTCAGATGAGGTCAGACGCTTACCACTCCAGCTGAGAAAGCAAAAATCGCTGTTTCCGATGTTAACTTGTGGTCTAATCTTCTCGAGAAAAATGTTGAAATGGCTGAAAGTACTCAGTGGCAACACTAAAATTTCAGGACCAGAGGTCTCCAACGTTTTATGGTTTAAAACTGTGATAAGCATCAAATCATCTTTTTTCTCAAACGTTTCACCTCTTCCATTCGCATATTTGCAATTGCCCCTGTTCGTGATGGTTTATCCATACAAAAGGAATTCATCAGATAATTTCGAACCAGCGTGTACTCATACTTCCTCGCTGTTCCTGATGAAATACTCTGCCACCATTACAGATTCTTTTTTGGTTGTATACCGAAGCGAAGTACATTGCGATTACAAATAGGGCAGGTCTTGCGGGTGTAACTTTTTCTTTTGCTCCCTTCTTTCACCGCATGCTGCTTTTCTTAGTCCAAGTTTCGCTCTAATACAGTCAACTTGATGGAATGACCATTAGTGGACTGATACAAGATGCCTTGTATATTGACACATTTCTTGTTGCAATCTTTTACCAGGCAATCAAAACAATGTCTCTTCTTGTTCCTGCTTGCAGCTTTATCGCTGTGCATCCAATTTCCAACGATCTGCGGAAGATATTGGGAAATAGCTCTAAGATTAACTCTTTATTTAAGAGTGATTATAAAGGAAGCAAAATCACCTTCTATAAGATAGTTTAAGATTGAAATTCATATGATATTTTGACCAAATTAAGAGAAATAAGTAAGGAACCAGAATCACTTTCTATAAGGTATTTTAAGCTTGAAATTCATATCATATTTGGATCAAATTAAGAGTAATAATTAAGGAAAGAGAGTCACTTTCTATAAGGTAGTTTAAGCTTGAAATTCATATGATATTTGTACCAAAATAAGAGTGATTATTAAAGAAGCAGAGTCACTTTCTATAAGGTAGTTTTAGCTTGAAATTCATACTATATTTGGATCAAATTAAGAGCGATTATTAAGGAAAGAGAGTCACTTTCTATTAGGAAGTTTAAGCTTGAAATTCGTATTATATTTGCACCAAAATAAGAGTGATTATTAAGGAAAGAGAGTCACTTTCTATTAGGTAGTTTAAGCTTGAAATTCCTTTGATAGTTCTACGAAATTAAGAGTGATTATTAAGGAAAGAGAGTCACTTTCTATGAGGAAGTTTAGGCTTGAAATTCATATGATATTTGTACCAAAATAAGAGTGATTATTAAAGAAGCAGAGTCACTTTCTATAAGGTAGTTTAAGCTTGAAATTCATACTATATTTGGATCAAATTAAGAGTAATAATTAAGGAAAGAGAGTCACTTTCTATAAGGTAGTTTAAGCTTGAAATTCATATGATATTTGTACCAAAATAAGAGTGATTATTAAAGAAGCAGAGTCACTTCTATAAGGTAGTTTAGGCTTGAAATTCATACTATATTTGGATCAAATTAAGAGTAATAATTAAGGAAAGAGAGTCACTTTCTATAAGGTAGTTTAAGCTTGAAATTCATACTATATTTGGATCAAATTAAGAGTAATAATTAAGGAAAGAGAGTCACTTTCTATAAGGTAGTTTAAGCTTGAAATTCATATGATATTTGTACCAAAATAAGAGTGATTATTAAAGAAGCAGAGTCACTTTCTATAAGGTAGTTTTAGCTTGAAATTCATACTATATTTGGATCAAATTAAGAGTAGTAATTAAGGAAAGAGAGTCACTTTCTATTAGGTAGTTTAAGCTTGAAATTCGTATGATATTTGTACCAAATTAAGAGCGATTATTAAGGAAAGAGAGTCACTTTCTATAAGGTAGTTTAAGCTTGAAATTCATACTATATTTGGATCAAATTAAGAGTAATAATTAAGGAAAGAGAGTCACTTTCTATAGGGTAGTTTAAGCTTGAAATTCGTATGATATTTGTACCAAAATAAGAGTGATTATTAAAGAAGCAGAGTCACTTCTATAAGGTAGTTTAGGCTTGAAATTCATATTACATTTGGACCAAATTAAGAGCGATTATTAAGAAAGCAGAATCACTTACTATAAGGTATGTTAAGCTTGAAATTCATATCATATTTGTACAAAATTAAGATTGATTTTTAAGGAAACAGAATCACTTTCTGTAAGGCATTTTAAGCTTGGAATTCTTATGATATTTGTACCAAATTAAGATATATTATTGGAAGAATAGAATCACTTTGTGAAGGTAGTGTAGGCCTGTAGCAACGAAAAATATTTTCTGGGGGAAACAGAATATATATAAGGCCGAAGGCCATTGACGAACAGCTTGGGTGTGTAAAAACACAGCTGGGGGCTTGGGGGTTGCTTGGAGCCCCCAACGGCTCCAGGACTGACTTTGGCAGGGCACAGGGGGCAAAACTCCTGTTAGCTTTATGTATTTTATGAACAAATAAAGCTGTTCTTCAATCTAGTGTTATACTTTTGCTCAGTTGAGTTCAGTTTTTTATTTTGCTTGATAATACAATAATTAAAAAGGTTTTTTCATTTCATTGCATTACAAATGGACTCGTATAGTGCAAATGATAGGCATATTCAATTTAAAGGATGAATAAATGTACATGGCTAATAAATCATGAATATAAAAATTACCAAAAATCTTGTTTATTTCAAATTAAAGGGAAAACATTTTAAAAAACTTTTGGGGGAGGGAAAGAATCCTCCTGCCCGCAGGTTTATATGGGCCTATAGTCTAAATTTGAAATTTATATGGTATTTCTACCAAATTATGAGTGATTAGTTATGAAACAGAATCACATTCTATAACGTTGTTTAAGCTTGAAATTCATATAAAGGAAAGTGCCTCACAAAATGAAATATGAGTTCATACCACAAAGATTTTGGAAAGTAAGCCTGTACCAATTTATCTTGATAAATTTAGGATTATTAACATAAAGTCAATCTTAATATAATGTTTGAAAAATTGCAGAATGTCAGAAAGAAAGAATTTTACAGTAGCTTACTCTCCAGACTTTGTCAGGGCCTAACTAACAAAATGAAAGTTAACGGTTCGGCTTAGGCCGGCGTAGAAATTAGGCCTAAGCAAGCTCATTAAGAAATGCTACTTGCGAAAAACCTTCTTAATAGTGATAAAGATGTACAAAACTGTTAGTAGTGACTTACCAAATTGTTTGGTATTCCAATAGGTTAAGGAATGACACTGACCAAGAACTTCCACACAGCAACTTCAACTCCGACCGCCATTACGTTCGATGAGCGCGCTCCGGGGCCTGGGACTCAATTTGAATGCGTAGCAGAAGGGCACCAAGACGTAGCATAAGGGCACCGCAATGTAACATAAGGGCACCAAAATGTTGCAAAAGGGCACTTGGTGCCCTTATGATACCATTTGGATGTAGCAAAGGGGCACCGAGTTTCAAAAGGGCACCAAAAACGTAGCAAAAGGTCACATCGATCAAGCAACCAATCAATCAATCAGTCAATCAATCAATCAATCAAACAATCAGTCAATCCCTATGTGGACGAACTATTGACGATAGGATAAAAAATACCTTCGTAATCTTCAATCTTGATGGATCCACTTGCGTGACAGATCGGCTGTTCTTCGACGGGACTTGATTCCATCCATCATCGTTTTGCATAGCCCGGCTCATCGAAGGACTGTCCCGACCACCTTGAAATAAAACGGCAAAGAAACAACTGATCACTCAATGCACTCATCCAATTGATAACAGTTTCTTAATCTGGAAATTTTACTCACATTTTTAATGCAATACAGCAGAAGTAAACAATCCTGTACTAAAAAGCGAATACTGTTTGTTTCTCTAGATATATCAGCTTTAATAGCCCCCCTGGGGGTGACGTCCTGTCTCCGTTCTTGGCCATAAGCCCAATGATGGTTGGGGTGATGCCCTGCTATGTCAACGGATAGAGATGGATATATGAGCGATCATTACGTCTAGGGCTTCCTTTATAGATCTGTTCGGGATTTTTGCCCGACTTGTTTCAATAAATATCTTCGAATTCATATTCTTTCGTGCATTATTTCGAAACCTTTTTGCTGCACAACGGAGTGGTTAAGCCAACTAAGTCGAACTCGAACGCTCTGGGGGACTTCGAAAACGTTCGGGTTTCTGAAAATTTGAATTACAAATGCTTGCACTGTAAGAGAATTGCATTTTCGAGCTCTGAATTGTAGGGTCTGAATTAAAGTTCAAAAGTTTGATTTGAAAGTTTCGTTCGAATAAGTGATAGTTCGAACTGCACGAATTCGAACTAGAATTAGTTGCGAGCACATAGAGGTAAGCATTCTACAAAGATGTATGTCACATATAAAACATTTCATACCTGTTTTATTCATCATACGTTTCTGGGCAGCTTGCTGATGGGCCAATTGCATCTGCATCTCTTCCTGTTTCACCTCTGCGTGAATCTCAGCAATTTTTTTGGGCGCATCTGAAATCCTTCTAGAAACCCATTTAGTTGATCTGAGATCTTTGACGTCTTTCAACATGAAAATGATTCGAGACGACACTTTCTTGTGGGTAATAATTTTGTCGATTTGGGCGAAGTACTGGTCTGTTCGTGGCTATAAAAGAAAACGACAAGAATCATAGGAATATGGCCTTTAAAACTCCCCCTCAGGGGGGCTTTCAATGTTGAAATGGAATTTGTAGCTTACATTCACGACATTCACTTTCATCAGTTTTTCAACTTTAAGGGTCCTTACATTGAAAGTTATCAGCAGCAAATAAAAAGCAAACTAAGCAATATATCATGACACTCCTTCAAGACCGCCGACAGGGAGGAGCAGAGGGGGCAGTTTGCCCCAGGGCCTCAGGGTCCATGGGGCCTCATCAACTAATATCAAGATGTTTAATCATGGGCTTTTTAGATGTATTCAAGGCACCTACCAATAGGAGCAGCCTACAAGGTTCTAAGAATGCCTCCAGATTCAGCTCTCCCAAATTCCCTTGCTTTCTTCCCCATCTGCTTGCTTCGATCAGACATAATAGGCTTTATTTTGCAGTTTTGTCCCTGGGCATCAAAAACCTATCGGCGGCCCTGCACTTCTTTAAGTTTTCATAGAAATAGATCCAGCTAATTAGATTTTTCTCTCACGAAGAAATTGGGTAATAGGGATGTTCTCTGATCCGCAACCCCTCAAATGGTAATCAAAGATTTGTTAAAGTTGTTTTAGTAATTGTTGAACCCTGTCACCCCTGGACGGGCCATATGGCCCAATGAAGAACACCGGCAAAGATAATTTTTCAGGGGGTTAAGGACAAAATATTGTAACTGTTCTGATGGCAGTTTTCTATCATAGTTTACGCTTTCAACTAAGTTATTTGACTATACTACCCCCTGAAAAGCGTAGAATTATATGGGTTTTAACAGTTAACTGAAAATAAATCCGGGCGCGAGAGGGTTAAGTTCATTATTTAGTGATTTGCGTATTACCAGAGCTGATTACGACGTCTTAGTTTAGCCCTGAAGTTTTTAGATAAACCCTCGTTGCTTCAGTTGGCTCTCAAGCCAGCGCTTCTTAACCCTCCATATTGCTCAATATTCAAGTTGCTAAATGAAAGTCGCTTGCAGCAAAGTCTTAAGATTGCTAAATATTTTAAGCAACGTCTGCCCTACATTACTCCCAATGCTCTATAAAGTTTACAGAAAATAATTCAAAATACCTTGGCTTTCTCATGATCTAGATCTTTTCCGATCGTAGTCAATAGCTGGCAAAGACATTCCAACGATTCTTCGTCTTTATCTTTTAATAACTTTGTGACGCAAGTATGCATTATAGACTCAGTCAACATCTACGATAAAAGAATATTTAATCAATTTTAAAGGTCTGTTTACACAAGGCAGGCTGGCCAATTACGGTGGGATAGTTTCGGTCTGTTTTTATCGAGGAGCTTCCAGCCCGCTAAACCCAGGCAGATTTTTTTTATTACCATTATCATTATCATTATTATCATTTTAATTAACTAGCCTATGTATTTTAACAGACAAGCCAATGATACGCTGCCTTATACTAGTGCGCTGCCTTCTACTAACATGGAAGTTTTAAAAAAATTATTATTATTTTTATTATCATTATGCGCTAGAGGCAACGAATGGAATGATCAAGACCTTCTTTTTGCATAGAATCGCTTTTATTTTCTTTTTGCAACGAAGTAGCCAATTGTAAGCTACCTAGCCATAGCGAGGTTTACGATTGTATATATATATTGAATATAAGAATAAAATGAAGTTTCCACTATCATTTTCATTATTATTATTTTGAAAAGAATCATATATGTTACTGGCACAATTTTGCTGTACTTTAGAGAGCAAGCCTGTTGCGGAGGAGGGGAGAAAATTTTAAAACATCCCTAAACGTTACAGCTTTTAAAACATGCTGACCTTTAACTTGAATAACTCTCCAATGAAGCGAATGTTGCCAAGAGATCTTTTCTTTGTTTTGTGTCTTCTTTGAGCCAGTTCTTCCTGCCATTTCTTCTCTTCCTCTACCTGCAAGTTAATTACGGAATCAAATAACTCTTCCACCATTTGACCCTAAGGTTATCAGCTAGATTTGGTTACTTCGTAGAAGGAGGGCCTCCTGCTTCAATACCTTCATTCATCTTCAGCGCAACATTTCGATAAAAAAGTTTGCCTTCTGGTATGTTTTTGTCCGAACGAAGGTTAACGTGTTTGGGCCTTGACAAGTTGGTTCTTGGGGGGGGGGGGGGGGGAATGTGTAGTAGGTTTGCACTTTGCATTTTGTACTTTGCACCGTTATCACAAGTTCGTCACATTACTGATCACATGCTTCTTATCATCACACATGCGCACAGTAAATAGTATTTACAGTCTTGTAATTGTAATTAGAGTTAGTTGGGGTTTATAACCTTGTTAAGGATTAAACTGGGTTTCCCTTAGTGTGAAACTGGCAAATCCGAAAGCTCTACCACAAATGGATGGGGGGGGGGGGAGAGATCTAGCGGTCGACAGAGAAAAAGTATCTGATGATTTGATTGAAGAGAGAAGAACTTCTCCGTTTTGCTGAAGACGGAAATAAGTTCAGAATCATGATATCTGACGTCATGGTAATTAGAGAGTGTGATAGTAAACTATGATGGCTTACGTTTTCAAAGTGTTTGTCTTTTTCTATCTCTAACTGCTGCTCGTCTGTTTTTTCTTTTTCGAACTCCATTTGGCATTTATTGAGCAGAAGCCTCTTGAAGGTCATGTTGGAGCCAGTCTCAATTTGCATTTTCTGCAATAAAAACGCAAATGAATCGCTTGAAACACCGATTGTTCGCACATGAAATTATCAATTAGGTGTGGGTGAAATAAAAGCCTTATGAAGCTGCACTAACCTTGCCCGCTGGCACTGCATACGAAGCAAGCAGATAACTCTTACATCACCAATAACTACTGATAACACAGTGTGCTAAGCTGCCATATCCATCTGGTACAACTACGCTATACAGAAGAGCATGCTATGGAGAGATTGGTACAGTGAAACCTGCTTTAACTCATTGCCCCCTGATGCCATATGGAACTCACATACAGATAATTTTGGAAGCAAATGTTTCATAGGGGTACATAGATACAGGAAATATCAATGTTTCGATAAACTTGCCGTGGATGTTGTCTGATCAACTTTGCGAATCTTGACATCGTTGCCCCCGGGTATTTTTTTATTTATAGTAACTTATACTGTGCCAATTGGCATCTGCAGGGTGCTATGAGTTAAAAGATGCTGCAAAACACACAGGCTAATGTCTATTTCTTGAAACTTACCTCTTTTGAAAGTACATCACAAAGCTGAGCATATGCCTTGCTAAAACTCGGCTCCAATAATGCCTGGAAAAGAAATTGTAATGCTATTTAACCCTGTCTTCATAATCTCAGCAAAATCCATTCCACAAATTATAAGTTGAACAAGCAACTAACAGTCATACGAGAAAGAATTATGCATATTATGCCTTGAGAGATAAGAAAGTGCAAAAACATTTGACGCATACTTTTTCAAATATCAAATCAATGACCCCTTTCAATTTTTCAACTGTGTTTATTTCCAATGATTTCATCACATCGACGAGTTTTTCAAATTTCTGTGGCGTTAGCTTGTTAAGTATACCACGCGCCTTGCGGAATAACTCCTGGAAAAGAAGTAAGAGAATTGTATAACGCGTTAAATGCAACGTTTAATATAAAGCTATAAGTAATGATGAGCGTGGTAATATCACTGGATCTTTTCTACGTTCAAAGCTAGGGGTGGAACGAAATGCCCTGTGGAGTAACATCACTCTATAGTTTATCAATTCAAGTCGTTTTTTAAATTCTCCAGCATAATTTTTAGCTTTATTTTGATTGTGGGCCACTCTTCTCTCCCGTCCCTTCCCGTCCCTTCCCGTCCCTTCCCGTCCCGTCCCTTCCCGTCCCTTTCCAATAACCTAAGCACATTTTTGGCTAAGGACAGAGAAAACAGAGAGGAAAGTAGAGGGCTTGTTCTTTCATTGTTTTTCTCCACATTGACTCAAATGTACTCCTTACCAGTGACAGATGACGAACCTTTGACGAAAGAATGCCATGCGTAATTAAGAGGAAACTTTTTTGTCTTTCAAACGCTGATTTGTCAGGGGTGAATAGGGTGTGCACTCTTGCAGGCAACCAGTAGCAAAACATGATAATATAAAACCATTATAACTCACTTTTATTAGTTGAATTAATTAGATAAATAGAACAAGGCAAACCTCTTCGTCTGGAATGTCCTTCGCCACTTCTGAAGAGCGTACCCATGCATTCTCTCCCCTCTTCAGCTCCACTTTAGCCTCAAAGTTAGTTGGTATGATTCTCTTCGGTGGAATGGTTTTTCCGCCTTTGCCACTTCGGCTCATCCCAACCTGGCGGCCGCCACTTCCTTTCTGCATATAGTTTGGCATAAAGTCGACGCCGCCACCACTAGATTGTAGCCTGCTTATAAAAAGCGTTCAAATTAGTTGGCACGACCAAAAATCGAAGGGTGGGGGTGGGGAAGGGGGGCCATACACTGAGACTTTACTACACAATTGCGTAAACAAATAACAACAATTTAAGAGTCACACAACATGAAAAGCACAAATAAAACAGACACTAATAAGAAATGTCATTATTTAGCGTTATTGAACATAATGGAAATCAAACCGTGGAACATACCTCCCTCGCTCAAGGGGCTTGGTAGGCGGATGGGCCTCAGACAAAACAGGCTCAATATCAGGCAGACCTTTCGGCTTTTCTTTTGTATCCGAAAACTCCAGCAAGAAGTTTCTATCGTAGCATATTCTTTCTGAAATACAAAACAATTTTTCACCTTACAAATCATCATCATCATCGTCATCATCATCGTCATCATCATCATCATCGTCAACGTCATCGTTATCATCATCATCATCATCATCATCATCATCATCATCATCATCATCATCATCATCATCATCATCATCATCATCATCATCATCATCATCATCATCATCATCATCATCATCATCAATCATCATCATCATTGTCGCCATCGTCAACATCATAATCAATCATCAATCATCATCATCATCATCATCATCATCATCATCATCATCATCATCATCATCATCATCATCATCATCACCATCATAAAAAAAAATTATTAATATCATAATAAAAATCATAACCACTTACGAGGTGCTGGAGCTTCCTCAGTTTTAATATCTTTATCTTCCCATGTTTCTTCTTTTGGCTCATCTTCCTGATCCTGTTCAGCCACATCCATTTCTTCAGGTGTGACATCATCGGCCTCTTCTTCTGGTTTGTCCACAAATGCACTCATCATATCAGTGTCTCTATCTTTGTACTTTCCTCTCTTCTTTTTCTTTGGAGCTAAAAGCAAAAGAAAGGTGAAGAATTTTGCCTGGTCCTCCCTAATGCTAAACAGTAGGATGGTCCATTGGTTCTGCCACTCTGTATTTGTCCACCCCTGTCAGATAAGAAGCTCCTCTGCACATACAAAATCAAGGTTCACTGAGAAATTTGAAAGCCGCACAACCCTACTCTCCCTTACTTTAGTTGGCATAGCATTTACTAGGTTAAATGATTATTACCTTGCATAGCATTACTTGATGGTGGTTTTTCCAGACCGTTTTGCATTGGTGCAGTTTTCGCCCCATCAGCATCATCTTTGCCATCCTTCAAGGTCTCCAAAGTATCCTCTTCGTTATCTTTAATCTCCCCATCTCTGTCAGCAGTTGCATCTTTATCAACTTCATTTGTGCCATTTTCATCCACTGGAAGTGGCTCTGTGCTATCAGCCGGCACTGAAGTTGTTGCCCCTTCCTGCTGTTTCACCTCCTCCGTTTCTTTTTCTACTTCTTTATGGGTGGGTGGAGCATCCAGTTCATCTGATTTTTCGGCTGAATTCTCAACAGTTACCTGAACCTTGTCTTCCTTATCAGAAGCAATATCAGTTTCTATTTTCATGCTTTCATTTGCATTTTCTGAAGCCTTAGTATCATCATTTTGTTTACTGCTTGCCTCTGGCTCTAAAGATGCCTTTTCGGTGCTTCCTTGCTCAGTAACAGGTAGAGCTTGTGAGGGTACACCAGCCTCTATGGGAGTGACATTTTGTGTGGTTTGAACAAGACTAGAAGGCTCTAAACCAACTTTCTCTTGACCTGACGGTGCTGTCTTATCCTCTGCTACTACTTTTCTTTTCTCATCTTCCTTTGCTACTGCAGGCTTCTCATTTTGTTTCGCATCCTTTTCCGTGACGTCAGGTTTTGTAATTTGTTTTTCAGAATCTTTTTTAACGGTTGCTTGCTTCTCGGCTTTCAGACTGTGTTCTTTGTGCGCTTCCTTTGCGGCAGCCCTACCATGAGCAATGAACTCTTGTGCTATTGGATTCGGCTGGCTATTGACTTTAGAAGACGCATCTGCTTTTGACTTTTTGCTGTTCAAGATCTCGTTTGTCACATCTTTCCCTCCTTGGTTTGGATCTCTTATGATTACCGTTGGCCTTCGCCGTTCCTGCTTAGGAGGGGCTGGCTGCGGCTGGGTGGGTGCGTAAGAGGCATTGACGTGATGGCCAGATATCTGCGGCTGCTGCTGCATACTAAGGCGATTTATTGGGACATTTTGCGGCATTTGATGTGACACTGAATCTTGGTAGCGCATTGCCTGTGCTGCTTGCGGTACATTAGGTTGCCCTGGGTAGTAGACCAATGGTACTCTGCTTTGAGGGTAATTGAATTGCTGGGAGGGTACCGTGCCGTACGGCTGAAATACCTACAATATAATGCAAGTTTATTCATACAGATACGTTGCATAAATCATTTTTTGAATATATGCATGGGTTTGATACGTTAATAAAGTAGGGGCTAAGTTAGGGCTGACCATACTTAAGACAATTAAGTGGCAAGTTTGTTGAGGTTACATTTCACCCAATAGTTAAAATTAGAATAAGATATGACTAAATTAAAGGGAATTCAAAAGGTAGAAAAATTAATGCAATTTATTGAGGAATCGTAACCTGGCCAGCCTGTTGCGCAGGATGTGCTTGAATGAGACCGTAGTGCAATGCATTCTGAGCCATTGCCATATGCGGCACTGTATGTCCATGTGGTGGTACTTGTCCTTGCATCGACTGCTGTGGAAGAACAGCCCGCTGGTAAGCACTCATTGGCTGCATCCCACCTATTCTTGGACCCTAGAATCACCATTAAATATACTTTACTTTAAGACTCTGAAATAACATAGGTTGTTTACAACCAACATCAGCTCCATCAACTGCAGAACAACACAAGATGCTGACTGAATAGTTTGTATGTCCATTAAATTAAGAGCCCCTTCACATGATAATTTTCAAAGCATTTTAAAACTTTTTTTGTTTGGTCTCTCCATTTTTCACTTGTTCACATAATCTTTTTGAAGCACGCTTGACTCTCTGGTCACATGATTTTGGGTCCTAAAATCTGCTTTGAAAACCCAAACTGCGTTCAGAGCGCTTTGAGTTTCGGTTCACCCACTTTCATGTGAACACTCCAAGGGCACAGATCAGACACCGAACTGAATGGCGGCGTCACGAGTTTCAAAGTGCTTTTAAAATTTAAGTGAAGGGGCTCTAAAACATCAAAATATCAGATAATAAAACAAAGGCAACTGAAATAAAGAGGGGTGCATCAAAATTGATTGGCAAAATTAATGGCAAAAATTAAACAAATTAAATTTTTTCTCCTTCTCAACACGGTTTTCCATCAAAAGCTGCTCTTTTTTGCAAATTTAATGGCAAAATTAAACACCAGATAGTTAAAAGAAATATATAAATATATAAAAAATAATCTCCTTACTTGTATAAATTGTCTTGGGTTATTGTAGTTTTTTGTTTGATTTTCTGAAATAAAACAAGATTCTTATAAGTATTAAAACTTCCATAATCATGATTCTTAACCATGTCACACCCCTAACAACAGCCTATTGCTGCAGTCCAGACCCCAATGCAAAACACTAGAGCAATTGTTGATCAGGGTGGCCGGTAATAATAAAAATAATTTTTTTTTAAAACTTCCATGTTATTTCATATAAAATTTATCATACAATCATACACCTCACTAGTAGAAGGCAGCATATAATTGGCTTGTCTCCTTAAAATACATAGGCTATTTAATTAAAAGTCAATCAAATCCGGGCTGGTCCATTCTTTGTTCCGTCTACAGAAAATGTAATAAGAACATGGGTAGCAGTGGCCACGGGGGGGACTGGGGTGGACGTATCCACCCCAGTTTTCCCAGAGGTTGATTTTCTGTTGAGTTGAGAAAAATTTGAGGGGGAGATAAGGTATTCTGAGTCATGCTGACAGCGGCAAAAAATGAAATATTGTGTGACGTCACATGGCAATGTGGCAGTCATTATGACGCCATTTTAGCTTTTAAAGGGCGTGGTCGTGAAAATTTCTTCTGAAGGGCGTGGCCCCAGACCCTTTACATACTTGTCCAACCCAGTTTATTTCGCCTGGTGACGCCACTGATCGGTAGCGATGTTTAACAATTTCATTTTAAGATTACGCTGAACTGCCTTGTCCATACCAGTTTAAAACTAATAGCAATAATTATAATAATAATAATAATAAAAATAATAATAATAATAATAATAATAGAAACGTTTATACAGGTTTAACCTTTTCAGTGTCAAAAAGGCACTGTTATCAACAAGGGTCCTCTTTAACATTAGTTTGGTTTTGGAAAGGTACTATATCTAACTTTATCTTTTTGTCATTGCAAGCATCCATTGAATCAGGCTCAGTTGCTGGCTTTCATTTTTCATTTATGTTTTAACCATTGATGGTCAAAATTCATTTTGTGTTTATATTCTGATTTGACCATTAGACACAGAATTTTCCCCCTTTTGTGATCTGCAATTGAATTCTAGACAACCATATCAGTGCACAGAATCCTGAACAACCAACAAGTATTTGGTTGGAGATATACAAGGGCTGACAAAATATAGTTCAGGTGGATTTTATTTTGATTGTTCTGGCTTGTTTCGCCTTGTTTTCTTGTCTTTCTCATCACCATGCAAGCTTGGCATTCGTCATTTACTCCAAGCCTCTTAGCAAAGATTATGCACGCAAAAATACTTGCAATTAGCAGCATGCATCAGAAACTTTGTCTGACTACACAGCAGATGACCTGCAAACAGCCCTTTGCTAGCAAAGGCAAATCAAGAAAGAAAAATCTTTATCTCAAACAAGTGCAGACAACATCTTTCAAATTATAAACGGTTTTTCAACTTCAATAAATCTAAGAGGAAGACAGTTTTCGATTTAAAATAATTAGATATTTAGTTTTAAAATTAAAGATTCAGCTGGCAAATATTTTGTAAGTCGTTTGATAATTCATTATAAACACAACAGAACCTTTAAAACTTGAAAACAAATCCTAACGTAATATAAGTGGGCTTTTCATCAAATTGAAAGACTAATCCCCAATTTGAAAGATCTTTGAAACAGTGTCTAAAGATTGAAGTATCATAACCAGAAGGGGAATAAAAGTGACTTAGGGAATTAAAGTTACTGAGATAGCAAGGGGAAATTTTCAAGAATTTTTTAAGTTCAGGCGATGCCCTGAAAAGGGGGTCCAAGGCAGCTAAGTGCAGAATAATAGTATAATTTTAAATTTTGTGTATATTTCTTTGTTTCTGACAAAGATGGATTGGTTGGGTTGAAATTGTCAACAGACAGTCGCCATTTTAAGCATGACAGTGCAAGAAATAATTAGCATCTTAAAGGCACTGACTCAGAGCAAGAAGGCATCCAATTTGGGAATGCATTTGTTGTATGTAACACAACACCTCTTTCATGTGATCAAAAAGTAAATAATACGAAAAGGAGGCCGCTCAAGCTCTGTTTGAGAAGAACAAGATTCTGTTTGAGTCTACAAAAATCAATATGAAGTTACGTTCATGTGATCAGTGTTGGGTCTACCAATGACAAAGAAGCAGGAAAATAGTGACTCAGCATTTAGGGTGTACCCCTCCATTGCACATTATCCAATGCCTTTTAAACTGGATGCCTAGGTAATTAACTTTAATTAACCATAGTTATCATTCTATTGGCTGGTTAAGAATTTTCAAATCCCCAAGGCCCAAAGCTTCAGGTTTCACACAATTGGGAGTTAAAAACATATAAGGAAAAAAAACACATATATTTTCCTTATCTACAAATTTTGAACAGCATCTTTAAGTCTCTGTTTTAATTTTACTTGAATATTAGAACTACAAAACTGATCTGAAATGAGTTGAAAAGGGTTTCATTTTTCTTTTGCCACAAGAAACAAAGATGGTTAGAAGTAGTTAGTCTACCTGCAAAGACCGAATCTTATCTTTGCGAAAGGAGAGAGTGTGATTTTCTAACAAATCAAAGTCAAGTTTACTAGTTTGCGATGAATATTCAGTATTCGTGAGGCTGCCGTCGGAATAACGAGAACACGATGCGGAAAAGCAAGATTCGTCGTGGCATCGACTTCCATCGACCCAACTGATCATTCCGTCAGTTATCCTAAGTTGTTTTTCAAGAAATTTGAAGTTTTAAATGCTTTCTCGCAATTCTGTTTGGAAGTTAACTGCTCCATAATGGAAAGGGAGGAGTAATGACTGCCAACTGCGGCGCAAAATGAGGCTTTCACAGGATATTGTGTGTTCCTACTTCATACAGCGCATATGCTAATCACAGGGCTTTTCTCCTTACTTCCACGATACCCCGATCCCTTGGATACAAACTCTAATAAAACCAACAAATGCTTTTCTAGGAATGTGGGTTGGATTAGAATTAAAAGAAAACAGAACATATATCATTTTATAGATCATACCGTTCACAGACATTTCCTTTAGGAAAAGTTATTCCCTTTCTCCGGTTCACAAGTATTTTCGCTCGTTTGTACTGAATATGACCATAGTACATCATAAAAGTTTAAATTAATTGCACTTCGTTGCTTGCATAATTGAGTACTTCGATGGTTCAGTCTGATTAGAAAGATTTGAAATTGGTAGTGATAAATGTTCTTCCTGCGATGATCCTGCTTTTAGGGCCTAACGTAAGATTTGTGAGTTCGCAATGCATTATGATGACGTATTTATTACATCCATGCCTCCAAAGCCTCTGCGAGGGTCATGGTCGGGGCGAACCGAAATCAGAGGGGTGCTGCATAGAGGGGGGGGAGAGACACGTCTCCAGCCACCCCTTAGCAGTGGATTAATTTTCACCGGATATTTCAAGAGAACCCCAAAATACATTGATCTATATTAGATGTTTTCAAATGTTTTACAAAATCATTCAAATAGAGGAGGGAATATTAAAACTTTGAAACTGAAATTGGATCGAATAGATTGATCCTAATCACAATATTGGGGGTACAATGATGTTTTTCATTGATATTTTCAGGAAGTAACAATCAATTCAAAAGCTTCCATTTTGTAATTGGGGGCGAACACTCGGTCTCATATATTTGATATGAGGCTATAAGGGAGCACGTGACGAGTAGTTTTAGACATCAAACATGGCTGCTGACAACACTGAACTGCATGCCTTAACAAAAGAGGTAACTAAACAGTTGGGTATGAAAGGAATGTCGATCTGCAAGTAGATAAACTGCAAATAGCATCTTGCATTGCAATGCTACATTTTTCAGGGTGTCTAGGTGTGGTGTGGTGGAGAATTCGAGACTGATTTAAACTTTTTGAATTTAGGCCGCAAAGATCTCTATTACAATATCTATGGTGTTAACTATACATATGATGTTAATTCTCTTTATTGATAGCCTGAAGAGGCCCTGAATTTTAAGTAGTTTTAATGGTTGCAGTGCTTACTTTACTGTGGGTCAAGATTTTGAATTTTTTCTCTTTTGACAAGGAGCTGATTGAAAAGGTAGAAAAATTGGTTTCCTCAAATCAAATACTTCGAAGGCAGATTCAAAATCTCAAAAACCAGACGTCAAACAAAAGCTACAAGCAACCAAATCAAAAACCTTTTGATTTCTCAAGGTAATGTGATCATCACATAAAGACTTCTTCCTGTCTTTATTTTATGACAGTTGTTCGCATCAGCTCCTTTGAGCTGCCAAACCTGGAAGAACAAATGGACAAAATCTTGTTCTGCACCATTGACAATTCCAATGTGCTCGTTGATAGTAAAATTTGCAAATAGTCCAGGAAGAATAATTTAAGATTTGCAAGAAGTGCAATCAGTCACGCAGTTTTATTTCCACTATAGCAACTTGATTTCACATGTAAATTTTTATTAGAAGATAGATTAACAATGTAAGAATTCCTATCTTTGTTCATTACATAGTATCAACATTAAATAGACACTCTATAGATTTATAAATGTTAAACTACTATTTTCTTTTCTCCTTGGCAGTTTTGAACTCTATTAATAACAGAGTGACTTAAATAGTTCAACATGAAGTTGCTACAAATTCAAACTGGATCTTGATCTAGATTAGACATTTTCTTTCAAACAAATACTTCCTATAATTATTTGTTTCAATTTATGATTTAATTCAGCCAATAATGGTTATTCAATTTATTTACTTATTATTTTCATTTAGCTGTGAATGTATCAAAATAGCCCTGAAGATAGCATATATAGGATGGGAATATCAAGGCTTTGCAAGTCAAGACAACACACCCAACACCATAGAGGTATTTGCTTGGTTGTTTTCTCCTCATTGTATTTCAGATATCAGTAAATTGTGATCATCCCAATAAAACTAATTCATCTACACATATCAACATTGGGTGTCTGCATTGTTTTGTCTTTGACTTTAAACTGGTTGATATATGCATCTTGCTGAACTGGCTCCACAAAAGTTCTAGCCATAATCCCTCTTTCAAAGAATCTTTCCCTTGTGCCAACAGGCTATGGAAGAGAAAGTATGAAATAATTTATGCTTTATAAATTCATTAGTTTCAAATACTACTGTTAGGTTTCTTTCATCTTTGTTTTTGCTGGTTTAATTGAGTTTATCGTCAAATCATTTGTTCGATGGGCTTTAAGCCTGCAATTCTTCAAAATGACAAAGATTAGAATTGTTAATTTCAGCATGAGTTATTTGCTGCATTAGCGAAGACATGCCTGATTGGAGATCGAGAGAAATGCGATTATTCTAGATGTGGGAGAACGGATAAAGGTGTCAGTGCATTTGGTCAGGTAATTGATGCCAATTTCCATTCTGAGATAACCTTAAAACACTCTGTTTCAGTTGGTTTTTTAAAAAGAAAAGTTATTGGAATTCTAAAAAATAAAAAGGGAATAAAATAGTAGGCTACCTTCAGGATTCTCAAGGAGTACCTATGACGATGCATATAAATAATTGAGATAAGGAAGAATGCATAGCAAATTTAACCAAATAATTATTATATATATTATATTTAATTTATATTGTAATTGTATTCATATATTATATTTAACTAATATTTCACCCCGACATCCATGATTTCGTATCTTTTTTATTTTAATAGTCCTAGTTCCTGTTCAGTTTACCCTTATGTAAAATCCATGCCCATCTTTTTCTTATTGTATCTGCTTTGTCTCTTGCTAGCATTGTAAAGGCCGGGCGTGGTATAGTTTTGTTCTATGATTTTTAGGTCATCTCTTTGAAAGTCCGAAGAGAACAGAGCAACAATAAAGGTAAGTCATTCAAGTTCACATTTACAGAAAAAAAACCCAACTATCTTTCAAGTCTGTCCATGGTAAATAACTTCAACATTATCAACTCTGTATTGCATAAGTTTTAAACCTCGTTCTCAATGTCTCTTAAGTTTTGTTGTATCTTTACCATTTCAGGTACTCCCTTGAATTATGCTAAGATATTAAACAGAGTGCTCCCATCTGACATCAAGATCCTTGCATCAGCTCAAGTTAAAGATGATTTTGATGCCAGGTAAATGCTAATTTTTTCATCATTTTTCAAATGCAATATAGCAAAACTACTTTTCAATGCTTTGTGCCATAATTATGTTCCATCTTTTAATTCTTTTTTAGATTTTCCTGTGATTCAAGGACGTACAAATATTTCTTTCCAGTAGCTTCACTGGACATAGAGGTACCATTTCATCTATCATTTTTACATACTTGTTATTTATTTGTTATTTATTTATTCATCCACTTTATCAAGTTTTTCCGCATCGTTATAGGCTTGACTTATGAATGAATTTAAACTAAACTTTATTATTTCTACTTTCAGATTATGAAAGTCGCTGCGAAGAAGCTCCTTGGGGAGCATGATTTTCGGAATTTCTGCAAAGTTGGTTGCTTTACTCTTAAATGATTTTTGCAAAATTGATACAACATAAACTAGAGCGAATGCTTTAAGGAGCAGTGTCTTGAAAAGCAAAACTGTCTATAAGTTTGAATTCTTTTTCAAGATCTGTGTGCATTTTTACTTGTTTACTTTTTTACTTGTTTACTTATTTACTTGTTTACTTGTTTACTTATTTACTTGTTTACTTATTTATTTGTTTACTTGTTTACCTATTTACTTGCTTACTGATTTACTTGTTTACCTATTTACTTGTTTACTTATTTACTTGTTTACTCACATGCGCCTTGTTTGAGGATACTTACAACTCAAAAATTCTGGCTAAGAACCCAACGTTATTATCATCACTCTCAGTTATGAGTAGACAGGGATGACTAGATATGATGCGTGTAAATGAAAAGTAGTGTACTTAGAACGATGGATATCAAATTTGCTTTGCTACATATATTGCGTTGAAAAATCACAATTTTATTATCATTTATAGCAATGAAGTCAAACTGAACGCAAAAGTTGCTAATAACGCAAAAGTATCTGGTTGTTTTCTATCGCTAATTTCTCAGCTTTGAACTTTCAAATGTCTTTCCGTTGCAGGTCGACGTTGGCAATAATGTAAACCATTTTATCAGAAATATACAATATATTGATATTGGTCCAATGTCAAGTCAAAGGTATGCTTTTCCCTGGATGTTGCATTTCTCTAATTTGAACAGAAACTCGGATGTTTGTGTTACTAACTAAGTATTAAGAAGCTTGAGCAATGTATGGTTGGTTGTAGAATCTGGCACCGCAAGAAATGAAAGTACCAGAACATTGTTTGTGTGAACAGGCCGCTTGAGTATCTAGCGCATTGGCAAAGCACGAAATCTGTCGAGTTTATACAAACTGTGTTTTCATAATTGCACCGCCTGTGTCAAAGCGAATTTTTAAAAGCCCTACCGAATGCATAATCTTCTTTTTTGAATTTTAGTAACGCACCTGGCAATGGGAATGAAATGTTTGAGATAACGATTCGAGGAATGGCATTTCTCTGGCATCAAGTCCGTTGCATGGTCACTGTGCTGTTCCTAATTGGAATGCATTTAGAGGAACCTTCGGTACAAGAACCTAAATACTTCTTTGTAAATATTGTTCGGTAAAACGCCAGCAAATGCAGCGTTCTTCATAGGAATCAATTCTCGGGTTTTAGTTTTAATTTGTTCTTTTACTTGTCTACATAACAAGAGCAGTAGCCCCTAGGGAAGCAGAAACCTATCCCATGGGAATGTCATTTTGATGATAATAATAATAATTTGACTAAACTAACACCTAAATAAACATTGAAGAAGTTACTATTTAACGATCTATTGTAATAAAATTCAATTTTCTCTTCTTATAGGTAATTGAAAGGCTGCTTGATGTCAATGAATTCCCTAAAAAACCACAGTATTCGATTGTTTCGGGTAAGCAGTCATAAACTCATAGTTTTTATATCGAAATATATGTCATTATTATTCTTTAATTTTCGATCCATTACTTTTACTACTTTACTATTGATGAAGCCTAAATCGATCACATGAATGTTGCCTCATATTCAAGTAGCAATGCTGTCTGCAACCTTACAGTAGCCTCTTTCAAGTGCTGTTCTGATTTTGATCACGTGAATGTTACATCATTTTCAAGTAGCAAAGCTGTCTGCAAGCCTAGAGTAGCCTCTTTCAACCGCTGTTGTCATCTTGATCACGTGAATACTGCGTGATCAGGCTGAAAAGCAATCATGTACAGCTACCTACACATATGCTCAATGTTTTGCATTTGTTGTTTTTCGCATCATTCCCCATCACCATTGAATCTATTTCCATCTAATGATTATATTTTCAATTCATAGAAATCCCACTCATTTTATTCGACTGTGCTTTTGATTCTGTCAACTGGCATGCTGCTCCCGGTGAGTCTGAAACAAGTTCAACAACTTTTTATGTGGCATGCACGCCCTTCATTGCATTGATAACACTTTTTCCATGGCCTAATCTTATGTTGAAAAAGAAATCTCCGCTTTATTAAGCCACTCGCTGAATCAATAGATTCTTTTCGGTTATATAAATGATGAAATACAAAACAAAAAGTTTAAAAAGACAATATTTCTGTTATCTCTACAAGGATAGATATGCATTGCTTTCTCAGAATAATGGTAATCAATAAAATAAACTTTCTTCTAAAAAAGTTGAATGATTCGTTGCAACTGTGTGATTGGTCGAGGAAGGTTGGAGTACCATGCTGAATTATGATTGGATGGATTTAGTGAGCTGTCATTCCATTTCATTTTCATACACAAATGTAACCTTCATAATATTTACATCCTACGATTTATATTTATTGCTCATCTTCCACGGGTTGTGTTTTAGGGTTAAGGTCTGTGCTTAAGATGTAAGGCAGCGCTGAAAATAGTTTTAGGTTTAAAAACATCATCATTCTTAATTATATATTTTAATCTAAATGTAATCTTTATATAATCTAGATATAATCTTAATATACTGTTGCAGAACAGCTTCAATTTACTGCTGATCATTTCCAGAGGCTCTGGACGGACTTGACTGTCAGGTAGGCCATCAGTTTATGATTCGTGTTTACATTTTTCTTTAGTTAATTAGATGTATTGGAATGCCTTTGCGTTTAAATTTCACCTTCATTTAACCTCCATCTTCCTCCTCTGTAATTGTTCCGATTATATCGGCTTTTAACATTAAAAGAAACAGTTCATGGAATTGAAGTTGTTTTACAGTTTTTCATTGCTTTTCAGCAACCTTTCTTACAGTTACCAGCCATCGAGTCGTTTTGTTGTTTTTCTAGCAAGATCCAGCCAGTTTAGTCTACCCATTCCTGGCCTAGTATCTGAAATAATGGTGAATCGTCCCGACTTAAAAAGGTCTCTTCCTGACTGGTAAATCTTCCTGTCTTCACAAAATTATAAATGGGCTTGCGAACAATTTTTGTGGCTGGGTCATTTTTACTTGTTCAAGCAATCCACCTCTCGATTGGAAACTTTAAAACCTTAAATCTTCCCGAGGTAATGTTGCCCTCTAGTACAATTTTGATCTTGCCCCCCCACCCCAATGTGTTAGTTTGAGCCCTGTTACCTCCTAAACCCAATTACCAAATTAATTTGGGATCTTTATTTTATTTCGATGCCTGCGATTATCCAACTCTTGACAGCATTGTTTATATCCATGCTAGGAAAGGAATGGTGGAAAAGATTTTCAGCGAATGCAAGTCGGCACAAAGCAGTCAAGTTGATCTTTTCGAGGATTCTCTTGTGCCGTTAATTCCAGGGCACAGAAGAAAAAATTACAGATCTTTATTATCAAGACCTGTTTGTGGTATGCATCACAAATTTACAGGATTTTTATCCAATTTGAAAATATGTTATTTTATAAAAAGACTATTTTGTTGTAACTTGTATCAGAGAAAGTGAAAAGATAGTTCACTCCTTTGATCATTTCACCCCCGGTGATTCTACAGTTATACAGTAGCAACTAATGCATGAAGTTAGATTGCAAGGGGGTAATATAATTTATGATGTCGAGGGATAGCCTCATAAACGTTGAACTACAAATGAATCAACTATTAAGCATCCATCCTTCCTCCTAAAAAGTAACCGATCCTCGGCGAAGATCAAAAGGCCATATGGTACCTCCAGGGATGAAAGGGGAAGCGCATTAACATACATTGGGCCACAGAAAATAGGCCGTCTGTTATCAAACCGTTCAATCCGTGTTCATGTGATCAGTAAATATTAAATGCTTCAACGAGAGCACTGTGTGTTTGTAGACAGCTTTGCAAACTCTACTGGTGGCAGTATTCATGTGATCAATGTAGGCTTAACCAATGATGTTACGTCAGTGGAATCACCACTTGTTATTTGGTACACCCTCGCCTTGTAGAATGACTCATTGGTTTTAAGACCTTTATTCTGTGCATTTACTTATCCCTTTCTCTTCATTGGTCAATTGTAGATTCGAGCGATGATCTGAACTCTCGTCTTCCATCAAGGGCAAGAGGGGGCCACTTTAATGTGGCGGTCTGTTGTCTGTTATAAGCCAAAGGCTATTACAAACTTTACCCTTTCAACGTTCGCCATGTGTAAGCTCATAAGCAGGGTGCAACCACAACTTTCGTAACTACAGACTAGTTACCCTTTTATACTTATGGGTTGAGAAAGGCACAATTGTATGCTAGCACCTTGCCCAGGCGTGTATCCTCATAAATGTTTCAATCGCTAGACCTAAACTTCAGCCAGAACACTATAGAGGCCTCAATGTATAGAGAACATAGAATTTTGAAGTGATATCGTTTATGATTCTTTCTACAGATGGCATCGACAGGCACTTGGAAAAGCAAGCAGTGAAAAGAAAACGATTGGAAGAGAGGAGAGACAAGATGAAAAGTTGAATTTAAACGGATCAAGGTCTTTGATTGGTACGCACAGGTACTTGTATGCATGTATACCTAACTATTTGTTTGTCATTAGGCGATGCAAGGCGGTGCTGTCATTACGTATAGAATGAGAGGGCCAGGAAAACAAAGAATTAAGCAACCCTCCCCCATTTTGATGAAAATATGGTGATGCCGGGTCGTCCGAAATTTAGGGTCAAAGTAATCCCTTATTAAGTTTTTTAGTCACAAACTCTCTTCAAAATTGATCGCAGAAAAGATTGGACCTTTATAATTCTCCCTAAAACAGTAGGTAGTTTTCAAAAATGGCGTTCCCAAAATCTTAAGCGAACCCCATCATCATCTTAACCCCTCCCCGCTGGTATCGAGGCTTCAGGTTTCGAGGTTTCGCTGGTTTTTTTTGCATCAGAGTCAGTAACTTCACAATGAAATTTCAACTCCCCCTCCGCTAGCTCCTCAATTGGTCTTTATACATTTCGTTTGTCACTAGATAAAATTAAGCCCTCCCTTCTCCTCGCTCCTATTTACCAGTTCCCACTTTTCCAGTCAAACAGCAATGAACAATAAACAATGCTGCGAAGAAATCCTGATCGGGCTGACCTTCTCAGTCACAGGGACGCCGCAAGGCCTGAAGGATAAAATGAAGATTGCTACAGAAACGTGAACGAAAACAACATATGAATGAGACGTTGTTTAGAAACTAAAGGGTGCATTATATCCCCATTGACTTCCGCATGTCAACACCCGGGGTGATTGCCCCTATCTCAAGCCTGAGGAAAGATGAAATTTTCTGGGGGGGGGATTCAAAAATTACTACTAAATTTGCTGTGCTCTATTTTTTTATTTTATCATTCCGTTTGAGGAGGACTAAGCCCCCCTTGGCCCCCTAGCCCCCTTCAGGCCTCGAACCTGCCCTATCTGCCCCTGCTATTGCTAAAGCTACCGAGAAGGGAGATGTTTTCTTCGAAAATTGACAATTTTAGGGGCAATTGCAGGGCAAACCTACTGTCAACCTCAAACAAAATGAATTTAGTAATGCCCCCCCCCCCTGACAATAGCTGCAGCTATTTGTGTTGCCACCCCTTCCTGCCTTCCAGCACGACTTCCTTCTCCGTGACCGTCTGCACTTCCTCAAAAGACTGTCTCGATTTTGTCAACAAAGACCTTCGGTGATCGTCTTCCAACGGCGAAAACACTCATTGATGTAAAGAGCTTTATCAACACGTCACTATGAGCTCCTTTACGCGATCGTTTAAGGCGACCAAGACACGTTGCGGTTGGCTTTTAAAACAGCACAGGTGTTTGCCAATTCTTTGTTTTTGGTCAATCTTGAGCTCTGTTCCATCTGCATAACTCTGCGGCCTGGTGGATTCCTTCAAACCAAAATGAAGGATGATTGTGTTCATGTCCATGAAATGGCTGTCGAATTTAAGGAGAAGCTGAAAGACGCTGGAAGGAAGGAGAACGAAAGGCTTAAAGATCTTGGGGCTGCCATTGACTGGGTAACGGAGCAGCTGGTAAGACCATAACAAGACTTCAATCATTTCTTGTTTCTGTGCGTTCTTGATTCCATGGCAAGTATCCAGTAGCACTGAAGATCGGGGATATTGTGGAGGGAAAAATCAAGGGGGCCTCATTGTGGGGGAATAGTGCACAACTCTTGAAGATATTGGCTTTTTCAGAGAAGTTCCTCAGTTAAATCCACACTTTGTAAGGTCTAAGCATGGGAATGCCACCCCCATCTCAGAGTAAACCATGAATAGGCACCCCTGAACCAACCCCTTCTGCCTCTGCTAAGCGGGTAAAATCGGAAGGGGGATGGAATTGGCCTTGGCTATCATACGTTTGTTCGCTTATGTCTTGAAAGGTTCGTTTTTTTCGTCTTAGAAGTCAATGCAAGACGAAGACCGTTCGATCATGAAGCGGTTTGCCAACATGCGTTTAGAAATAAATAAAATCAAAGAAAACAGGAATCAAATATTGCCAAGGCGTGCGTCTTTTGACATACCAAGAATTTCTGAAGATGATGAACTCAGTGGGGCGAGGGCTTGCAACAAAGACCCCTTCGATATTGATGATGACATACCTCTGCGAAGGAGAGCCATCACTACGATGGAATTTGGCAGCAGTAGAATTATAGACGATGATATTAGGTTAAGATATCAAACAAGGTGACATTTAAAAGCTATCTGCGGGATCTATAAATTACATATGTTTTTTAAACGTGGTAACAAGAAACCAGAGGTAAATTCCTCGCAATATTAAGAGCTCTTGTGGACGATTTCCCAGCCAATCTTCATAGCTCAGGCCAGGGATAGCGCCAGAGGGGGGCAGGGAAAATTTGATGGCTGTCGGGGAATTTTTAACGGAAAATTTTAATGCTCAGAAAGATGCGCTCTATTTGGTTACACAGCCCCCTGTCGGGCAAAACCTGGCGCCACCATTGGCTCAGGCAGTGTTGTATTACCTATGTACTGTACCCAAAAAGCACCCCCATATCCTCCATCATTTTGCACCCCAGCTAGCAGTATAAGGATCGCTTCGAACCATTTTTGGACGGTATGGTTCGTGTGTTCATCGTAAAAGGGCACTAAAATGGCGAGAGTAACATTTGAGCATAAGTTGCAACATTCATTATTGAATTTAGGTCGTGCATGGAATATTTTTCAAAAGATGTAGAGCATATATTGATGTCACTTTTAAGAAACACCCCTTGTTTAATGGAGCCTGGTTACTCCGTTGAGAAAAAAATACAAATCAAATTTGTGCGATAAATTTGTTTTTCAATTCAATGAAAAGAAATGCAAGGTGCTTATGTGCTATTTGATGTGTTAAATACAAGTATATAACTAATTGATTTAAAATCACAAGTGCTTGCAATAAGCAATTTTATACAGAGCTCTTAATCAGGCTAAGGGCTGCGACAGTTGCGAGATGTTTCGCAAGGATGTAAAAACAAATTTTCAAAGGCAATTAATCAAAAATTAAGTAAAGCCTTTTGCGTTAACTCTGGCTTTGGAAGATGTTGTTTCTAAGCTAGGGATATTAGTGAATAATTTTTAAGATAAATGTGAACTTTTTTTCTTATTAAATAATACCCACTGCATTACCCAATATCATAAAAGACAGCTCCATATATTTTTGAAGACAATAGTCTATAGTCTATTCTATGGGAATTTGTGATGTCATCCTACCGAAACAATAGGCTTGCCCCCCTCCCATATTTGGCTTAGTGCCCGCCACTGTCTAGGACCCAGCTTTCTTTATTGAATTCTGGACTGGAATCTACCCTTTGAAAATAGAAGGGAAAGGGTAATACCATCAACCTTGGGTATTTCTCTAAACCATTTTTTTGCAAATGATGTGCTTATGTAGATTTTTAGTGTCAATTTACATGCTTCTAGCAATGTTATCGAGCTATTAAGACTTAAGCTAGCGACCAAAGTTAGAGAGTTCGAAGGTTCGAAGTTAAAATCATGGTCTTGATTTTTTGAAATCTTTCACCATTTTTGCCATTTGTTCCACTCCTTCGTATAAACCGTCTCCTGAAGTGGCACACATCTGTTGGATGTACCAAGGGTTTTTTAATGTCCTTAGTTCCAGTCTGTCCACGAGAACACTGGCATTTTGAGCATTTGGAAGGTCCTGTTTGTTTGCAAGCACCTATTAACAAAATAAAAAAAGTTAAATTTCATATTTGTACGTATTGACCAACATCCTTGGATTCTGTAAAGAATTATAGATAAAATTAAATTAAAAATGCTTAACTTCTTCTTATTGATTTTCGGAATCTTGTATACTTGAACTTGAGTAGTGCGAATAATATTTTTTATCGCTTGAGTAAGGAAACTAGATTCGCATGATTTATGCAGTTTTACCCCCTGGATATAATACAGAGGTACTGTTTTGTTGGGGAAATTAGGGGGCCCATCTACTCATTATGATGACATCGTCTCCTTGAGGGGTGAAATCAGCCTCTGCGAGCAAAAGGGATAAAGCTAGCTGCCAAACCTTAAGCATGAAGGGAAATCGCCACTTCTCCAGGTTTTTTGATGATTTAGATGTTGTAACAGGAACAGCAGGGGTCAAAATTGCCCCAGCCAGGGTGATAGGTTTGTAGCGATTTTGCATGAAAATTGGGAGAAAATTGATAACGATAGATCACATTAGAGAAATCAACTTAAACCCTGTTTTAACATAAGCATTCCTTCACGGCTGCAAGTACATCAGAATGGATAATGCATTTGAATACTTACAACTACTGGGCAAGCATGTGGCATATCTTCGTGGAGCAAAATGTTCATGAGTTCAGTTTTTGCTTCGGTCAATCTTTGGACATCTGCACTGTCAACAACAAACAGCAAACCATCCGAACCCTGCAAAATGTAAAATAATGTTGATAACCCTACTTTTTACATCCGATAAGTTACAAATTGTACGGTTACCCTTTCCCTCCCGGTTTTCATACAGCTTTACAGTAACAACTAATACATTTCGCAAGTTTTCAAGGGGGTACTGACGATGTAAGTGCAAAGAAGGCTTATAAATATGTAAGTTCCTTATTGAAAACATCAGCCCTAGCAAGAAATCACATCATAATCATTATAGAAATATTTCAGATGGAGAATGCATTAAAAATAGGAAATTACGTAGAAAGCTCTTTACATCATACTTTTTTCAAATCGTACCTGATAATAATGTCTCCAAAGCTGTCTAATTTTCTCCTGACCACCGACATCCCAAACTGTAAATGACACATTTTTCACTGGTGTAACAGTTTCAACGTTGAAGCCAATCGTTGGAATCGTTGTTACATTTTCATTCAATTTCAGCTTGTACAAGATTGTAGTCTTGCCAGCAGCATCCAAGCCAAGCATTAAGATTCTTGCATCTTGTCTGCCAAATGAACTGATTGCAGATGCCAGTTTTGCGAGCCAAAGACCCATCTTTGCTTTGAATTTTCTCGCTTGGAATATAATTCTTCTCTTCAGTCTTCTCTTGGTGTCTCAAGTTTTGTGATGGAATGAGAGAATCGAATTGCTTTTATATGTTTTGCACTGCATGGTTGTCACGGCATTGCTGTTCTCGAAAAGTCAGATTTGCTGTGTTGGCATCTCGGTGGAAGGTGCCCTGTATGACGTCACAACGTCAAACAAGCCACGTTGAAACTCCAGAACGAGGTTACAGAGAAGGAAATTAATTTTGATTTTAGATTGAAACTTTGGTGAACATAATGACATCAAAAGCAGCAATATTATGGTTCCTCTTAAAATCTGATTCTTAGAATAACATATTTTATTTTTGCCGTGGTATATTGTGCCGAAGCCATTATTTTTTTCAAATGACTGACGTGACGAAGACTAGGCCCTAAGAAGCACTTCGATAAGGAGGCAAGTTCCTTCGCAGTCAATGTTGTGAAAAAGGAAGAGTAATGGCGGTAAACATGGATGTTTTGAATGAAGAATGGCTGTGATGTACTTTGTTATACCAATGCACACAGAAACTGTTTGACTTAAAAGTGCAGGCTGTCGAATGTAGAAAATGGTACTGAACTCAATAATTGATGGAACTTTGACATCGCAAATTAATGTATTACAAGGTAAGTTTTAAATCGTAATGTGGTACTCACTTCCATGCATGCACTTCGCTAGGCCCAAAAATCTCCGGAGTGCATTTTGCTTGCGTTTGATGCACTCTGGTTCACCACATCGAAAGAAAATATTTCTTTTATGTTTATATAAGCAAGTTTTTAATAACAAGCATAAATATTAATTTTGCAGAAACAAAGAAAGCAAGGGCATCTCCTTTCTTGAAGAGTTTTCTCAACTCGGCAGCCATCAAGTAAGATGTTGCGAACTCACCTTATTTATAAATAGCTGCGTCTTTTATTTTGAAATTTTTATCAGATTATAGAGTACTATTTGCTTCCTCATAGTTCATTGGCTCATGGTTTTCCATTCTCTTCAAATATATAATTTTATCCTTTTTCTAGATGTCAATCATTGCATTTGATATGTTTTCAGGAGCCACCCGAATTTTACAGATTTTTATTACCATCAAGGTATGAATATAGAAACGAGCCTTATATATGCTGCTTGCTCTTTCCAAATTATTCAATCTCATATTTTAAACAGTTGCTGATGCAACAATTTATCCACGCTCATAAGATCTGTCAGAATAACTTAATCTCTTTATAAAATTATTCTTCCTTCAACAGGATGCTTACCAGGACAGCCTTGCTTCTGTGGGAAAATTATCCAAACAACAACCATATTTTGAAGCTTGGCATGGGACTGGGTGATAGGCACCTAAATACAGAGCTCATTTGTAAAAAATTTGAAACGTTAACAAATATGTCACAAATATAATAATTAATTTGAAAACAGTTAAACCGTTTTGTCATCAAAGTTACTGCAAAAGTTTAATATAAAAACATTTATTCAGCAAAGGCTTACTTACGTTCACAAGTTCTGCATGATTGGGTACCATCTCTCTTATTATTCTCTCTTATCATACCAAAACTATCAATGATTGTAGAACATTGGTAAATATTTATTTATTTTCAGTGCAAAGGTTTTCTTCTATGATGTTTTCACTGATCCAATTGGATGGAATGGCGCCAGCAAAAGGTATCTTTTTTTGTATTTTGCAATGTAACTATTGTGTTAGTTTCACCTGGGAAATATTCTTTGAGGTTTTTTAGAACTACGAAAAATCTAAATTGGATTTCATAATTTTGTATTTCTTAGCATTATCAATGCTCCTTTTGACTAACTCAACTTTACTTTTAGCCATAATGCTTCTCAGCAATCTTGCAGCGTTGGTGATGACTTCTTTCAACTGATTAAGAAAAATTGTACAGCTGAACAAGGTAATTACAAGATTTAGCTTTTCATTCAGTTTCTTTCACAAAGTTTGTAAATTATTAAGGCATCTCCAAATCTAAATTGGACATACTGACAGATGTTTCGCTTGTTGGCAAAACTCTGAGAACCTATGGCTTGTCGCCAACTTTTTATGTCTAGAGTTTATGTCTTTACATTTTTAATGAAGGTTTGGTCTCTCAGTTCATAGTGTCATAGACCTTCATCTAATCCATGCCATCATAAGGTTTGGGACATACCACATTGGTTAGAAAGAGGATGCTCCACACCCAAACCATGATTTTTAGAAACAACTCTGATTAACTTATTTCCTTTCAATTTTGCAACCACCAAACTTAATTTCATTTTCTTTTACTAGGTGGAAAAGAATCAGTATGTGTTATATTTGATGGACTGAGTATGCTGATAAGGAAGAAAGGCATCCATTATGTCTGCAGTCTAATCAATTCTTTCAGAACTTCCTGTGATGATTGTAAGTATTATCTTCCAAACTGATCGCAAAAGACATTAGCATCATGTTCAAAGGGTGTTTCCCAGAATCTGAAGGGCATTGACTGGACGCTTTTACCCCCCCTCCACTCACTTTGCGGCTGCCAGCTCTCCCACTAGCTTTCATCTTTTTCCAATGTCTAGTATGCCATTTAAAAGTGCTAGTTTTATTGCAAACGTCAATCCTTTGCAAGCTCTGATGAAATTCATTCAATCCACCTTGCTTGAAAGCGTTTTTTAAATAGTTCTTGTTGTCTCCCAGTTGAAGTGACCCAGGTCATTGCTGTTGCAGAAAATGAGCTTTTATCAGAAGTTGCATCTAATGCATTGAAGTATATTGCCAATTCGTTTATTGAATTGAGCATCAAAGACACAGGCATGAAATATCAAAGGGAAGGTATGATCATTTTATTAAAAAGATATTATTACAATGCCAGAATAGAATGCCGCAATGGAGAGAAGAACGTACTTGAAAAATCTGAATTATAACAGTTCTTATCAAGCCTAGTATAGTGATCATCGATCTAATTTTCTACCCATTCAATGGATAAATCCTAGAATTCTGTCCTAACCAATGCCTAAATGATTAATCAGGTAAAAAAAGGTAAAAAAAGTGGAGTTTTTAGTCTGTTATTAGCCAGAGGCTTCTCTACCAACACAGCACTTTGCCCCGGTTTCAATGCGAAATCACATACAGCATAGTGCACCCAGATGGTGCTCATAACTACGGACCAAGTACCTGTTTATACTACTGGGTAGAAAGGCCTAACTTTATGTAAACACCTTGCCCAAGGGTGCTTTCCCGTTTGTCAGGACAAGGATTCGAATTACAAGAAGTACAATTGATGATTAAGTTCATCACCGTCATGACAGGAATTATTTACAACTTTTGACACAGGTTGGAGTGTTAGAATTGGCCATGAAATCTGACGATGTTGCACAGCCAATGCAATAGGCAGGGCCGTCGAGAGGTTTTCGAGGCCCAGGGGGAAAACTGCAAACTGAGGCCCCTTGTGTCAATGATCAAAGCAAGCAGAAGGGGCAGAAAGCAAAATAATCTGGGGGAACTGAATCTGGAAGCACTCTTTGAAGCTTGTAGGCTGCTCCTTTTAGGAAGTTCCTTGAATACATCTAAAGAGGCTATAACTAAAAATTTTGATATTAGTTGGTGAGGCCCCCTGAACCCTGAGGCCCTGGGGCCAACTGCCCCCTCTGCCCCTCCCTCTCGGCGGCCTGGCAATAGGTACTAGACTGTAGAACTAGTTTCATTTCTATCAACATTCTTTGTCTCGTTCAGTTGTTGGACAACCTTTAAAGTACAAAGTAGATGTCACAGTGAAGAAAACAACTGGAAAAGTAGTCCGAGAAGTTAGTATAGACTAAAAGTCATTCAGTTATAACTACAAAGTAAAGAATGACACAAAACGCCAAGAAATTCGAGATGAAAGCAATAAGATGTAAATTAAAATCTAGATATTGATATTTTGTTCTAGCTGCAAAGCTTCCAGAGAATATACCCTCTTTACATCTAAGCGAGTTTTTACAGCCTTTGCAACGGCTATGCTAATAACTCCTGTTTACGTATGACAACATCGGATGATATGAATGGGTAGTGCTGGAAGAAATCGTATTACTTCGGTTAACTAAAATGTCATTTCTCTAAAGCCTCTTGTTATAGAGTCAATGGTATTTATTATCGGCCAATGGTGTACTGACCCTTAGTTATAATCGTGGGTATGTTGTTTAATTTGAAGGCTATTTTATCTTTGTACATACAGGTTGGTATTTATTACTTTACAAAAGATTGTGAACTTGTCAAATTCGCAGATGTCATTGATTCAAAGTCGGTTGATGATGCTAATGATGATCAGGTATTATTAGCATTTTTGTAACTAAAAACAACCTTTGTTATATGACATTAACACAATACAGGTAGAGGTGGCGCAAGGAATTTTTCCACGGCAGGGCTAGGTTCCCCAACAGGGGTGCTCTATAACAGAACAGAGGGTATTTGTCTGAGCAAATGATTACAATATTGCTTTAAAAATTCCCCGACAGGCACATGATTTTTCCCTGACTGAGGGAGGGTGCTAACACTCCCCGACGCAAGGGCTATACCCCCCTGCTCCCTTTGGCGAAACCCCCGAATACAGTACTAACAATGTTTGCCTGTGCCTGTAATAGACCCACCATTTGATATATAGACATTGAAGCTTTGGAATATAAAAAGTTTAACATTGGACAACAGCATCTAAAGTTGTATAGGCCTTAATTGTGTCAGCTACCTTTGATGTTTTGATATGCTGTTTACAAGTTACAAAAGCTGACAGTTTATTTCTTAAATTACAGACTGACCCAGCTGCAAATTTACCATTCAACTTGAAGCTGACAGATTCGGAAAAGATGGCAAGATCGCAAGTTAAGTTACCATACATGCTAGGCAAGGAGGAAAAAGCAGCACAGCTTGACGGACCACCTGGTCGAGGAATGATTTTCTATCAACCAGACGATGCTGATGATTTTGATGAGGAAGATCCCGATGATGATTTGGACATTTGAGAAGGTAAACTTAGTCTTGTTTATAAAGAAGGAACCAGATCAAACTAGAAATTATTTCTTTTATGGACAGGAAGCTTTTTCGCGAGTTGTTGATGGATTCTGCAGCTCGAAGTGTTGAGAGAAAGAAATCAATTGGCTAAAATTTAATGCTGTAATATTGTAATGTTGTTATGGAAGAAAATGGAATTTTGTTTAAGGTAAATGAGAGAAATTGCAACATCAAATCTAAAGCATTTTAAAGTCATTTTTATTGTTGAAGGCCGGAAATTTTGTCAGATTAACTCGACTTGCCTTAAATTGATGGTAGGCATGATAAATGTTGATCAAAACAACAGAAATTAAAATACCACGCTTCCAGAAACATGATTAATTTCTCTTCTTTATTGTAAATGGTGGATTCAATTCAGCGTTTTCGCTCAAGGAAAACTGTAGATGTCTTAAAACTTTGCCCTCCTCACAGCTGCCTGCCATACATTTTTAAAACTATGATTATCAAGGGAATATGGGACATCAATTTTTATTAACGTGATTAATGCTTAATTATCAAGAGACACGGGTGGCTTTTTACGTTTTGGGGTTAAGCACACTGGGCTTCTTTACATATTTCTGAGCAACGAATGCTCATTTATTAATTAGAATATAATTAAGTCAATAGATTTTTAAACTATTTGAAGATGTCATCTAAGGCTCAGCAGGGAGGCTGTTCCCAATTTCTTAAGTTTTGCCATCAAAAATGAAATCCATTTAGTCCATTAGCTGCCTTTTTCCTTGAAAATCCTCCTTCGTCATTTTTGCTTCCTGTCGCCAACTTTTCAGCCCAGTTAATCTCTAAACTCGTTTAATTTTCCACCATTTCTATCTTTCTGCACCTTACATGCTCTGTTCTTTCGATTTCTCTTCTCTTTCGTCATCTGTTTTTCCAATTTTAGGCCTAGCATTATGACTGTTCTTCGAGGCGTGACTGTATGAGGCATCTGTATCGATATCTGTTGAGTCAGTTTCACAGAAATCCACTCCCGGTGCGTTCCTATCGATAGAGCGCCTTGGAACCTCTAGATAATCCCTGCTTTTCATCAGTCCATTTTTCAATTGATCTTTGCTTTCTACATCAAGCTCTGCGCTTGCGGCTTTGCGTTTCATGCGTCGGCGTTTAGCGCGCACACCGTCAGGTGCTGAACGTGATTTGTGCGCAACAGAATGCCCGTAACATGTCCCTCCTCTACCGCAGTTATCACTGTCTTCTGTATCGCCTTCAAATCCAGCTTGGATCTCTTGCGGTGGGCTAATCGATGCACATTCCACAGCACTCCTTTCGTCTGAATCGTTATTTGCTTCGTCTTCTTCAGCGTTGCGGTTACGGTTACCGTCTTGGTTTATCTGCGTTTTTTCTCTTGCATACTTGCTTGTTACTGCGATCGATGCCTCCTTTACCAGGCCCCGTTGCTTCTTTCCTGCAACAGTATCAGCTTCAGTAAATCGAACTCCTTTACCGTTAACTTCATCAGACAATTTCCGTTGACTTATGCAGTAAGGGGGATGCGCATGCAGCGAACTGCTTATACCAAATCTCTTTATTATGTTATCTGCAAGCATTCTCTCCACTGAAAGATGGAAAGTGAGCTCAGTAAAATTAAAAGAAAGCCATTCGGTCAAATTTTAAAGCTCAATACTCAATTACTACTTATATTTAATATTAATATATTATATAATGAAAATTACTGTTTACCGGTTTGTTAAAAATAGTGCTCGATGCCAAAGAAGCAGAGCTATACTAAACTTAATAACAGAACACGACGGTTGAAGTTGTAACTTAAAGTTTCGCGCTTGATGCGATCTTCAGTTTTATTAGGGAATATTACAATAGGGTAAATATTCACATCTTCTACCAGGAAGTGGTGCGACGGGCATTAATGCAATAACTAGATGTTGTTTCCAAACCCTTATGTTGTTTGAGTTGGCCCCGTGAGTCTATGTAGTAAAATTCGTCCCACCCGGTACTTTCCAAGTATCTCCCAGGCTTTTATCAGGCCACCTTACAGGCACATGATGTCACCGGCATCATCAGTATCATTATCAAAGTTTCTTGGTTTAAAGTCGTAATTTTCGAGCTTTTTATCTGTGTCTTCTTAAAACTCTACACAAGGGTTCTGAGTTTAGGCCTTTTGAGGGCCTTAAAGGTTTGTTCGTTGCATTCAACCACAACTCTTAATTCTAAAATTTAAAAACACTCCTAAACTCCCTCCGTTCCGTACTTTATACAACCTCCCTTAACACTTTGATCCTTTCTTTGCACGTATCGCAAAGAAATACGCGATTGTTGCAAGTCAAATTGGCAGACTCGGCCGATATATCATAAGAATTGATATCATTTTGTAATCGATTGTAAATAATTCTCAATTAGAAAACAATTTATTCTTGCTTCTCCTGATGATAACAGATGCGTGTTAATGAACATTACCGTTTTGTATTTGCTAAAATGTTTCTACAGAAGAACTATGTCCATAATATATCTCCATAGCATCTTTAAGACAGTCTAATTCCTTCAACAGCTTTTGCGAAACGAGTTGGAACAGCAGTGTAAATCTATCTACTTGATGTTTAATACATTTTTGCAATCTTGCAGTCTTGCAATCTTGCAATCTTAAAATTTTACCGGTTTGCAATCTTGCAATCTTTCAATCTTGCAATCTTGCAGTTTTGCAATCTTGCAGTTTTGCAATCTTGCAGTTTTTAAATCTTGGAATCTTGCAATCTTGCAGTTTAGCAATCTGGCAGTTTAGCAATCTTGCAATCTTGGAGTTTTGCAATCTTGCAGTTTAGCAATCTTGCAATCTTGCAGTTTAGCAATCTTGCAATCTTGGAGTTTTGCAATCATGCAGTTTAGCAATCTTGCAATCTTGGAGTTTTGCAATCTTGCAGTTTAGCAATCTTGCAATCTTGGAGTTTTGCAACCTTGCAGTTTAGCATTCTTGCAATCTTGCAGTTTAGCAATCTTGCAATCTTGGAGTTTTGCAATCTTGCAGTTTTTCAATCTTGCAATCTTGGATTGGTTTATTGCCCGTTGACATGAATTTTTCTGGACCACCATCTTCCGTTCTTCGTGCAGCAGAGCAGCGTGTTAATGGCGCGCTTGTAACCGGTCCTGTACGCCTTTGCCATCACACCAAAGACAATGGGGATGATGAGTGGTCCAAGTAGTGTCATTAATAGGGAGATGTAGGTGATTTGAAGAACCCAAGGTGTCATGCCAACTATCAATGTCATTGTTATGCTGATCTGCGAACGGAGAAGAAAATCTTTATCATCATCGTCATCTTTATAAGCATCATCACTATCATTATCATCATCATCATCATCATCAGCGTTATCATCATCATCATAATCATCATCATCATCAATCAACATCAATCATCAATCATCATCACCATCATAATCATCATCAACGTTATCATTATCATCATAATCATCAATCATCATCATCAATCATCATCACCATCATAATCATCATCAACGTTATCATTATCATCATAATCATCAATCATCATCATCAATCATCAATCATCAATCATCATCACCATCATAATCATCATCAACGTTATCATTATCATCATAATCATCAATCATCATCGTTATCATCAATCATCAATCATCATCATCAACGTTATCATTATCATCATAATCATCAATCATCGTCATAATCATTATCAAGCATATAGCAAATACCATATTAATTTTTATACTTTACTGTACATACCGCCAATGGTAACCATGATATATAAAACAGGAGGACTATGACTCCCATTACTTTTGCAAAATGTTCGCTTTCTTTCCATTGCTTTTTCACACCATTTTGTCGTTTCCTTCTCATAAATGACCCTTGTATTCTTTCTCTAATTGAATTCAGATGCCTGTATACGCTTGGCTTTAAATCGCTTCTTTCACTCGAGCCACTAGCACCATCTGGGGTCGTAACGTCTCTGGGTACACTGCCTCTTTTCAGTGATAAACTGCTATCTGAACGAGGTTCATTGAGCTCTGCACGTGATTGTGATAAACGTATCGATCCGCTGCGACTTGTAGACGCGGCTTCGCTTCGAAGAGAGGCTACTGATCCAGGCAATGAATTGACTGATCTCAAATCTGGTTTGGAAATTGTTAATGAGGCTGATCGTGCTCCTTCGCAATTAGACAGGGATCTGTTCAGCGCAGCTTTGATCCTCAACGAAACGGGCCTATCTCCAGTGTTTTGTGGATACACTTCTAAGCTGGTTGTGCTCGTTTCCAGCGATGGATTTGCGCTCAGGCCACGAAAGTTTTTATGTCTTAGAGATGGGCTGTCGTAGGTGATTTCCTGTGACTTAGCCATTGCTTTTTGTCTCTTAACAAGATTTTTTATGCTCCAAAAAACACCAATGTAACACAAAAGAACGACAAAAAACTGAATGTAAGCAAAGATGACTATTAAAATGGAGACGTCGGAATCCCATTTCGCGACGCAAATGCTGGGGATGATGCGCGAAATGCTCCCGAAACCAATAAACGGCAAGCATGAGATCAAGCCAGATAAAACGAATGAAGATATAACAGATATCCACCCAAATTCAACGCGAACCTTTGCTCTGTATACAAATGGTCTCGTAATTGCGATAAAGCGATCGATACTCATCAAGGTTGTCGTACAAATATCGTTAGTTCGTAACGTCGTTGCGAACCAGAACTGCGCTTTGCATAAAGCCGTAATTCCTTTGCGCCCTTCATTGTCGTAAGCTCTATGATACGCTGAAATTGCCAGCGTTATCGTGTTCATTAGCGAAGACAATGCTAGCCAGAATATGAGGACCTCAGGAACTCTCCTTAAACGTTTCACTGAAACTGCAAATATAAGAAGGTAGTTTTGGAAGGCAAGTAGTGCAGCTACTAGCCCCATGAGCACTGCGACTGATATGTTCTGGTCTAAACCGTCCGTTCCTTTATGATTTGATGAGAAATTAGTCGCGATTTTCAGCGGCAGTGCAGTTAAAGATACGTTCCCGTTCATCTTTCCTGTGGTTTTGCGTGTAGAAATGAAAAGGTGTGGTTTAGAATGCCGTGAATATCAGTCCACCTTTATAGGTAAAATCTTTGATATCTGCATTTGAGAAATAAATTATTTATTTTTTAAGACGTTAGTGTGAAAATTGCAACAGCTGAGTCAATTTTTCCGAAGTTGGAGGTGAGAAATTAGATATTTTGAAAGATTTTTTGAAGCTATTTTTTGGGGTTCGCTGTACAGATGCCGGGTGCGTTGGTTCGGAAAGATATTCTCAGGCACGCCGGAGCCTGGGGGGCTCTAGCCTCCGCACTGTTTTGCCGCTATGTTAATGGACATCAGGGAATAAAAAGATGCTGTCTATTGTAAATGGATCCCAAGGGACTTTTTTAGGCATTACATTGATATTGTTAAGGGATTTTTACTTTCCGAGCTTGTAAATTTCTGCTTTTGCGAGAGGGTAAGCAATGAATTGCTGTATCATGCATGACCCCCCGATAAGAAGTGAAATAGGGAGGGGGGGGGGGCAAACTTTGATGCAAAAATTTAGCCCGTCACAAGATGGTGAGCTGCATTTCAGAACTTATCTCAAATCTTCCTTTCATGGAAATGTGTATACGCCAAGTCTAACACAATTAAAACGATGTGCAGTGGGGCCTTCAAATTATGTCAACGAACAAATGGACGGATGTTGGGTCTGAGAACCCCTTTGCAAATCTTAGGGCCCTTCTGG
>OZ025200.1:6157321-6189821 GCA_964019065.1 Catostylus mosaicus | reverse complement strand
AATATTCTATGAAATTTTGTAAATAGAGCTAATTTGAATCATGTTCATCATAGTCAATAGTTTTCATGCATTATTCATTTACTTAATCAAATAGCGTTAATTTCTATTATTTGTCTAAATTTCTTAAGAAATAGCTTTCAGTTTGAATTAAGAATAGATGATGTTGTGGAATATTAATTTTTTTCTTTGATTTTGCCAACAAAGGTAACAGGTGTCTCGAACCCATGACCGATTTTCACTGTTTCCTTCTGAATGAAAATGATTTTGAAAGCGAGAAAAAAGGAGGAGTTATTCATCCTACCAGCAATTAGACGTTCACTTTGGCTTACTTAATAGACTCTCAGCATTAACATGGTTATCACGAAATTATTCCTGTGCACGTTTTTTCTCCATGACAATGGCTGCCTTAGCGCCATAAGTCCACATCAGCTGGGTAGCTGTAAAAACCCCAGCCTATGTGGGTTAACAAATAACGAAAACAAACAACATACAAAACACAAGTTGGTTAAATTAGGCCTCATAGCCGAAGGACATACTTCTCTTAATATTGTTCTTGTTATGATGCTTTCACTGTAGCTTCGGTTCAAATATAATTCTATGCTCTGCGACAGATGCCAACCTTTTGCAAAGGCCACTGCTTCCAATGACCTGTGTGCCTCACCAAGCAATGTCTGTGCATCAGAGAGATGCCGCTTGACTTCCTCGGAGATTATAGTTAGATGCACGCAAAGCATCTGCATAAAATGTGGCTTTTTAATGGATGTTTGTGTTGCATAAATTGATATTGATAAAAGATATGCTTGAAAAGCTTTTTATATTCAGTTTTGAATAGTGTTTTGATGAATATAGCAGCAATATTGTAGATTTTAAACAACTTTAAACCTGATTGCATTTCACCTTCGTTGTAGTCTTACAATGTAACAACCAGTTTTGATTACAATACCGAGCAACAAATTTTATTGAAGTTCACTAAAGAAGCGCCTAAATGCTATTAAAATTGCTGCTCTTGTGCTTAGCAGCGCCATGGACAGAGCAGGTAAAAGGCTTGATTACATGAGAAGGGATGTTCTTCAACCTGGTATTAATACTGTTTGCCCAGATCTCGGTATTCAAAAGACAAAGATCAAGATTTGAGAATACTATTGCCCTTGTAGCCGAGGCCTGGCCCTGTCTTTACTTCAGATACTAGGGCCAGCCTTCTTGATGTAATAAGTCCCAAAGTAGAGGCATTGATATGCTGAGGCCTCGGAGCGAAGCTGTTGCTAAACTCCTTAATATAACGTAGTCCCTTGCCACAGTATCAAAATGTTTTTGATGACGTCAAAAGTAACTAAGGCTATGCCTATGAGACGACGCTGAGTGGCGAACGGCAGCATCGTTTCGCCCCTCTCTCTGCCGCAACTGGCGCCGCCACTACCTGATTAACAGCATATCTGATGACGTTTTCGGCGTACTAGATCTGCAGCATCACGTTTCCCCCATCCCTTTGGAAAAATTTTTTTTCCCTCTTCTCTCCTCTCTCCGCCGCATCTGGCGCCTCCACCTCTTTAACACCAAATCTGATAATAGACGCCACCTTTTCTGATGACGTTTTTGGCGTATTAGGACTATAGAATCTCGCCGTTCATCGCAGGTAGTAACATTATTTTAAACCATCGGAGCGTGTGACTTTGGCTGCTCCAGTACAAACATCAAAAGAGAGTTAGTCAGCAAACAAACAAACATTGCAAACTGGAAATTTAAATAGAAAATCCTTCGGTAAGTTTTTCAATGTTAATATTGGTTGTAAGAAAATTTTTGCTTATCAATGGGCTGAATATGCATCTAGCCCTTGAAGCGTCTTGCATTCCAACCCATAATGTTGCTCGAGATTTTTGGGATGTCAACTTGAAGAGTCGTGTGGACTCTCAGCTTTTCACGGTGCTTAAGTTTGCTAACTTTTAATCTGTCAGAGGTGCATAAAAGCTTAAGATTTCAGCCCACTAAGGTGCTTATATTTTCTTCAATTTCTCTCAAAGTTGCTCGAAGATCTGAGATTTGCTTGCATCTTCTAACATTTAAGTTTCAAATATTCCAACCCGTAACTTCGCTTTTGATCTTTAATATATCGTCTGGAAATATTTGTTCAGACCTCGGATATTTCAGTTTCAAAGTTGCAAAAACTATCACCATTTCACCCAGTACCTTGCGTTTAGCTCCATACCCCTTACTTCTGTTCCATTTACTACTGAATGCTAAGCAAGAGAGCTGTAAAATATTACAATGGCTAGTCTATTGGTAGCACCGTCTGTTTAGCTGCTAGAATCATTTCCATTTAGTGCAGAATGCTAAGCACGAAAGCAGTTTATTGTTACAATGGCTAGTCTATTGGTAGCTCCGTGTGTTTAGCTGCCAGAATCACCTCTATTTAATGCAGAATGCTGAGCAGGAGAGCAGTATAATTGTACAATCGCGAGCCAACTGGTAGCTGCCTTAATAATTTCCATTTGATGCTTAATACTAAGCCTAGAAGAGAGTTTACTATTGTTAGTATCTTTAGTAGGACCTTTCATTCGAATCAAAAATAAGTGAGCAGCATCATAGGCATCATAAGCGAACAGTGTACCACTGAACTGAGGTATGTATAGATCTACATGCTTATAGAGAAGCTTAATAACTGGTTTAATATTTTCGACGTTTCCCTGCCAGATTGCGTTGTCATGGCTTATCAAAACAAGTTGCGAATGGCAGTTGTACTGCTATTTACAATGACCATTACCCATTCACTTCCAAGACACAAGTCTGCAAAGGTTGAGCGACCAGGCAAGAGAGAGTTAGCCAAAGATTTTAATTTAGTTGGTGAGCAAAAGAAAGGTTGTACTTACAATGACCAGAAGATATCGCACGGAACCATTGCTTATCAAGATGTTTGCGGGAAATTTACGTGCACTGATGGCTACATGGCCTGGTATTACTTCCCAAATGCTGCCCATTTTGATATCTGCCAAGTGCCAGCTGCTTTGGAGAAACACGATGGGGAAGATAAGGGTCTAGTTATTGATACTATCCCTGTTTATAACACGAAGAGTACCGGTGAGAAATTGGAGAGAATATCCGTTATTGGTGGACCAACACACGGTGATGTTGAGCATTACAGCAATGATGAAGATAACCACCACGATCCTCACCACGCTGTTGTCCAAACGACCACGATTGACGTGAAGGCTGCTCACGAACCACACGGTAAACCGACGATCGAGGTGCACGATCCGACCACGCACACGGGCGCGATCAGCGTGACTGATCATGGTGGGCATCACGGGGAGGTTGTGACGCAGACAAAGTAGAAGACTGGAAAAGGCCTTTTGAAGCAGGGATTATGCCTACGGACTGGTATTATGGTGAGGAATGATTGTTTTGCGGATGCTAAAGTGATTGGTGGCTCTTGCTAATGGTGAAACATGGATTCTGTCCATGTTCAAGGGTCTACTTCGAGACCATGTCAGACTTGGATGGATACCGTATGAATTGATGACGGTAACATGTAATATTGCGTTGCTTCATTTAGCAATTTCACAGCGCCTTTAGCAGTATGACACATTGACTAAATATTCCAAGTCTATCCTTCACTCATCTATAAAAATGTAAATAATGATAATTTATGCTCCATACATAATGCTAAGTTTGGATCTTCTAAAAGGTTCCCACGTGGTCATCTATTTCTGTGATATTATATCTCAGATTTTCATTTGCTAAACTTAGTCATAGAAATATAAGTAAGTTGTATTCTTCTGTACATATATTGAATAAATTTATAATATTTGTTATGACTTTATATTTCATATGATTTGATGTTCCATTTTTTGTTTATTTCCTCGTTTTTGTTGCATAGCAATTGAAGTACAAGGGGGGCTTTACGAGATTGAAACACCCCATGAATTTGGAGTTAAAGAATACGTAAGAATCTAGTGGACGTGTAAGAATTTTTCGATGGAATGGATAACGTAGTAGATACGTAAAAGTCGTAACGCATTTGAAGAAGAGCGAAAAGAAGAATAAAAACAAAATAGAGCAAAAGAAGAGAAGGATAAACAAGAGCAAGAAGAAATGGAAGAAGAATAAGAAGAAGATGAAATGTAGAAGAGACATAATATGAAAATGAGAGAAGTTAAAGGAAGAAGAAAAAATGAAGAAGACAATATGAGAATGAGAAAACAGAGAACGTTAGCAAGATAAAGATGACGATGAAGAGGTGGAAGCGGAAGAAGAAGAAGAAGAAGATGATGATGATGATGATGATGATAATGAAAAAGAAGAGAAGTGTCGAGTAACAGGTGAAAAAGCAGGAAGAAGACAGTTTTTAACAGCAACAAGAAGAAAAAAGGTGAAAAAACTTATAACAGGGAACAACAAAGAAGATTACTACAATGAAGAAGAAGATGGAGAAGAAGAGGACCAGAAAGAAGATAAAGAAATAAGAATAGAAAGTAAAAATTCGAATATTAGCAAGTTGCTGTTAATTTTTTTCAACTTGTGATTTGAAATTCTAAAAATACATCTTGGATGGCATTACCCGTTTACGGATAAAAAAGCCCCCCAGTTTACAGAGAAGAAAGCCAGGCTGTTTACGGAGAAGAAAGCCCCCCAGTTTACAGAGAAGAAAGTCAGGCTGTTTACGGAGAAGAAAGCCCCCCAGTTTACAGAGAAGAAAGCCAGGCTGTTTACGGATAAAAAAGCCCCCCTGTTTACGGAGAAGAAAGCCAGGCTGTTTACGGAGAAGAAAGCCCCCCAGTTTACAGAGAAGAAAGTCAGGCTGTTTACGGAGAAGAAAGCTCCCTGTTTACGGAGAAGAAAGCCCCATTTATTGTTTTTGATCCTAATTAGCTCAATCAGGCAGATTCATTGTGTAGCAGCGTATCACTGTTGAAAAGAATTGCTAGGTTTGTGACCAGCTTGTAGAGTCAATGATGTCTACTGATTTTGACAGGTTCGACTGGTGGTCAGTCTGTCTCGTGTGACCTTGATGTAAAGATCATTTTTAAGATTCACCAACTGAGCTAACCCAACTCTAAACATATTCTTCTTTCTTCCAATCAAAGAAACCAAAGGTTTGTTTTACTGTATATATATATATATATATATATATGTCTATTTGTATCTATATTAATATATATATCAGCAGTATTCTGGACTGTGTTATTTAGGTAGAGGCGCATGATATTTTCAGTCAATCTGTCAAAATTTGATATACCTTTATGTCAATACCGGCCACTGGGCTATTCGCAAACAGAAATCATCAATGTGTCGATTGTTTTTTACATTGTTTATTCGGAAACCCAAAGCTTGAATTTTTCCAAAAAATAAGAAAGGAAAATTGTTTATTTCTTTAAAGCAAGAAAGTTTAGCTACGGTATTAAAAACTCTTGGACTTAAGATTGAAATCGATGACTTTCCTTAGCATTTTCTTCTTGGGTAACTCACTAACATTAGTGACAATTTCTAGGGCTGAATAGTAATGAACTGATAATGAAGCCAGAATAGTCAACACGATGCCAGTTTTGTTACAAAACAACGAGTCGCTCCTGCGGCCATCTCAGCTATGCTGGGTCGTCGAACAACAGGAATTCTCGCCAAGAGACGATACTCTGTCCAACTCAGCAAAGTCATCATAGGGGTAGCCTTAGTTTCTATAGCAGCAGATATTAATAAAGTGAATTTTGACTGTTTATAAAAGTTACCAGAGATGGACCTTGGGTTGCTAGGTTTCCTCTACTTGAGATGAGATTAGTTCCATAGAGATACAAAGTTACACATCTTTTGATGAAAATTTTGTAATTCTTTCCATACAATCACTAACTTTCTTTTATAGCGGTTAATAGAAGGTATTAAGATCCTAGAAGAAGAGAGGCAATGGGGTAAAGTGTCTCCCAAAAGGGGACACTTTCCAAAAGAGTTCCAAAGTAGGCACTTCCACCAATAAGCCAGGCTCTCCTAGATGTAGGACGCTTGTGCCAAAGTGGAACAAGATGTTCCAAAGTTGCTGGCATCAAGTGATGTTTATGATGATTATGATGCCATTTTTTTTAGGAAAAATGTGGAAGCTATTGAAACTTTTCGTTCTTTTGGCCCTCATCGTCTTGGCAACGGCTGCCCCAATCAAAGACGAAGATTCTGCCGAAGGCGAAGAGAACGACGATCAAAATTCAGAAGAAAACCAAGCTACCGAAGAAGATCAAAACGCAGAAGAAAATCAACAAGAAACTGAAGAAGGTGAAAAATCAGAAAGTGAGGGAGAAGAAGAAAATGCTGAAGAAAGAAGTAAAGTAGGAAAGAAATGCAACGGGTTGGTATCATTCTTCCACGAGTAACAACAATGGGTCTTGTAGAAGTTTTACAAGGCTGAATTATGATGATGTTTATGATTGGCTGAATTCGAATTTGATTTTCATAACAATAGGAACTATTCAAAACCAAATATTTGCCAGAATTGTGCGAGAAAAGTGGACTTTGTTATTCAGATAATAGGGGAAATACCAATCCAAGCCCTACTGACCAATAGTATGTTTGCATTCCCTCAAAACGTGAACTGACCAATCAATGACGATGTTGTAAAACTTCTGCAATACTGAACAACAATAGACGAAAGGGGAATGACCCTGCAAAGTCTTTAATCGAAAACATCTAACATGATGAGATTGCACAGACCGTGTTTTGATATTTCCAAGATCTGTTATGCATACTATCTTAAAAAGTCCTTAAAACCGCAAAACTGTCAAGTTGCAAAAACTTTTTTTTTGATACTTTAAAGGTCTGTGATGAAGACCATTTTGAAGAGTCCTTAGAACAAGTTCACGTACTGTTTCTTGATGCTTTCAAAGTTTTGGTGTTTGCAGCGTTTTATCATCATTAGAACGATAATATGAAAAACTTCTTCATTTAATTTCATTTATCTCATTTCATTTAATTCTTGTTAGGAGGGTTGCCCATTCAGCATTTGATCTTCACAATACAGTAGGTTTCTTTTTTCAAAAACCTCTTGTTGTTTTTCAGCTGTGGCGGACACCATTTCGGTGGCCATCATGGATATGGCGGATATGGCGGACATCACGGCGGACATCACGGCGGACACCACCTTAGCCACCACGTTGGTGTTTTGGCGGTACCAGAAGCAGTACACCACGCCGAAGGCGCCATCACCCACAACCATGAGTACCCGCTCGTACACGCACATGGAGCTGACCATTACGCCGTCGACACTCATGTTGCCGGACACACCGGACACGTGCTTTCTCATGGTGGACACCATGGGGGTCATGGCTATGGACACGGATATGGCGGACACCATGGTAACGGACACGGATATGGACACGGACACGGACACGGACACGCCATCCACGTTCACCACGTACACGAACCATGCCACTCAGTACAGATTTTACACGATAATCATCACGGCTGCGGTCATGGATACGGTTTGGGTCATCATGGTGGTCACCTTGAAGCTGACAGCGTCAATGTCGAAGAAAAACAAGTGGAAACCTCCGAAACAAACCAATAAAATCCGGACCAAAAATGTAACATACCCGAAGGACAAACAACCCTGAGACCGGATTTCTTTTTTTGCTAGTTGTTGTTTAGTTGGCATAAAATGATAATCTTTTACCTTTTACAAATCGTAGAATACTTTCTCGATCACAAATCTGTCATTTATATCGTAGATGTTTTCTTAAGGGAATTATTTATAAAGGACAATCAGCAAGAAATAGCTGTTGCACTAGTGAGTGCAGGCTCAGAAACTGATCAATTCATTGATTAATTGATTCATCAGATGAGCGACTGGTTGATTGATTGATTGATTGATTGATTGATTGAATGAGTGATTGATTGGTTGATTGATTGATTGATTGACTGCTTGCTTGCTTGCCTGATTATATTATTGAAGAATTGATTGGTTGATAGTTGCATTTTTGCAATTTATGTAGGCCCTGCCAATAACACGCGAGTGGAAAACAATAAATCAACGGTTTGATGTATACCCTTTCTTTCTAACGTGCTTGGATGCTGTTAAATATCAAGAAATTATTGCTATTCTGGGACATTTTCGAAACTTTTACGTGTGCTGCAATTTTACGTCCCTTATAACATGCAAAAATCGAGGTATGTTTACTGGTAGGGCATTTGATTTAATTCGGGGGCGGGGGTTAAAGAAATTTGGTCAGATGGGTAGAGCGAGAGTGTGTTGAGGGTTAGGGTTAGGGTTGAACGAAAAAGACATGAACTGCGTGAAATATGCTCTGGTAAAAACAGAATCTATTCATCGTAGCTCTGGAAGCAGATCAGAATTAGATTATTAGATCAGAACTAGAGAATATTCAGTACAAAGGCCACCACTTGTGGTCCTCATTACCAAGGGAAATTAAAGATTCCGACACACTAGTTGAGTTCAAACGGAAAATGAAATTATGGCATGGAAATACTTGCATTAACAGATTGTGCAAAATTTTCATCAAAGATCGAGGGTTTTTGTAGGCTTTTGTGACGGCGATTACTATTGGGCCAAGGGAAGTCATGTCATGATTTTATGCTGATGCTTCGCAGAGGTTAGTTTTTGTCCTGCGTATAGCGGAAACCGGTCCTTATAAGTAAGGAAAATCGTCATCCAATGGCCGAAAAATTCTTCCAACAGGGTGACGTGTCATAATTGGAGAATGGACCATCCCCTTTTTACAAGCCTCCTGGTGTGACGTGACTGTTTTGGCCTTGGCGCCCCAAATGCGACTTTGGCCTTTATTTGTTTTGATTGGCAGGTTGCGCGATTGTTCAACATCGGTCAAGGTCATGCTTTCATGATCGAGACCTAACGGTGAAGGAAAACACCAGAATGTTAGTGATCGCTAGTTACTGGTACCGTGAAAGAAGGCATCAACCAAGAACATCTTATGTTTGAACGTTGACATCAAGCGACAGGAGAAAGTACGAGGTAAGATTTGTTTACCGTTTTTGGCATAAATATTTGCTTCATTTGAATGCACGTTTTCAATTCCTCAAAATAGTTTCTTGTTCGATGTACATTATGTCATATTTCGTCTTGGTAGATGGAAAGTACAAAAGAACAGGCAACGCTCTTTTAAGTAAACCTCAATTTGTTGAACTAAGGAAAGAAATTGGCTTTTTAAAATCGTCGCAAATTTTAATAAAGCATTTAGGCATTAAGCCCAGTCTTCCATTCTTCGTTGCTCAATACCTTAAAACTTCCACTATTTTTAAAATAATTTTATTTACTGCCACTTTTATGTTAAAATCTGTATCTTATGTATATATCAATATCTATATTTATATTTAGCTTAGACATGTTCCATTTAAGAAGGTTTCTTAAATGTTTTTTTTTTGGGAAAGAAATTTCAATCCCTCGAATAAAATGTCGCATTTTTCTTTTCAGTAGGGTGGATCGGAGGTTGAAAATTTTTTTTTATATTCTACACCCTTGATAAACATGAAATATGGCCTCTTTCACCCTTTCCTCCCACCCCAATAGACACCATTTGTGTAAATATAGGATGCATCCTTCTCTGGGTGCCATTTAAATAAAAATAAGTTCAAATTGTCTCTTTGTGTTGAGCTTAAGTTGCTTTATGCCAGGCGTCTTCGCCAAAATAAATTTAGGCCTGTGTTTTCTCTCCGCATTTCTTCCTAGTTTTCCCTAATTGCCTTTTGTATCTGTATCGCGAGTGCTGGAAATTTCTCATTGTTCATTTCTATCTCTTCACAAGGAACAAAAATGAAGCTGACATTGTTATTTTTGATCGCCATTGGCGTTGCATTTGTGGCTGCAAAGCCAATCGATACGGAAGAACCGCAACCAAATGATGTTTCTATTGTTAACGATTCACAAGATGCCGATAAGCGAAAGGAAGTTCCAAAGAAGCAAGCTAAGAAATTAGAAGGTAATTTTGTGCATATATTGATTGCTGTGCTATTTATATGCAGGAAAATCAAGGGTATGAATCATATATTAGGTTGGAAATATTGTGTAATATTGTCATGTAAAGCAATTATATAAGCGAGAACTGAAGCAAAAATTTGTTACTCGTTCTTAGATTTCATTTCGTTTTTTTTATTCATTTAAGAAGAGGAGGCCCTTCAGCCGATAAAACACTGACTGATTCATATGACTATTACAAAAAGAGATATGCAATACCCATGTAAACATAATTAGCATAAATTAGAATATTAGCGTCCAGTCCTATTACAACCAGGGGAGGGGGCGCGAGAGCACGAGACCCTAACTATCGGCAGATCAGACGCCTATGACCTAAGCACCCTTTTAATCCATTACAAATGTTCACCCTGTCTTTTGTTTATTCGCACCTGTATTCATGACAATTTTAAGACTGTCCTTTTGATGACGTCATCCCTATACTGCTGCGCACTGCAGCCAGGGAGGACACTGTGGAGGAGCATATTTTGTTCTTGCGCAGAATCACTTCATTCGCAGTGATTATTATTATGTTCGTTCATAGACGATGATGAAGAAATTGAAGAAGAAGAAGAAGCTGATGAAGATGAAGATGCCAAAGAGAAACCAAAGGCCAAGGCTAACAAAACAAAGTTCAACAAGCAAGTTGACCCAGCCGCTGCGCAGCAACTGCCACAGCAACAACCTCAGCAACAACAACAACAGCAGCCTCCTCCAACGCCAACCACAAAGCCACCAAAAGGTAATAATGATGATGATGATGAGGATGATGGTGATGATAACGAAGACCAAGAAGGTGGAGATGATCAAGAAGGTGGTGAGAAAGAAGAAGAGAAACAATCTGAAGGGTAAATGATTACTTTTCATTAATTTATATACATTTCAACAAGTTTTAACACTTAAAGCTGCACAAAAAAGTTCCTTGGGGCGCTAGGAATAAGAGCCGGGGGCTCAAGAAGTTTTAGTAATTAAAGCCATGGGCTTCTAGGATGTAAAGGATTAATGCAGAGGGCTTCTTGGGCGTTTGGAATAAAAGCTGGGGGTTTCTGTAATGTACGGAATAAAAGCCGGGGGTTTCTTGGGTTTTAGTAATAATAGCCGGGGATTCTGGGATGCTAAAAATGATAGCCAGGGGTTCCTAGGGTGTTAGGAATGAAAGCCGAGGCTCCTTGTTTGCCTCTGTACTGGCCGTAAATGATCGACAGTTTTATATTTTGAATAAACATTTCTGAATAAGATTTTACTTGTATTACAATGACTTGACTGATTAAAGAATGACATACATATGACATGCACTATACACTTACATTTAGAAAACAAAGACATGGACTTGCTTACGGAGACGGACACGGAGCCGGACATGGTTATGGCCATGGTGCCGGACACCACGGAGACGGCGGATTAATTGTCTCTCAGCCACTTGCTCCAATCAATGAGCATTTGGTCACTGAGCCAATCCACCATCGACTCCCAATCCATGTAACCAATCATATCCATCATGACGGACACCACGGCGGACATCATGGTGGACATCACGGCGGACACCATGGCGGGCACCACGGTGGATACCATGGTGGACATCATGGTGGACATCATGGCGGACATCATCATGACCATCATCGTGTTGTACACGTGCATCATCAACATGAGCCCGAACCAGCACGTGTTTATCACGTGTTGCATGACGATCACCACGACAACCATGGAAGTCACGTGCAATATGGACATCATTGAGCAAAAGCCTGCAACAAAAGAATTAAAAAATCTACTCTAAAATGCAACTAAAGACAAACCAGACTATGAACACAAACACTTCATTGACTTTCTTACCTTGGCTGTATCACGTGTCATTGTTTATTTAAGCATGCGCACTTAGGTTATGCTAGATGTTCTTTGATTGGCTGCTTTGCTGGTCTTTTCTCTACTTTCATTACATAAAGGGCAACCAATCAAATGGTGCCTGTAGTTTCTATGGCAACCATAGAGCTAGCCAATCAAATTCAATACCTGATTTCTGGTAGTTAGAGAGCCTAAATAACATGAATTCAGTCGCTTTGGCACAGAATAGTTTTGTTGTTCTTGTTTAAATGTTTTCACCGTCTTTGACACAGACTGAGAATAAAGAAAATATTTTAATTTCAAAAGGAATAAAATTGAACACTTTACTTTCAACAAAAAAGACATCTTGGAAGTGATATAAAAGGAAATAGTTAAAAATTTCAAAAATAAAACTTTACTTTCAACAAAACATCTTATTTTTCCTGGGGCTTAATTTTCTTATTAGAGAAATAGGAATCTTTTAATTTCACGCGACAACCATGCTTACATATACACGACACGAATGATGCAGCCGGGTTTCATTACTTTAGCTGTGTTAAAATTTTCTTTAGCGCTGCTACAAAAAAATGTGCATGCATTTCATATTCATATAAAAGTCTAGTCTTTCAGATCGACTGATTTTTGACATTTTAATCCTTACTGAGCATTGAAACTTATATAAGAGTACGGGACAAACAGCCTAATGCTAGGACTACAAGGAATACGTTACAACCGCCTAAACTTCTTAGATTGGTTCAAACATGTGCTCTTTAAAAGACCTCCCATGGTTTCTTTCTGTGTTATGAAGGTTTGTGGGACAAAACGTGATCTAGATGATATTTGCATTTCAGGGGTGGCCCCAGGATTTGCCTGACGGTGGGCTAGGTTCCCCGACAGGGGGGCTATTTAACAGAACAGAGGGCATCTATCTGAGCAATAGAACATAATGACGTTAGTTATTTTCCCAATATGGGGAGGGCCTTGTGTTTTGAACGTCTGTCCTGTAACCAGACAGCATAAATTTGACGCCAACCCAAACGCCCAAAAACCTAAGCCCTCACTTTGAAGCCAGACACTGACCCAGTCCCTGACCCTGAATCTCAACCCTGATCTTGATCCGGGTCAGCAGCAGAATAGTAGCCTCAATCCCTAGTCCAGGCTCACTCTTGACCTTGCCTAACCTTAACCCCGATCCATACCTTGATCCGGAACCACTGCTTTGACTCTGACCCCTGACCTCTGATTCTTTGCCCTGAATCTCACCTTTGGCCTTACCCTGCCAATGACAGGAACAGCAACCCTAGCTCTAACCCCTGCCCTTCCCATTGTGGCACCACTGGCCCCAACTAGTCCTTCTTTTGACACTGACCTTGATCTTGACCCTAGCTTTGACCCTGATCTAGACCCTGACCCTGATACTGAAACTATCCATGTTTGCGTCAACCATACGCATAGATTCTACTTGTGTTCATTTTCCACTCCTTTGATTGCCTGCCAAATCCACCCTTTAACCTTTTCAGCTGCTTGCCTTCCTTCAGCATTTAGTAATCGTACTATTAACTGCATATTAAAACTTTTATAGTGAACAGCGACATGGTTTAGGCCATGGGTATGGTCATGGATATGGTCATGGTAATGGCCATGGATATGGTAATCACATAATCGACACTGAGCCCGCCGTCCATCATTTCCCTCACCATGGCGGACATCATGGCGGACACCACGGCGGACATGGATATGGCCATGGATACGGCAATGGAGGTCACCATGCTTATGGCGGTCATGGCGGACATCATGGATACGGACACGGTATCCATGTCATCCCAGTGCTTCACCATGGACACGGTGGACATCATGGTGGACATCATGGCGGACATCACGGTGGGCATCACGGCGGACATGGGCTACATTTTGGTGGCCACCATGGAGCCCATATTGAAGCGAATGAGAACGGAGTTGAAGAGCAACAAGAAATCAACGAACAAATCTAAATTGAAATGAATCATCAATATCTAAAAACTGATGACAATATTTCAGTGATTAGAGAAGACAGGTAACCTGAACTGTGAGACCATTGAATAGTTTTTACTATTTTGATTTATATGCGTTGTACTGCTCACCTTTTTATTGCAATCACAATTCATTCAATTTAACTTCTAAAATTAAAAAGGAAGCAAGCCATTTCTACAATTCTTGTCGCGTGCTCTATTCACTCACTTAATTCCAACATTTTCTGCCTTTATTTCTTGGAATATCGATCTCGTATTATGCATAAGATTAGAGGTAAAACATGGAACACTGGGCTTGCGGAAACCTGAAAGTGCTTCTCCTCCGACACTGCACAGTGTGTTTACTTCAGGACGTTGAGTTGCTTCTGATTTATCGCCCATTTCTCGCATGTCCTTATTCTCCAAGTTTTGATCAGAGTGCGATTTCCTAAAGATGTCAGTTTGTTCTCTCAAACAAAAATACTTTTCTGACAGTAAATGCATTTGATTTCAAACAATTCGCTTTATATTTTCACATGACGTGTACAAATTAAAAAATAATTTACATCTGTGTTCACAAATTTGTACAATTTGACGAAGAATTACGTTTGTTTTCATGAGAAATAAGAGTTACATCATCTTCGATGTAAGCAAGTGTTCTCATAAGCCAAAAGTTTGTAATTTCATCTTCAAAGCTTCGGACGTTGAATTGATCAAAATCCTAGTCCATATGGTGCATGCCCATGTCCGGCTCCCCATGATCCCATAGGATGTCCAATCTCATGTCCGGTGTTCTCGTGGACGGAGTGCTCGATGTGTTCAGGATGATGCACGTGATCGATGTGGACATTGACAGGCATGGAGTGTTGGTGATGAGGATCGATGTGAAGTTGAGGAGGTTGGTGGCTATGATGGAACGCCTCATGGTGGCCGTGACCGGGTCCGTGTCCGAACGGGAGTCCGACGGCATGGACGTGATGGGTGTGTCCGTGGACTGGGATCATATCCATATTATGCTGTCTGTGTCCGTGTGAAAGTGGTGGAGGGACATGGCATTCTTCGAAGTAGTCGGCATTGGGCCAGAAGTACCACGCGAGGTTGCCATCTCTGCATTCAAGTTTACCGCAGACGTCTTGGTAGGCTTGCTTACCATGTTCGATGGTCTTGTCATTGTATTTGCATGATCTGAAATGGGTTTAAAGAATATTTAAGACATTCCAAGGATACCTTTCATCTTGTGAAAGTACGTTACTACTTGCTGCTTAGCAATAGACAGTTTGTCAATAGCCCGAGCACAGGCCCTAGGCCCAGCTCCAACCTAAGCCAGGTCATTATAAAAAGGTGTTCTTAGCTGAAAGTTATATATGCTCAGCTCATCCTAGCTATTCTCATGTGATCAATTTGTCAGCTGTCCTTGCAAGTAGCCACTTCAGGCTTACAGACAGATTTGCAAATTCATGATGATGTAGCTTCATAGTCATGTGTATCATAGCTAACGAATTCAGATAACTGTTCCATCTTCACACGGACTAAAAATTCTTCTCTGATCCACGTTGACCAGTCAGTAAACAAAAAGATATGTGGTCGGGGTGTTCCATTGCCTTCGCTATTCTTACAAGCAGCCTTTCTTACGGCTGCCAGCTGTGGAACTGTTCGTTATATACAGTTAAAATGATTCCTCAATGACTGCCAATGCATGCCTAGCGATTCATGTTTGGTAGATGAAATGTAGTTCATATGTGTTTGGAAGTGAAAACACTGCTATCGCGAATTGCCGGCTGTTTTGCAATAGCAATGAAAATGTACGACCGAAATCTATGGCTTGAGATTGCAAACTAGATAAATATCTCAGTGAACATGCTATAAGGTGACGCAATGAAGAGATGAGTTTGCCGCACTGGTCCGTTAATGTAAAAATGCGTCTTCGTGACTGTAAAGGAAGGCAATGATGTTTCAATTACAGGGCACCGTCCCCGTTACCCATACGGATGGGACCCTGATATAGGGTCGATGGCCTTGTATAGGGTGGGTAGTGTCTATTGATGGTGCAAGGTAGATTAAGAAGCAGGCCTTCTTAGACAAGGATTTCAGCGTTCATCTTGATATACGGTACTATTGTTGTAGAGCGGTGTCACCATTTATGACAATGGGAAGCAAAAGCTTCGATTTCTAAACGATCTTTGGGGTGGCTTCATGCAAATATTATGACGTATACTGCCTTGGCTGTAGGGAGAATGGTAGGATAGAATAAGGGGTAGGGTTGGGTGAAATAGGGCTGGGGCTAGGTACAAGCCAGTGGCAATGATAGGACGAGAGTTAGGCAAAAAGCTAGGGGTAGGGGTAGACTTTGGGACTGCGCACAAACCAGGGTTATGGCTACGGCTAGGGACAGGGATGCGGCCAGGGTTAGGGTTGGTCATAGGGCTAATACCCGTGTCCACCCAACTTTGAAATAGTTACAAAGTCAGTGATTCATTAACTGGGTATTAAGTGCACAGTGATAAAAGTTTATTGTAAAGAAAATTTGTTGCCATTGAGTAAAAGATCTACATGGAAGAGAAAGGTGGGTTGGCACATGTTTGAAGTGAATATTTTTATTTTCAATTCGATGTTTGGCCTCAAATGTATTTTTTAAACAATCCTCCTCAATGGGAAACTGGGAATGTAAATTACTGATAGGTGACGACTATGAGAGGCGCAGAGCAGAGTGTCTTGGCGGAAAGTCAATTTGTCGACGTCACAGCATTGCTTGGATGGCCACAGGAGCTTCTCGTTTCTTTGTGCCATAAGTTATGGGAGTTTGCCTTGTCCGAACAATTGAACCTAGGTCTATTGCCTGATGGCTGTTCACTCAAGTGGTGCTCATCCACTCTTTGACCCATCAAAAATTCTCAATGAAAAACGATCTTGCTTGCGTAGTATCTTAAAACTATCGTCTGTTGTAACACAATCTGGGCTGTCTTTGGTATACAAAGGTCTATAAAGGGCGTTGAAGGCTCTAGATAATGAACTATGAAAAGCGATATGATGAGCTTATGATGAAACCACATATGACATGAGGGAAGGGAATTAGAATCTTATTGAATGAATGAAAGCTTTTCAGAATGAACTGCCATGTGACCATTGTGCTGTTCTACTATTGGATAATGCCCTTGATCTATTTTCACGTGATCACAATGCTGTACTATCACTAGATAATGCTATTGATCTGTTTTCATGTGATCAAAATGCTGTGCTACCATTGGATAAAGTTATTTTTCACGTGATCAATTTCTGTGCTACTATTCAACAATGCTTTTGATCTATTTTCGCGTGACCAATACGCTGGGCTAGCATTGAATGACGCTATGAATGTCTTGTCATGTGACCAATATGATGTGCTACCATTGGATAACCCTATTGATTTGTTTTTGAAATTTTGCTCATTTCAAAACCCAGCAAGTGAATCTGGTCAAACCTTGTTTCTGGCTGCGTATTTGTTTGGAAATATAAAATGAGTGACAACGTCACACAGTAAAGCCTAACTTTTTTAAAATACATTCATGGTGTTAGCAGAAACGTGAAAATGATGTCATGCGCAACTAGAAATGATCATCTGCGCATGCGTAGGCAAAATCTTTAACTTTAGCCCCAGTGTAGTTCTCTGCCACACCCCTGGAACCAGCCATCTTGAAATTCTCTTAGTGAAACCTACATGTTTTGATTTTGATCCATATATCTGGACGTTTCAAATCATTTGTTTACATTTACACTTGTAAAGACGGTCTGCAACAGTGGAAAATACGTGAAATTCAGGAAGCGACTGCACGTGCTGGATAGAATGTTGATGAGAGCGAAGTTAGTGGTGTAGTAAACACTTGATAGGTTCTAGATGTTACCAAGAGATTAATGAGTGGTAGCCCTTTTCCAGAGGGGTTGCAGAGAGCTTGGAGGGCAGGAATTCCGAACAACAAATCTATTTATTTATTGATCTATTTGTGATAAGTTGTAAACAACATGTCAAATTACCAGAACATTGATTTAGTTTTTAATGACTTCAGAAGATAATAGTGATAAAATAAATTTTGATTTGTATATAATTTTACTATGTTTCATTTGCATTATCATGGGTAGTTGCAGTTGTAGCAAGAAGAGTTCGAAATATCCTTACTTGCTGTCTTTTGCTCTCTTGGCGAGATTCTGCCTCTTTGATCCTGTCGCATTCTTTTTTTGAGTTGTGGACTGTGATTTTTTCGCTCCATCATCCTCTTCGCCGCTGTCAGAAGATGGTGCTGAATTGTCGCCCTCGCTGCCATCAGAAGGTGGTGATGTATTGTCACCCTCGCTGCCATCAGAAGGTGGTGCTGGAGCGTCGCCCTCGCTGCTATCAGAAGGCGGTGCTGACTTATCGTCCTCGCTGCTGTCAGAAGGTGGTGCTGACTTATCGTCCTCGCTGCTGTCAGAAGGTGGTGCTGACTTATCGTCCTCGCTGCTGTCAGAAGGTGGTGCTGACTTATCGTCCTCGCTGCTGTCAGAAGATGGTGCTGAAGCGTCGCCCTCGCTGCCATCAGAAGGTGGTGCTGAATTGTCACCCTCGCTGCCATCAGAAGGTGGTGCTGGAGCGTCGCCCTCGCTGCTATCAGAAGGCGGTGCTGACTTATCGTCCTCGCTGCTGTCAGAAGGTGGTGCTGACTTATCGTCCTCGCTGCTGTCAGAAGGTGGTGCTGACTTATCGTCCTCGCTGCTGTCAGAAGGTGGTGCTGACTTATCGTCCTCGCTGCTGTCAGAAGATGGTGCTGAAGCGTCGCCCTCGCTGCCATCAGAGGGTGGTGCTGCCTTATCATCCTCGCTGCTATCAGAAGATGCTGGTTGTGGTGCGTCATCTAGTGAGGTAGAATTTGGTACTTGTTCAGAAAGTTTTGCTAGTAAGTGTCAAGCTTTGTTAGTCAAAAACCATTGTGAATAATTTTTCAGTATAAAACAAAGAATAGACAACAAGTCAAAGAGATTTATAGAGGAGAAATCGCGAACAATTTATTTTGTAAAAAACACTAAGAATATATATTTTTAAGTGTGACAAAATTTGCTACAGTTGCATATATTGCAGATATTTGATGGGAATAGGTACACTGCATTCGATAAAATGGCAGTAGGTAACTTATGCAATAAAATACTCATTTGAGGTTATCAAGAAAACCTTGAGATTTTATCTAAAAGTATTTTTGCTTATCTCTTAGATACCGTGTGAGAAAATGTTACAATCGTAAAGCACAAATCAATATGTATTTTGTGGAAAATGATATAAATTTGTAAACATGAAGCAATTCAGAATTAAAGAACAAAAAGTACAAATAAAATTAGAATTGGAATGCTCATACCTTTGGGACCTAGAGGTGCTGCTGCCACCAGGGCTAGGCATACAGAGAAACAAAGGCATATCCACATCAAAGCCTTCATTTTGAACTAAAATAGAAGAAAACTAAACAATAATGTGTATTCTAGAGTTTATATTGTCTACAGATTACAAAATAACATTTTTCACATGAAATAACAATTTATACATAAAATATCATTTTGAACTGAAATAGAAGAAAAAAGCAATAATGTGTATTCTAGAATTTATATTGTCTACAGATTACAAAATAACATTTTTCACATTAAATAAAAATTTATACATAAAATGTCATTTATCAAATGAAATATCATTTTCAATTTGTAAATAAAGTTCTCTTCATCTTTTTGCTATAGGCCGATGTTTGAAACCGTGGATCCAAGAATTGTAAGTTGTTTTTCGCATTTCAATGAAGTTTTTATGTAAAATGTTTATTTAGACTTTTGAAGGGAATAACGACACTTCGCTGTGAATTCATCTTTCATAGTGTAGGTTTAGCCATGTGAAATAACAAACTATCTTTTGACACATAACGCTTCTTTCGTAAGAATATCTTTTATAGAATCTTTAATGCTCGAAATTATAAGAGACGCGGAAGATTCCAAAATACAGAATAAGTAACACAAAATGATAAAGATAGAGATATCTGAAATGATATTTAGCTTTCAAAGTGCATTTGAAAATAGAGCAAAGCGTTCTTGACGAAGACATGGATTGTAAATATAAATAACGAACTGGAGCCAAAAATATATATAACAGACAAGAAAGTCAGAAACGAATTAAACAGTGGCAAGGTTTGTGTTTTGAATGAGAAAGAAGAAGCCAAAAGAGAGAAGAATAATGCGATTTTTTAATTTGCCAGAAACTTTTAGAATCGATGATAACAAAGATATAAGTTTGCTGTCCCACTAACGCAGAATTTCAGAAAAACAGCAAAAAGGACATTTTTCACCTCATTTATTCTTACGAAGAACGTTGCACCTGAGAAAATTTTTCTGGTTCTTGGCAAAAAGAATGGCCCATATAAACAATTGAATAATTTTGTATAATGAAAGGTTGTGACTCTTTAGAATGACCCATATAAACAATATTTATAAGTTGTAATAGAACACTCATCGAAGATATTTCCTTAACAATAATTTTATACTTTTACCTGTACTACTTTTGGCACTTAAATTTACAACAAAAGTTGTTGAAAAAATATATGATTGTCCAAACTAAGATTTCAACATCTTGTCTGTCTTATCAGTTCAGCTAGAAGAATTTCAGCATAGATGTTTTTCTTCAGGAGTAACTTAAACATAGAGGAAAAACGTATGTAAATACTTTATTTTACTTTGAAAACTACGGTGCCAAACTTTCTTAACTTTCTGAAAAGATGCAAATTGATGCACTAGATGCACTTTGTATTTAACTTCTTCTTATCAAATAACGAAAAGATGGTAACGTATTTCTTATCGATAATAAAAATTCGTACTTACAATTTTGCTTGTCAGTTTTCTATCCAAATAATCAAACAAGCCACTTCTATGTTTGTTAATGTTTGTGGAGATAAAACCTGGAGGTCAAACACTAGCTATTGAGACGTGTTAGTTGTTCGGTCATTGCATAAGCACAAATAATCTTGACACCTGCCAATTATCAAATAGCATTAGATTCCATGTTTTAGTTAGGAAAAACAAGCAACTTTTTAGCTATTTGGTAACGGACCTGTTGAGAGCCAGCTCGGGCCCTTGGGCTGGTGTAGCGGTGCAACGACAAGAGGGGGCTTTAGCCCTACTAATATATCATTCAGCTCCCCATCTGAATTAATTAGCATCTGAATGTCAACACTTTTGCGAGCCCTTCTTGAGATCAGAGCCCTGGGAAAACCCCCAGCTACCCCTCCCCCTCTCGACGGCACTTTGATATTTACAAGTTCTGACAAATATCTTTTACTAACTCGAAACTTTATGCCTTCTCTTTCGTTAGATTCGTAACCATTAAAAGGTTACCCCCTCCAAATCATTCCCTCCAATTTAGATTTTTTCTATATTCCTGACAAATATTTTGATTTCTTGTTCAGTTTGTATCTTAGATATTTCTTTTAAATTGTCTGTTTGGTTATGCTGACCAAAATTTGTGGAGTAAATCTAAAAGGATGAGGATTGCCTTGTGAGGAAGGTTTGCCTTCAGTTACGTTTTTGTCCCGAGGAAGGATAACAACTTTTTGGACTATGATAAAATCAACAATAAGCTAGTGAAGATTATAGCTTGTACTAAGGTACTTGTTTCAATGTTAATGAACCAATAATTTGAAATGACGCCTGCTCCTATAACCTTGATGACTTCCAACAAGCAAGGATTCTCGCCCTAGCAGAAAATGGCTTGCTTTTAGAGTGAAAGCAAATGTTCCTGATCGCATCTTATGTGTGTTTGTGCTAAGGTTTGCGCTGCAGTAAAATTTGCGTAGTGCAGCATTGAGCTCGGTGCAAAGAGAGTAGATAGTCGGCTGGAGATCTCGTAGTAACGTACCGACAGCAAACTGCAGTAGCGATAGCGTAGTACGGCAGAGAAGACGCGGTAAATTGGGGATTTCCGTATCGCGGTACGTTAGAGATCACGACGTTGAGTAGAGGGCAGGTGTTATGGTACAGAAGACGCATCCTCGTGATTTAGAGAGTGTTTTGAGTTTGGCTAGAGTATTATAAGCCTTTAAGCAGTTTCTAGCGAGATGATTTGGCTCCACTATACCTTGATATTTCTAAAACCTTAACTGGCCAGGGTCAATCGGAAATGCCAATATTTTTTACGTAAAAGCAATGCCAATTCTCGTTGTACCTGCCCCCTGCAAAACCTAAGCCTAGACACCCCTTCCAAGATTTGTCTGTGGTTAAAACTTCTTATAATCTTGTAAAAAGTATGAAGCAATTTCTTTTTGGCCAAGAAATTTGAGGAGATTGCTGTTAATGGGGAATTTGTTGACATGCTTCCAGGGCAACATGTATGCACCCCCTTCTTGAAATTCTGATTGTTACGCAAAAGATTGTTACAACATAGTAGTAATCATTTCTTGCCAGGGGGCAATAGTGAACAACTTCCGAATTAATTAAAAGAATTCCAGAATTAGGGAACAAGCGACCCGTATCTATCCTTATCTGCAAATCGTTGCATTTTTATTTAAATCATTTGATGGCATCTAACTATTTATTTCTTATCACGCAGGTATGCAACAATGGACTAATTAACAACATTTCTGAATAGAATCGGTGACATTTGACATTTCAAATATTCCATTTTTAATACCAAGTCATTCTAGAGCCTTAAAACACATGAATTTTAATCGCATATTGGGTAAATTATGCTCCGCTGCTAAAACTATGATTGTAAAGTTAGTACTCTCTTGGTGGATTGATAAACTGTGAAGTTCTTTTTAATGCTAAATTGCAATGTAAACACTTCCCCTTTTCATATCAAATTGATCGTGTCTTGAAGTACAAAGAAGCTGGCGCATTTTGCATCTGAACAGCCGGTGGTCATATTGATTGCATTCTTCCTGCGGCCAGATGATCACTATCGGCCATGACCTGTAGGTTAATTCTTAAATCCAAAGATGCAGTTTATTATTATTTTGGTTTTTAGAAATACAGATCTCTAACAGATTTTCCACTAAAGGAATTCCAAGGAGGAGGTATGAATCAATGATTTTATCCTATTTCTTCGTATTAAAGTCTTATTTCTTAGCTCTAAACATGAGATATTAACTCATCAATAGATTCCACTCAACTTGGAAAATAAGTAAACCAGAAAACATATTTATAACTTTCTGAGACACTGATGTTAGGCCTATTTTAGAATGCATTCAGTGCGTTGATAGATAAACAGATAGGAGGCTCTTTATAATAAATATAATCGCAATGAGCTTTCGGTTATTTCACCGACTTTTACTTTGTCTGTGAAGCATCGTATTTCTACTTCTATTTTAAAATTTTAGAGCAAGGATGACGACAAAAAAACATATTTTCTTGAATTTCTTGTTTTTCCAATAACGCATCCATCTATATACATATATAAAGAAAAGTCCAAATATTACGAAGCCATAGAAAATTACAAAATCTTTTGTAATTCCCAGCCAATGGAGCTCCTCCAAATATTTCTGTGGTTGTTGGGTTCCTGCTGCCAACTAACCGTCGCTGCTTACATTGGGATAAACTCAAATAAAAATATACCAATGAAAGATGATGAGTTTGATCGATCGCTTGTCCCAATGATTCGATTACCCCGACAACATTCCATGTTCATAAAACCCTCGATTTCTTCCTACTTGAACGAGGCGGAGCTTACTGAGCAAGAGGACAACAAATACACTGACAATGGCCTAAGGCCTGAGACTGACATTAGGCCAATTCACAGCCAAAGTAGAAAGTTCGCAGATATTCTCAAGCATCAGAAGGCTTTTAATGAGGATGTTAAAAATAACGAAGTTGAGAATACGCCCATGGGGGCTAATGGCTTGATAGCTGTTCACGGAGAGACGGAAGAAGATAGAAAGAAGGAGTTTCTGGCCCCAAACGAGGGTAGTTGTGACATTGACGGTCATAAAGTCATAAACAGCGAAGAGATTTTCCAAAATGACTGTGGAACATTGCAGTGCATAGATTCGGAGGTGACATGGTCGCTGAAACCATTAGCAAAGACCCTGCCTCACTGTGAAGGTATCAAAAGCGTACCATCGATGTTTTCATCGTATGCGAAGATAAAAGTCGTGGACGATGAGCAAATTACAGGCGGGAAAAAGTCGGGTCCGACAAGGCCTGACAACGATGTAGTTGACCGAAGGAAAAAAATTGAAGAGGCGTCTAGAAAAATGATCGAGGCTGAGAAATGGGATTGACCTCGTTTTGAAGATTTATCGATAGTTTTGCGTATAGGCCATAGAGGCTTTCATATAGACAGATCCTATTGAAGAAAATTTGAGATCAAGAAGAGGCTGAGTTGAATGAATGAGTTCGTCTAGACTATCTCGTTGCAGCCATATTTATCTCGCCTCCTTTTCGCATCATGGATCACCTGACGTTAGTTCGCAAGACAAATGGGAGCACCTTTTTGCTACTCAGATGGAAGCAGCCCTTTCTACTCTACAAAGGAAGAGTCCAGTAATGTAATATATGAAGGAGTGTAGTAATGAGATGTAACAGTTTTAATTAGTTGTAGTGGTGCAAAAGCATGTAAATATGTATATAACTAGGCATAGAGAACTTAGGGCTTCAGACGAGGCCAAAAAGGGTAGGAAGCTTCGATTACCACGGCACAAGATGAGCTGCCTTAATTTGCAAAAAAAGGGGGCCAATGCTCCCGCCCCCCCCGGCTCCCTGTCGTAGGAGGCCTTGGGATGGGATAGTTATTATAGATTATAGGGGATAGTTTTTTGCCTATGATGGAAGCTAGATTGAAATTGCTACAATTTCCCAAAACCCATTAGAAACTCTTTGCAATTCAAATATGTACTTTTACATCTTGTTAAATTGCACCATTCCCAGCCTTTGTTTCTTGCATTTTGTAATATTATTTCGGCATAGTACTAACTGCAACTGTGAATATGTATATATATAAATATATAAATAAATATATAGATATATAGATATATAGATATATATATCAGGGTTATGCAAAGTTAACGAATATGTAATATATGATATTTATTATGCTTTAATTTTTTATGAACTTTCTGTATAATTTTGTAAATTTCTTCATGTCGGTTACGTTTTGTCGATTTGTATCATTTTTGTATTTTTTCGAATATTTTAAGACTATTCTGAATTAGTAGTCTGCTTTCGTTATTTCATATATCTGTAAAAAATTTTGATGGTCATTACTAGTTTAATACAAAGAAGGAAGACGCAAAAAAGACGAAACATTTTGGAATGCTTTTGTAAAAATCGCATTTATTTGACTCGGTTCTGTGAAACGCGCAAAATATTGCCAATAGATTCGCGAATCGCATTTTTAATTCTTTTCTACATGTTATCTTAAGGCCTTGTAATGAGAAGACAACATTAGTGAATTATCGTTCAACGCAGTTTAATGAGGTTGCTTTAACAGGAGGATCGCGTTTTTAGGCCGAAATTTAAGTTATTATGTAATGAAACGCGATAGTCATGTCATTGAAACGTGGGATTCACCATGTTTGCCTTCCTAGGGGCTCTCATTATCCAAACATTACTGTATTTGCTCTCTTGTTTTTGCAGAAATAACAGTAGCTAATGAGAAATACAAACACTAATAATGAAATTCAAAAGTGTGTGTTCTGTATTCTACAAGAAATGAAGTGATTTACAGTAATACTGTCTAAATACAATGCGACGATTATCTACAACCCAGAAATATAATTCCAGCAGGAGAGAAGAGGATTGTGGTCATATTAACGACTCTCTGCACCTGCAGCGTTGCGAGATGTGAATATAGACTAGCTGATTTCACATGCAGGGAAGAAATCTTTCGAAATCTCGCCATTTTTATCGCTGTATGCCGAACGTTCAAAGGATATGTGAGTATGGTATTACGTTAAAATCTTTACCACGGCTATTCTGTTTATTTGAGCAGTTTCTGTTGAGTTACAGCTATTTGTAAAGCAGTGTTTATCCTAAATTATCGAGTTATCGAAAGAGTTACAAAATTTTCGAAGATCTGTTATAATTTTCATCGAAGAACTATCGCCTTCCTTTTCACAAAACTTCAACGGCATAATGAATATGATATTTAACATTAGACTATGCTATCTTCTTCATAAATCTTCACGAAAATTGTCTGTTTTTGTAATTATCTTAAAGCGACATTAAAAAGATTTGTAATGAATAATGAAAGTTAATAAATAGACAGCATGTTTCAAAAATTTTTCATGCTTTAAAATATTCTTCTCAATCAAAATTATGGACTTAGATGGATTAAATCTCTCACTCTTTCTGCGTATACTTCGTCATGGCTGCAAAAATGGACCATTACTCTTATTTTTCCACCATTTTTTTGCAGACAAATCAGACCTATTGGCGACAGCCACTGATTGAATGTTGGTCAAATTAGGAGGTGGTTTACAACCGTATTGAAGTTATTTTGACAACATAACATGCATATAACTGATACTTAAATTGGTATTAACAGATTGTCGAATGAACAATGAGGCCAAACAAAAAGAACTTTTTAACTAATTCGAAATCTTGAGGTAAGCTGTAAATAATTAAAGAGCAGAATGTGATGGTTTCTTCAAGGAAGTGAATTTTATATCTCGTTTTACCCAAAGACAAAGACGATTTTTGCAATAAAAATCACTCAAGGAAATCAGCAGGTGTGAGTTTTGACTTTTCCAATTTCTGATAGCAAAAGGCAACAACAATTCTAATCAGAAACTTCAAGGCAAGATGCCGTACGATGAGATGTTCTTTCAGGTCTCGCTGTTCATTGTTTATGTATCACTGCTGTACAATGTTTACCAGATATTGGCTCAATACTTTTGTTTGGTTGAAGATGCTAGCAAAGACAGGGCAAACAGGAAGAGGCCGAATTATCTACAGCCGAAACTGAAAGGCAACAATTTGCAAAAGATGAAGGAAGTGTATTCATTCAAGCGTGACGAATACGTCACTTCTTTTGTTTCGAAACAAAGTAACGACTAATGACGGCACCCCATTGGAATTGGGGGCTTAATACAATCGTCTTGGGGGCTTAATGTAACAATTTATCGTACCCTAGGGACAAAATTATTGGTGTCTCAAAATTATTGACAAAATAAGGTGTCAAGATAGGGATATAAAATCTGTAGAATATGATACAACTAGTAATAGATGATAAAAACTTTATTGTAGAAATTAAAGAAAAGAAATATGCAATTTGTTTGTCATGGGGAATTTCTTGTTGCCTAAGATGATGTTTTTTGTGGTTACAGGGTGTATTGATGGAACGTATTGCAAAGTTTTGCATTGTGTTGCATACAGCTATAAACATTAGAATAAAAACATTTGCTGCAAGAAGGGGCATAGCCAGGTGGGGAGCAATCGATCCCTCTTTTGAGAGAAAAAATTTTTGTTGTTACTTAACCAACCATTTGAGGACTAACAATAGCAAAATAGTTAGAACCTGCTCCACCACCATTGTGCGGTTTCCAAAGCCATCTCATTGTTTTATTTACAGTCTTCACCATGATATCGTTCGTTTGGTATAGACAGATCTATTTCAACTTGAGACAACTGCCAAAATTTGCTCCACCCCTTTAAACCTCCTGGCTACATCCCTGGTTGCAAGAGCATTTTGGATTAAGTCTTGGTGATTGTTGCAAAATGTCGAAAAGTTTACTTTAATTTCATGTTCATTTCATATTGAATAGCTGTAGTTATTGTAGGATTAAGGGCAGACAGAAGAGCCTATGAGACTTGTTTATCACGTAACTTATTTTCTGTCTTCCTGTTTACTTCAGCTTTGATTCCCCTTAGCTTCCATTTTGCAACGGGTAAGGAATGTAAATATGGTAGAAAAAAATTAACATGATTAAGATTAATTAACAAAGAACAAATTTATGGTATTTATATCAACTGAAACTGTCATGACTAGCGTAAAGATTTGCTACTAGCTACAGCCAAGATACTTGCCACTTCTTTATATATTTCTTTTATCCCCCCCCCCCCAATCCATTAACCTTCCCCAACCAAACAACCTTTCCTCCCTCAAGGTCAGAGAAACCCTACATTAAAATTCTCACTACATAACAATAAAACTTTTCAGAAACAAGACTTTCAGCACGCAATTTGGCAGCAGCTGCTAAAATTTGCCTGGAACCATTATGTTGATTTACCTCAAGAGTTTTATTATCCATCGGCGGTTCATTTGGAAATCACAGGGAATGTTGAAGCAAAAAGCAGATGTTTTTATGCAAGCGTTTTCTTGTGTGCATGGGAAATTTCACATCAAGGGAAAATGGATGCCATGCTTTATTCAAAAACCTTTTAAGGCAGATGTCTTCAAGATACTGAGCAATATTGATGATCGCTTTATCCGCGCAGTTATCGCCATAAAGCAAAAGCCTTTTGACTGGGATTGAAAGCGAGAATTTTCACATTAGGCCCTCCGAAAAGTGCTCCCTCATTGAGTGAAATGCAAAGTATCAAGTAGATATATTCGAAAATGTCGAATTTGAACTCTTCGAGAATCGTAAAAGGCTTGAACGACAAAAAATTCCAATCATAGAGGCTCAAATTACGTGTTTGTTGGGTTTCATATTTTTGTTCGATTTATCAAACCTAGACGTTGAGTTTTGTTAAACACAGAGATCAGACAGTTTGGTTCGAAAAAGTTTTTTTTCGAATTAATTGCAACGCAATTCGTCCCAGTCCCTCAATCCATGTTATAAGAAAATGAGGCTACGTTTGCAGTAGAAAAAGTGGATAGGATCTAAACTGGATCCGATCTACTATTGGTACGGATACACTTTGCGTTTAGACGAGATATCGCAGATCCGATCCAGCTCTGGTCAGCTATCCGACCTACTTCTGGATCTCTTTCATAGTAGATCCAGTTTAGATTCTAACGAAATGTAGGCCGGATCCAGTTTTCATCCGATCCACCTTTGCTCGTGTGAACGTAGCCTGATTGTTTGAAGAGAAGCTTAAGACAGAGCTTTGGTTGACAAAGATTACTAAATATTCAAAAGAAATTCATTATCTGGCTATTTTGAGCCGTTTTTAACCTTTTAATTTATATTTCATCATCATTGCAAGCTTTCGTAAAAGGATTTGGCCGCAATTTGTACTACCAATTCCTTACTTTGCTAGCAAAAGCCTAGAAAATCGTAATTAATTGACGGATAAATGATTTAATAATCCAGAACAACGCTTAGTGGACGGCAGATATCTAAATTATTTATCGAACATTATTTTACGGGTCATTAATTGGACTTTTTCGAATAGCATTACTTGATACCTTGTCTTGTAAAAAAAAATCCGGAAAGTGCTGGAAACGTTTTAAATTCGAACGTCAACACGTTTAATTTTGACTAGCAACAGATGAGTTCAAACATTCGATATCAATTGCTTATGAGGTTAGACGTTAGTGAGACTTTTCATAGAAGAAGCGATTTCTTCGAGTTTTGCAAGGAACATTTCTGCTGGCAGAAACCTTGGAGTTAGTCCTAGCAATAAATACCTAGACTGCTATACATGAACAAAAACATTGGCCTAGAAGCAATTTAAAATCTGGTGCAATTTTGATTTGCATTTCCACGAATCTGTGTTTTTTGCTGTTGATTATTTTGCAATTTTTGCTTTCATTTCACCTCGTTTTACTCTGCAAATAAATTTTCTGGAGATTTCAAACCAGCTGCTAACGATCTAAAGTCAACTGTGGAACTTGCAACAAACTTCAAAGCAGTAATTACAGAGCAGTATTAAAAGGATCAAATAAAATAAACAGATATTATGCTGCTTGGAAAGTATTTCGAGATGTTTTTGCACTCAAAATTTGGTTTGGCAACCAAATTAAGCTGCGAGATGGTTTTTCCTTCAAATAGTCGCTTCTTACTTGTAAGAACTGGCATAGCATCACTTGTGAACAAAATCAGAGAAATATTCATCAATTTAGCAGCGGTTATAGCTAGAACTGCAGGAAATCTATACAGCACATCATACCAAATTTTTTTAAGAGAACAAGCGATAAAGAGAAGGATGGATTGATATTTTACTTTGTGAGCAGGCTCACTATGGTGTTATCTGCAATAAATTCTATCAACAATACATTCTAGAAACGCGCAAGATATCTATTCTTACATTTCCAAGAAAATGAAGGATTTTGAAATATCAAGGCATGTGGAGAAATTTGTTGGGAAGGGATATCGTGTCTTTCTTCGGCAAAACTTCTGCATTTAAAAAAAAAACGTAAGCCTTAGAAAGGTTCGCAAATATTTATAGAGATATGATATTTATACTTTTTCAAGTTTGACAGGGCAGTAATGATTAGAGCCAGCCAGATAAACTTTTTAACAAGTAACAGGAAACGCGGATTAAATTTTGTTTCATACAATTTCTTTTCTTTGTTTCTTGTTAATGACAACTTTGTTGTACGTATCATTTGTAATTTCATCATTTATATTTTATCACCAGAGCATCATGTTATATCCAAACCCTTTTTGTTTGTAAACCTTTTTCCGGCAGCTTGCGTCACAGGAAATGAGATTTCGAAATACGGTCTGTGCGAACTCGACAGTTTGACCGTCGCCATAGCGATGACGATAGTCGCCTCTGATTGGTTCATTTTAAGAGAGAATGGCAGATGGTGAAATGGAATGGTGCTGCTAAGCAACCAACTGGAGAATATCTAACGGTTTAATGGTAACTATAAACAATCACAAGTACCATCGATTGAAACCTTATCCAACGCAACGCAGGTAGAAACGTAACAGCGAATTAAATAAATTCCCATATTGATATTTCAAAGCTAGAGTTTTAATTGCAGATGGCATTGAAAATTCATTTCCTTTGGTCAAAAAAAAATACTTAGCTGATGCAGCAGTAAAATCGGTCCCGATTGTTTCTCTTTGGGCAATGGGTATCAAAATTCGGTCTTTTCTTTGCACAGCAATTGTCCCGTTTGAAGCTGCGCAGTTTCGGCTGTGCTCTCGAATTCTATTTAAATTCTACATAAGTCTAAGAAATTGCACTAAATTTGCTTCTGAAAGTCTCAGTAATTCTGTCAATAAACCACATTAATTATAAACGCGCTTTTCAAAAAATATGTCAGATTTTCTCTGCTTGATAACAAAGTGTATTTTAGAGGCCAGACTCCAACATGATGTGATAAAAGCACATGTAAACAACGAAAAACAGATTGTAAAGTTGCAGGTGAGATTCCTAGTTTGTTGAACATCTTTTGATGACCTGCAGTTTGCGAATCAGCCTACCAATAGAAATTTGCATTTGTTTTTCAACATCAACAGAGAAATAACTGAAAATCAGTTAAAAGAAACGCTGTTCAAGGTAGTTTGCAATGAAATATTGAGAAAGGTTGGTGGAAATTGTTATAATTTTGTTCACTGCTCTGTTATCTAATGGGAAAATAAAAGTTTGTTGCACGGTAATATAAGCGAATTAATTGACGGTGTAAAAATTAAACGCAGTTTAAAATTGCCTGCAATAGAACCTCGATAAACCTTGCTAGAATTTTATAACAGGCTTCATACCTTGATAGTAAAAGCCAAGATTAAGTGATGAAGTTTAGACTTGAAGTTATCGATGGCATGTTGAAGATTCTAAGTGCTTATCAACACAAGGACTTTGATAAATTTGCAAGTTAGGTACCATATTTTGAAAAATATATCAAAGATAGAACGAGCACTTGTGAAATAATCAATGTTTTGGTCAGAATGAAAAGGAGATGTTTACATAGGTTAAAGACAACGGCATATTCGTTGATTTCAGTTTGAACCAGGTTTCTTCATATTTCATATGGTGCTTGAAACTTAATATCTATTACCTACATCAATCCAGTTAAAAACTTTATGAAGAAGAAAGAGAACTTTTTTACAAGATATCTTGTTATGAATTTAACGATGGTTTTGTTTATTTGTTATTTTATATGCCAGTTTATTTGCTGCAGATAGTTTTGATTGTTATGTTAAATTGAAACCGTTTATATTAATTAGTTTTATGTTAATATTTTAATTCTAATTCGTTCATTAGTTATTTCTCGTTTTAGGAAGCTGAAGAGCTAAACAGAGCAAAATAGAGAGATACTTTGCAACTGTAAGAACCAGAATTTTTTTTGCACAGAATGAACATTTGCTGAGTTGGTTGCAACGCCAACATGAATAAATTTACGAAAAGCTTCGGTCTGTTGCGTCAAATTTACGCCAACCACACTCGTAAATTCGGCGATGTTAATCTTCTCAGTTACGCTGTCGCAATCGTGCCGCGAATTCTTTTCGTCATGCATGCGGTCTTCTCGATACGACTGTTGGATAAATACGTGAAATACGAAAACATTCAAACAAGTTCAGATTCAAAGCTCGAAGTAATTTGGCAACCAACTGCGATCAAAATCGTACCAATATACACTGGTCTCATCCTGCTGGTATTCGAGTCGCTTTATACGATTTTAGCAAGAAAGGGACATGAGTATAAACAGTATGTATGGAGAGCTTAATTACATTTTATTAATTAATGGAAACTAATTTAATTGTTTTGATGAAAACAATTGTATATACAGTTCTATAAAATAAAAAGGGAAGCAGTGGAAATGTTTATAAAAATTGTAACATAGAAAAATTAGAAGTTGATCAAAACGCGTTATTTTCTATTCCAACAACTTTTTTATTATCAGACCATTTTCATTTTCAATCAATTTTTGACACTT